>VWZK01002531.1:234234-356609 GCA_013396935.1 Baryphthengus martii | reverse complement strand
TTTTCCTTTTTCTTTTTTTTTTTCTTAGTGGCTGTTGCTGTTCAGAAGTTAGTATGTGTTATGAGTACCTGCGGAAAACAAGTACGTGCAGAGCAGTGTTTAATAATGAGAGTGCACGAGTGACACGAGGAGTGGTATTTTTCTGACTTCCAGGTTTCCCACAATGAGCAGAATCCTGCTTTATGTTTTGTCACATCACACTGCCTTCCACCTAAAACTGAATTTTTTTTGTGCTACTTTGATTCGTTCTGCTCTGCTTTTGGTTGGAAATGTGACTCGAAGGACCTTTTAGGGCTGTGAACAGTGTCTCCTGACAGTGCATTAGCACAAGCTATTTTATGCATTATTTGACAGCATTGAGATGAAACAATTAACAGTAAGTTGATTACAAAGGTAATAACACTGCCTTGCAAGGCCTTTACCTTGGGAATTCATCTGCTGCTTTAACTTGGTACAGAGAAAGCCTTGTCTTCCTTGCTTACACGTGTGCAAAGAGATGACTAATTGAGCTCTTGTCATCTTTGTTGCAAATGAGACTTCTGCATTCTGGACCTGTAGTCTCAAGAGCATTATTAATCATCTCAAAGTGTTCTTTTTATAGCAGGCCCAGAGTAATGTAGATTGATCAAGAAACTTGGGACGGGGGCGGGGGTGGTGTGTGTGAATACATTCCATCAGACAGATGTGCCTACAGTCAGTGGATAAGTGAGGAAGGAAAACTTGCCTTCTCTGGGTTTATATTTAGTGTTACTAAATGCTTAAAGAAAACTAATGTAGCTACCTAAAATGTTCAACTCTTAGTACTTTCCCTCACGTAGATGCAATTGCCTCTAAAATACCCTGATGAATTAAAGCAGGGGCCTCCAGGAAGGTGGGGCTCCCCTCCTGTAGCATGAGGAGGTGCAGCCCCACTCTGATGTTCTCACAGGTCTTCCATACTTTGTCCCACTAATTTATTCCTGAGAGGCTGAGGCTAACGAGGGAGTGATAATTATGTACTGGCTGCCTTTATTAACCTTCAGTGACCTCCTCCTGTTGCTGGGCTGGCAGGAGCCCTCCTCCCCACATTACAGGGAAGTGACAGAGGTGCTGCTGGTGCCCCAGTGGGTGTCTGCAGTCTCACACGGGAGTGCAGCCATCTGTGCTCCCTGTTGATCTAACACGTGTAAAATACAAAATTAACATGATGAAGGCAGTTGGGGGCAGGTTAATGTGAAGCTGGAGACAGGCTTTTTCTTCTTTTGTTCTTTTATTCTGCTATTGTTTTATCATGATCCTTTAAAAGGTTTTTATCTGCTGCAGGTTGATGCTTCTGAACAGTGCTGCTACTGTTCTTGCAGAAAACTGTGACATGCGTCTTTAGGGTATTTAATTCTGGCACAGGAATCTCGTGTATGGCAAGTTACAGAGCTGTTACTAGTAGGAGTTAGTGCACTGGGGTTCACATCCTCTGTGCTTCAAAAGAGCCTGTGCTGAATCCCACAGGAAATTTAGGAACTGCTTTCCAAACAGGCACGAATAGAACAGAGAAGCAAAGATCTGCCAGCATGGCTGGCGTTTTCCCTGCCAGCAGAGAGTGGGCAGGCAAATGTAAACAGCTTCTTTTCCCTCTCTCCACCAAAGGATGCCCTTCCCAATCCACTGGCAAAGGGCTGGTCCTGTTTTTCACCCTGAGAAGGAATATAGTTCAGTCAACGTGCCAGGCAGAACAGGAAGGTGCTGGAGCCTGTTCCCCAGCCCTTGTCCTGCCTTTGTAACATCTGTGGGGAAAACAAGGGGTTGTTTCCTTCTTCTTCCTTCACTTCCAAGGATTGCTGCCATCAGCAGTTAGATCACTACTTTTTTTTTTTCTCCTCTTTTGCTCTCTGCACAGAAGACTCCACATGAACCTGAGGGTGATTAGTTGTGATACGCGCCTGGTTGCTTTGGCTTTCATTTCCCTTTCACTCTGCCCGAGTTGGTGATTTTCCATAACACAGTTTTGTTTCTTTAGTTTCCATTCAAGCTGTGGGATGCGGGTGCATATGGACAGTGCAGCACAGTGCAGAGACCTGCCAGCCTTGCACCGAACAGGTGCTGTCTATGACTGGAAGTAGTGGGCTGATACTGACGTGGTATCACACAGGGGTTCACTTTGCCTCCGTTAGGAGAACATGCTTGAGACTGCAAGATGAGCAACAGCAGAGAGTCATGTTCACACTCCTAGAGCAATGCGGATGTGCAGTAACATGGGTTAATTTAAATTATGTCCCTGGATGTGCTGCTCAGGACCCACAGTGGTATTCTGTAGGTCTTGCACAGGACTGCAGCAGGCAATGTGACAGCGTACATCAGAGATGTCTGAGCTAGCTGGAGAGCTGCACTGGACCTGTCCTCTGGCTCTGGCGAAACTGATCCTTGTGGTCTTTTGAAAAGGTTACATCATGCACCAATCATGTTTTTAGTACACCCTGTTTTGCATCTCTAGTCTGACAGCTAATATTGTTAACACTAAATTACGCAGATCTCTTGATCATCCTTGTATAGCATAAAGGAGTATGCACGTTTGAAAGTTAACTGACATAAGAGAATGGCTAACAGTGAGTCTTCTTCAGATAGCCTGGGAATGTCCTTTGTTTCATGCCTCTATAATATCACAATCTCTTATAGCCTCCAACCCTCCTACTCTCTCACAGAATCATAGAATGGTTTGAGTTGGAAGGGACCTTTCGAGGACATCTAGTCCAACCCCCTGCAGGGAGCAGGAACATCTGCAACTAGAGCAGGTTGCTCCGAGCCCCATCCAACCTGACCTGGAATATTTCCAGGGATAGGGCATCAACCACATCTCTGGGCAACCTGTTCCAGGGTCTCACCACCCTCCTTGTAAAAATTTTCTTCCTTCTATCAAGTGTAAATCTCCCCGCTTTTAGTTTAAAACCATTAGCCCTGTCCTATCACAATAGGCCCTGCTAAAAGATTGTCCCCATCTTTCTTATAGACTGCTTTTAAATACTGAAAAGCCTCATTAAGGTGTCCCTGGAGCCGCCTTTTCTTCAGGCTGAACAATCCCAACTCTCTCAGCCTCTCCTCATAGGAGAGGTGTTCCAGCCCTCCGATCATTTCTGTGGCTCTTCTCTGGACCTGCTCCAGCAGGTTCATGTCCTTCCTGTACTGAGGACTCCAGAGCTGGAGAGAATCTCTCAGAAGAATCTGAATCCTATCTGTGCAAAGGACTACCCTCAGAAGGAAGTTAAGATCTTACTGAACACTTCTGTGACCTGACTTTGCAAACTGTCCCCGTGCTGAATTCCTCTGGTTTGTGAGACTTCAGGAGGTTAAAATAAAAATACTGCTGGATCTGAGGATCCACCACCTGCCACAGGTGCAAATGTGAGGAGTTTGTAGTGGTTTGTGTAAGGGTTTATACAGCCTGTGTGTCTGTCTGGATTTATTTTCAGGATTTTTATGGGTTCTTTTTATTCCCAAACTCTCTCTGCAGTTTTTCCACAATGTAGTTAGTAAATTGTAGCAAGTGTGCCTGCAACCTAAGAGAAAGCAAATTTGAAACAAGTCACAAATGCTTCCCTTGCTGGCTAGGATGGCATGTTACATGTGCGCAATGTACTGCCTCTGTTGAGCAGTGTAGAAAAGTACTTGCATTCTACTCATGAATTATCTTTGGATACATAAAGTGGTTTCATTTCAGTCTTCTTCCAACATGGTTGGCTGGGCTAACCCTGATTCACCAATCTGACCCACATCAGCACATCTTTCTTTGCTCCAAAGCAGCACCTGAATAAGAGTCTGAGCAAACTTTAAGTATCTCAGGAAATGATGAAAAGTTACTTTTATATATAGGCACAGAGAAGGAATAGTTTTATCTTCAAGCAGGACCTGACTTCCAGGAGAGTTAGTGAATGAATGCGTGATAATTCATTTTGACACTTTGTTTCTTGCCTTCATTCTGATATAATTCTCATTTTCATAAATGCAGGGATGCACATAGTCAACTTGGCTGTCTCTTCATGGGATAGACTTGTGAAAAGGAAAAAACTAGCTAGGATGCATAGAAATGCAATCTGAAGCTGCTTTTATAACAGCTTCTCCCACCCAAAACCCCAAATAACTAATTTTGCTCAGTCATGAGACACAGAGAAAAGAAGAAAACTCAAGGAATTTTAGGCAAGGAACTTGAAGCAAACAGGCTTGAAAAAAGGGAGAGAATAACTCAGCTAACTTATTTAGAAATCCTTTGAATGACCTTCACACAGCTTTGCTGAGACATCTTTTTATACTCTTCTATAATACTAAAGCTATCTTCCACGGCTTTAAATCTCCTCTTTCATAGATGCCATATGCTATCATTCTTGATACATATAAGACAGCTGATTAGAAGGCCACATTGAAGATGTGAATTTACTGAGTCATCTAGTTTTGGAGATACATAAAATTGTTGCTGGTTCCCAGGCATTTCTCCTGAAAGGGTGAATGAACTGATTAGACTGAAACTGTCCTTGCCTCTTCACTGCCTGCAGAACCAGCCATTGCCTCTAGTGAGAAGACAGAAAAGAAATGCTGCGGGCAGCTATTTTAACATTACTTTACCAAAGAGATTATGCAGGGCTTGTCTGGCATTGAATCACTGGCTTGTGTAAACATCAGATGTAAGTAAGTGAAATGCAGCGTCTTCACTAAAACACTGTGTTTTGGCCAGTGAAAGCAATGTATTATTAAAGATCATGCTACTGTTACCTATATTTGAGTTATGTACCTGTAGCATCCTCCCTGTCTCTGCCGGCTGTGCCAGGAGCTGCTCTTGTAACCAGCTGCTGCTGGCCCCGTGCCAGGCAAGGGTGCTGCTGGAGCAGGCTCAGAGGCAATGGTTTTTTGATGTCTGCAGAGATCAGATCTTGCTGTTTGATGCCCTGAAAAAGGATCTGAGCAACAGCAGTCTCGCTCGTCTCACCCTAATGCCTGCACTTCTCTCCTTGGCAAGGGGACTGGCTCAAAGGTCCCCAGGGAGAGGCACACACAAGGCCTTCTTCTGGCCAGAGGGAAGATGTGGCCATGGCCTGCTGATATGAATATGGAGAAAGAGGGGCATCCTGCAAGCATTTAAACTGCAGGGACACAGCTCATGGGGGTTGGTGCCTGCTCTTCTGTCCTCTAATGACTGCCAAGAAAATTTGCAGACAGATGAGGGAAAAGGGCAGAAAGCTGTTGTCGCAGGGCTCTTGCCTTCCCAACCCAACCTCCTCCCCACCGCTGCTATCCCCAGTCTCAGGGAGGGCCACACATTGAGTGAGTGCAGGACATGGGTCCATGCAGAAGAGCTCTTGCTGTGTGGCCCAAGGAACTGGAGGTAGATGTCCCTCCTGAAGACGTTGCCTGGGGCAGCTTCCCCCAGCCCTCCACAAGCACGTGGCTCATGGAGAACCATGTGTGAAGACATCCTTCAAGGTGCTGAACCATGAAACAGCAAAGCATTTAGGTGCTGGGTGACAAATGTGGAGTCAACAGGGCTTTGTACATGTTTATGGTAGACATAGTTCTAGGGTTTGAAGTGGGGAGAGAGAGAGAGGCAGGCAGACAGACACAGTATACACCCCATGAAACTTTTCATAGTCACACAGCAAGCAGATGCCTGAACCTAGAACTGGCCTTGCTGATGCAAGCTCTCGCCTCATTTTTTTTTTCCTGAAAGGGCAACAAAACATTTGATTGCCATTCTTCCAGCTCTTGACAGAACTGCATTGTAAAAACAGTCCTTATGGGTCTGCAGAGAGGATGATGAAAGCCATATGCAAAAGGGCAACTGGTGACAGTAAAGCACTGGAGATCTGCTGTGACGGTGGGGCTACAGGATGGTCAAGAAGAGTTGCTGGTGTTTCTTCATGGAGTGGCCAACTGGCAAACAGCAGAATAAACTGTACTACAGAGTCGAAGTCTGCGCTAGTAGTAATCACTTTACAAACAAACAAAAATATAAATACATGAGGTGTATTCAAGTAGGAAGGCCGCTGCTACAAGGGTTAGGTGGTGCAGAGACGGAACTGGCAGGGAATTAGTGATACATGATAATCTTACAGATACAGTCACAGACCAACAGTAAAAGACTTCTGAAAATTGAGCTTGCTCTGCATCTTAAGTACTGCCTCGCCAGAGTGGAGTATCTTGTCCCCTCCAGTCTATCTATCATCTGCTTTTTCTGCTCTGCAGCTATCACAGCCAGCCGTGCAGGGGGAGCTGCTCCGTGTCCCCTTGCAGCAGCAGCTGTGGCTCCCCATCTGGCAGGGGAAGAGGAAGAGCAGCACTTCATGTTCAGCGTGATGCCTGCTTCATCCACAAAGTGGTGCAGCAGTTGAGGACAAGGTCTGAGGTTTTCCAGTGCTGTTCTGATACGACAAAAATAATTCAATTAGCTGACTGAAAAAAAAATGTGACTTAAAGGTATGCAGCACTAAAATGTGTTCCTTCTCGGCTGAAGCACATAGTTATGGAAAGTCATTAGCCCTGCAGCAGAAGAGCTGTAAGTATCTTGATGCTTTATTAATCCAATGACAAAATGAGAAGTACCTGTTTAAGTTCCCAGCTTTGCTTAAGCCATCTGGGCCCTGCGCAAGCCATCTGATAATGGGTTTGCGCCACTGGTCTGTTAAATGAACTTCATTAACCTCCCACACTGTAACAGTGAGTAGCTTTATGCAGCTTTCTCTTTCTATCATGCAGCTCACTGAATTACCAAATATCCAAGAAAGCCAGTGTTCTCTGAGGCTGGAAATGGCTGGAAAGTATATTTAAATTAATCCCCTGTTCCTTCTGGCCTTCTTTTTAAGAGGGAAAGGTTTGCAGCTTTCTTTTTTTATTACTGTGGTACCACATAGCAAGGAATGAAATGGCTTTTCTATTACAAAGTACTTTTTGATTTCTCAGCACGCTGAAGCCTGGCACACAATGCTAACCCAAGATGCAGGAAGTTTTTTTAGCAGCTTAAAGCAAATTAAGTTTTCTTTGAGTTTTGGGAGCAAACAGGGTTGTTTGTTTCTGAGGGGAAAAACTGTGTGGTTTTAGCTGGAGCCTGGCAAAATAGTGTCTATAGAGAGCCAGGAAAGCCAGGTTGTTTTGCTAGCTCTAAATATACTCTTTCCCCTTATTCTGACTAAGATTTTATTTTAAAAAACAGACCAGATTCCAGCAATCTCTTAGTTCTTGCTAAGTAAGTTAGTTCCCTCTTTTTTGTACATGTACTGTGCTTGCCTTTTATTTTATTTTTTTTTTCCTCTCATTTTGCTTTGCCAGTTCAACGCTGAATACAGCCAGTACATTGATTTATCAGCACAGGAAGGGTTCGCTCCTGCTCCCAACTGCAAGCAGCCTCCTTGGGTCACCCTTAGCACAACACCCTTTGCACGAGATGATGGCACGAGATGTCTAATCACTGCGTGATTTCGGAGGAATACAGAGAAGGCTCATACTGGCCTCACAGTAACTTTACCAAAACATATTCCTGTCCCATGAGAGTGTCAATGTAATGAGGATCCAGGGCAATCATTTCCGAGCTCACTTTCCCTCTTAGATCCCTCAGAGATGTAGCTCTCATTCCTCAAGGAGGGAATGGGCTTTTCTCTCCACTATTGCTTCTGCCGAGCAAAACGTTACTAAAACCGTTGGTAATATCGTATGCTTGTACGGTCAGTTGCCTCTGCTTTATTTGTAAACTATTCCGAAATGGATGAATAAGTCCAAAATACCCTCCAGCCATAAGCTGTGCTTGAGGAAAATGGATTGAGTGAACTGAAGTCATTAGAGGAAGTAAATGGTGTTAAGTAAGTAAGTGAGATATGTGAATGTATAAACATTTGGAGCTCACGATGTAACAGATCTGTGATCGCTAGTTTAATTCTGTCTTCAATTGATTGCTATGTATCAAATGTTATTGTCTTACAAAATTATATATTACATAGAACTTGTAATTAATGTACACCTAGTTCCCCTTGGATCACATATAGAATCAGCAGAGGTATGTTGTGGTTTTGTTTTTCTTTACTTTGATAATACTGATACAACAGCAGAATTGCCCAATGGATGCTGCCATTTTATATGCTGCCTCCTCCTAAAGGCAAAATTGTCTGTATGCCTGTCTGTGCAGTAAGCATAATGAACATTGTATTAATTTAGATCCACCCTCAAAAACAAAAGTAAGCCAAAATCCAAATGGAAAATCATTCAAAATAAATGTCCCTTCTCTCTAAAACCAGAACATGGAAAAAAAATCACCCTTCTATAAGGTTAACCTCTGGTGTTCCTTGGAGCCTGTAGACCTCAAAGCAATCTGCCGGGGAGAGTTTTCATCGGTGTTTGCATCATCCTTATTTAACAGGGTGAGGAAGCTGATACAGCCCATCTGCTTCATTTTTTGAGGTACAGAGCTTAGGAAGCTGACATGCCACACGTAATGTGACACGCTGAATGACAATGTCAGGAAGAGAGCTCAGGTGTGTGCACTGCTCTGCGCTCGCTGGCTAAGATCAAAGCCGCCCCTTTCTTTTGATGCATCTGTTACAGCCAAGTAGCTCCATAACTAGCCTTGCAGCAGCGCTTGTGCTCTGACTACCACATTATTCAATTGCTCAAAAGAAAGTAAGGCTGAGTATAGCTACAGCTCTACTTAATGCACATGTCCCACAGGAGAAAATGCCCAGTGCACAATTTGCAGTCCTGTTTTTCAGTCCCAAAGACTTTTGGCTTCAGTCTAATTCTTTCGACTAACGGTACCATGTTTGCTACATGAAGACCCTCTTGTGACATCCCTTCTAAGTCCTGCCAGTAGCTCTTGTGCCATTAAAAGCGTGGCAAACACACAACAACAACAGAAAAATAAGCGGGGATTTTCCCTGTAAGTTTTCTGAGCAGACTTTGCTTTTGCTGCAGACAGGAAGTTCTCAGTTGTGGCCATACCATAGAAGTCAGACTGTGCAACTGCCTCACTTGATGCCACAATCAGCTTTGCTGGGACACTTTCTCTATGAGTGTCTCGCTGTGTTCGTCTACAGGAGAACCTTGACAGACGCCTGCAAAGATGGTGGAACAAAGACTTGAATAAAACTGTCAAAACGCCTATAAAGCTGGTTTCTCATTTTAGCAAAAACTGTAATTCTCTTCCTTCATTGGACAAAGTAACTCTCTAGCTCTAAGAGCCAAGGACAGAAATTCAATTAAGTAAAAAATGCTGTAATTGTGTGATACAGAGAGTGGAATATATTTAGTGTCCATAGCAGCAGCAAATTCCCATTTAAGAACTGAATAAGCAACCACAGTATGTTTTTGTGGCTGTATCGTACCTATTGAAGTGTTAAAGGCTGCAGCCAGAGCAAAAAAAAAAGTCCTGTCTTTTGAGTGGAGGTGACTACTAGATATCAGTTCAATGGCTCTAGGCAGGAAGATTCAAATGGAAAAATCTCTGAATTTGTATTGAAAATTCTCTGAATTTATTAATGCTCTGAATTTATTTTGTCCAGATATTCCCTGTTTGATGGGATCCCTGCCCACCATTTTAGTACTGACCTGGACTTTTAGTTAACCTTCCTTTATCAGTAGTAGCATCCTGTGCTCAGAGATCTTTTATAGAGAATGATGCACCACATGTGATATCGATGGAGTTTTTAATGAACAGTATTAAGTAGCGACAGACTAACTGCTTCAAACAAGCTGTGAGTGATCCATAATATCCTATGAAAGCTTAAAATGTACCAAAACCAAAAGCTGCTAAGATATTTTGGGCTTGCTTCTTGTTGAAGCCTGGAGTTTATTGTTAGGTATTGCCTCCTGCAAGTTTTGTTTCCCATATGCTTCCCCAAACTAGCCGGAATCTTGTGCAACAGAGCCAGTGCCCATCCACCGAGAGGAATGGGGCCTGCAGAGGACGTTGCTCCAGCACCCACCAGCCTGTGAACTGACGTGGTTAAAGGATTAAGACTGAGAAATAAAAGAAAGCCAGAAGGTAACTGTCTTTGCTACAATTAAGGCGATACTTCACACAAAACCAGGAGCTAACAAAGACAAGCTTTTTATCCATGAGGTCAGGCTGTGTGGGAAGGGAGACAGAGGCATCTCTGTGACCATGTCCTCAGGACACCATGAGCCAGCAGCAGGAAGAAGCCAAGAAAAAGGAAAGAGGTGAGACCCAGCCACAGTGAGCTGCTAGATCCTTCTTTTTAGAGAGGATAACCAGCCACCTGAAGCAAAAGTAAGCACTAGAAAATCTCCCACTGGCTGCTGCAGAAGCATTCATTTAGAAAGCCCTCCGAGCCATCGGGAGGACCCACGTGCGTTTTGGCCACTGCATGGACAGAGCTCTGCCCCAGCTGCGTGCAGTCACCACTGAGTTCACCACTAGCTTGTTTTGACCAGAGACGTCAGTGTCTGGTCACCACGGAGGACTGGGGCGGGGGGGGGGGGGGGGCCCTCTGGGGGGGGGGGGGGGGGGGGGGGGGGCTCCCTCTGGCAGGGACAAAGACACACTCAGGCCTGCAGTGCTTCAGAGCCCACTGAGTATTTTGCGGGCAAAACAATGGCATTTGGGAATGGTGTTTAAAAAAACAGCCAAAAAGATCCTTCCAGGTCCTGCTTATTAAAGTTTTAAGGCTGGCAAGAGTAATCATGATGAGCTTTCCCTACCTCTTCCTCCAGTTACATTTATCTTTTTGTCAGGTCTTCTTGTATCTGAACAATAATGAATACGGCAGCAGCTTAGAGCTTATTTCCCCAGCCTGCCCAGGAAACACTCTAAGGTCTGTCATTCACCCAATTCACAGCCTATATTATTTTGCCAAGGTTTCTGCAGACCCTACTTGACACCTTCAAACCCCTGTACCTCGACCTGCACCATAGCTAGACAGTAGTTTCTTTTCTTAAATGCAAGCTTGTCAAAGCTGAGCACAGCAGGTATTAATAACCAGCTGCTGCTTTTCTTCTCAAGCAAAGCGATGAGAAGCTGCTGAAGATCTGTTTACATGATTCTTAAAAAGCAAAGTTCTTTCTTCCCAGAAGCATTATTGATTTAATTGAAGAACTCTCCTGGGGGAGGGGGCTGCTTGTGGAAAGGTTGCAGCCTGTTAAGAAAAAATTATCTCCATCAATTGTCAGCTCTTTAACCTAATGATGATAACCTTCAATAGCTTGCTCTACTCTGCAAAATTGCATACAGCACTTAATTACATTAATTAGCAAAATAGAGTTATCATAAAAAGGCTGGCTCTGTATTTCAGTGCCAGAAAGGAAGGTACAAAAGAAAAAGAATGAAAAAAGAAAGAGTGCAAGTTAGTCTGAATGAGACTTGCCACTCATTGAATAGTAACTGCTAACTGTTGCGTTTTGATTTTTTTGAAAATTTTTCAGATTTTTGGAACAGAAATGAAACTAAATGAGCTACAAAAACCTGGACTTTTTTGAAGGATACTTGCAACGACTACGACTTAGGATTTCTTGTTGTTGCCCTTCCAAAGGGAAGTGTTTTGGTACAATGAATCTATGCTTAAACTAAGGAAAGAGATGATGTAAAGGGAGGTAGCCAAGTCAAGGAGGTGGCGCTGTCAGGTTTCTCAGCATCCTACTCCTCTGCGAGTACAAGCTTTACCAATTTCTTCAGAGCAAACCATACTTAAAAAAAACAAAAAAAAACCAAAAACAAAACCAAAAAAACTCACAACCATAAATTGATGATCTTTGCCAAGCCTGAGGTTTGTGAGACTCAAAGAATGATGTTTTGTGGGTGTGCAGTAGACATCGAAGTGAGTCAATGTTATGTTTCGTATTTCCTGCTGGGGAGCAGCGACACTCACATGATGTTCGGCAACAACGCCCAAACCCTGGTCTGTGCTTTGTGTGCGGAGCATAAACCCATTTCACACTGAAGATGACATCTGCTGTTACTGTGCCTATCAGATGTTCCAGAGCTGTACAACATTACTCCAATGAAACATTTATAGCTAAAGTAGTGGTACCTGTAAGTGAAAAAGGATGGATTTGGAGCCCTCTTTTCATGTAGGAACATTAGCAGAATTGTTCAGAAATGTCCTGAACCTGTTTAAACACGGTAAGCTGATAAATTCCCAGGACAGAAAAGCCAGACAACTGGCAGCATTCTGAAGGAGTAAAGACAGAGACTGAATGAGCTGTGAAGTCCTGGAAAAGAAAGCATAATACTTTACTTACACTGGTCAAAACTGTAGGGGGGCAAGAAATCAAAGGGTAGTGAGTTAAAGAATTTCAATAAAAATTATTTTACTAAGCAAAATGTCAAGTAAGCTTAACCTTGATGAAATTAGAAACTGATAATTTTGTACTGATACTCCATGTTATGTCTGATATCTTCAATTTGAAATAACTAATACTACCTAAAATTAGTTTAATGATATTAATATACAGTTAATTTTGAATGGGAAGACACTATCCTGAAGAAGCGTTTTTAGTGAAATGCTAGGTAGTGCCTGAGAGTTGCTTTCAATTTCTTTATACTGATCTGAAAAAAAAAATAATTGAAATCATTAAGTTTACAATTTACAGATGATACCTGTTACTGAAGTGTAAATAAAAGTGAGGTGAAGTCATTTGTACAGCTGGATTTGCATTAAACACATTTAGGAAAGAAGAAACATGTGACTAGCGCTGGGAGCCCGTGTGATGTATCACTAGCAGGGATGATGTCTCTGTCGTTGCTGAAATGCTATATGTGGTTTGTCAACACCAGAATTTATGTTGAGAGATCAAAAAAAGATTAACAAGGAAGGCAAAAGAATGACTTGGCATTATACTTCAGTGAGATACTTCAATCTGATGCATAATATAATTTATGTTTCAGCACAATTAGGCTACAAGAAAGATTTCTGATTGTCGTGGGATTTGTTATCTGGTGAACGAGTGAAAGCTCAAGGCAGATAAACTAGAAATACAGTGCAACATTCACCATGAAAAAAATTAGCTTTTGAAAAACATAACCTACAAAATAGGCTAAATTTTTAATTTTCAGCATTTTATAGTTCTTAGGAAGGAAGGGATGTGGATTTAAAGACCTGCTGCAAGTGAAGGATCTAGGCAGAAGACAACTGGGTGAACTGGTGTTTATAACTGGTGTTTGGCAGACTAAATTATCTGAAGTGTTTCCACCTAACTCTTTTTCTCATGTGTTAGAGGGGCATTTGCCAGAAATTTTCAGTAGAGTTGATCTGAGACCAACTTAAGCCTGCACAGTGGCATCCCTTATGCTGAGGAGATGGAGCTCTGATGGTTCCTGTCGTTTTCTGTAGAGGTACAGAATAAACAGTGGTTGGTGAGGTCAAAAATCTAGCTGAGTGGCAACTTTTAGGAAAGGTGGCAAGAATGTTATAAATAGGGGCAGGCAAACCAACTGAGTTAAAGTTAGAAACAACCACAGCCTGGATCACAGACTAATATTTATACAACATGTGTGGAGAAATTGGAATACAAATAGCTGTCAGTGATCAAAGTCAGGATGTTTTACATGAGTGAAGTACCCCAAGGAAGACATCTTATGGTTATTTGTATCATGACTGGCATCTTCAAAGCTGGGGTCTCAGAAGTGGAGCCTAACAAACTTTGACTTTTAGTGGTACAGCTCTATTTTGAGAATTTTGATCTACCTATAGCCATTCTCAGCACTAGTGATGATACCCATCTGGCTCAGACTTTGCTCACCTGGAGCTGAGCACCTTCTAAATAGCACATGAGATCTGGCAGTGAGAATGGCAGCAGTTCAGTTTTGTTGAAGTATGCTCAGAGGGAAAATCCACAGCTCTGCCACAGGGTAGCCCAAAATGGATTGTGCGTACCCCAAGTCATTTGTTACATGTAAACCATACAGAGCCTTCCTGCCAGATCCCAGGACACCAACACACCACTTAGTCACATGTTCAGATGGGCTCAAGAACACAGTATGGTTTGAGGTCTACAAAAATATATTTCTCACACAAAATGTTCCAAGCCAGGCCAGCCCCAGCTCAGTCTCCAAACACCCTTGAGATCTCATTTCTCTTCTGGATTACAGGGCACCAAATAACACTTCCTATACAGGCAGTTTGCTTCCTCAGGGATGGAATTTGGAGGCTAAACTCAGTTCTTCTAAAGGTGTGCATATTTTTTGACTGGCAGAAGGACAGACATCCATACAAATGGGATTTGTCGCCCTTAAAACTTGGCAAGCACAAACTTCATGCCACTTGGAAAAAGGTGGAGCTGTATTTCTTAGAAGAATCTTAGCCACTCTGCAAGATAAAGCCATTTGAGTTGAGAGTTTTCCTGTTTCAGCAAAAGAACAAGCAGTAAAGCCACTTCCAGAGTCGGCATTTGATATGGATCTCTGGAGACAGCTGGCTCTGCAGTGAGGTAACTAGGAAAAGCCCGTACTGGATTTCACCTCAAAATGCCTCTAATGCACTTGATAGTGCAAGATCCATGCACAAGGTCTGCTCTTACCTGTATGATCCTGCTACGTCCTTGCATAAATTTACATGTTAGAAGCATCTTTTGTTAGGGCAGCCCTTGCTATCTAATACTCCAGCAAGATTCACCACCCTCTTCTTTCATCGGTGCTGTGTCAGCACCCCCCTTGGCAGAGCAAGCCAAAGGCAGGCACACAAGCAGTAACGACAACCAGCACCTCCACTCTTTTGGATTTGTTGTACATTCTATTACCGGTTCCTCTGTTGCCGAGTTCTCTCTGCCCACCAGCCTGCAGTAGAGGATGAATGCGGCCGTGCCTGACCACATACTTACCTGAGAGCATAAAAGGCCTGCCGAAGACACGCTACACATACATGTCAACTGCTGACGACATTAAGCCAGAAGCCATTGCGTTGGCGGGGAGAGAATAACAACTTGCAAAGCCGCCGATCCCCTTCCTGCATTACCAGAAGGGAAAGACCTGAGCACCTTCCTGCCCTGCCCTGCCCTCCCCCTGCTCGCTCCGTTTGTGTTGCACATGGGGACAGCTGCTGCATTGGAGGTGGGTTTGGGCTGCCTGCCCGCCCGCTGCTGTGACATTAAGGTTCAAAGGGGAAACAGTTAAGGGGAGGGGGGGAATAAAAAAATATCACACTCTGTTTCTCAGTTATTTAAACTATTTTCACTTGTGTCAGGTTTCATTTTAAAAATTCCTCATGTTGTGTCTGAAACTGGTCGGCAGTTTGAAGCCTTTGAGAACAGTTTCACAAGGGGTCATCCAGTATGTGGTAATAATGTCTTTATCATAGAAGACCAGTGTTTTGTACTTCTTCCCTGTAGACCTTCTGGATGAATTTGAATTTAACTTTGTTTTCAGTACAAGCATCCTTCCAATTCCAGATCGCCTCAGCATGCTACAAACCACTGGAAAAGTGCAAGCTTTCAGCTTGTGTTTGCAGTTCAACTGGCTACAACACTTTACTTGAGAAATAGTTGGCAATCCAGCCCATTTTGTCTTCTTCCCTGCTTCTGCTGCAATGTTAGAGCTCTTTCAGTCTTAGAAGAGCTGTCTGCATGAGGAGAACAAAGTCCCACTGCTGAGACATTTAAATGCCATAAAATGTCACAACATCAGATAAGCTTCAAGATCTTAAAAAAGGATTAAAAGTGCAGAGAGTTTATTGGATGCGGACATGCGGTTAATAGCACTTTTGCATGCAATGACTTCACACAGTGTTTCTGTGTAGTTTTAAATGTCATGTAAGTGTATAAATTCCATTCAAACATAACCTTTATTATGAGAGCATCAATAACAGAAAAATCTAATTAAAGGATAAAAGGCTTGGTGGAAACATAACCTTTTTCATATCAAATTGGTAATGAATTAATAGAACTCAGAAGGATATTATTTCAGAGGAGGACTGATAAGCAGAGAAAACCCTGCCTTCCACCACGCAATTTAGTGGAAGTTCCTCCTCTCACTTCAGCAACCCATCCTTTCCTTTTGTAATCCTGAGTGAATTATTATTCCATGTGGCCGCATGAAAATAAATTAAAACAGCAGCTGGACCTTTGAAATCCCCCCATTTTGTTCAGCTCAAATCATCTACACTGGCACACTCGCCACCTTGCCACAGTCTATTACACCCAAGCCTGGGGCTGATGAATTACAGCTCTGTCAATCGTCCTGTCTAGCAAATTGCCAGCATATGAGCAGGAACCTAGTATCATTATCAGCATTACAGAACACCACGGACAAAGTAATAGCAGGCTACATTTCCCTCGTTCAATGCTTACCCCAGAAAACTAGGCCATGGTGTCCTTCAAACCATAATGAGAGCTACTATTGAGAAGACTGTCAATCTACATAACAGAAGAAATGAGGCTTGACAGTTCAGAAAATTGGGGATAAGTACAGTAGTGGAATCAATTACTGCAAAAGATTCATTTTTTTCTCCATATGCCATATGAAAGAACTAGAAATGACCCAGGCCAAAGCTGTCGTCTAATTTCGGTAATATATGCTCATCTGTATGTAGCTGTTGATTTTGGCTGGGAAGACTTAGAATGTGATAAAGTTCCACTTAGGGTTTGTCTTTCCCTAAACCATAGTTAAGTCCAAGATACGAACACGCCACATCACAGCGCAGATGGATGCTTGGGATAGCTCTCATCCCCTTTTATTTCTTTTATTATATCCCTATAGAATCATTATAAGAATATTTTGTTATCTTGTTCTTTGCATTTCCAAACATCACCTGCTTTTTGTCTACACTGATTATTCACAAATGATTACTCTTCCTTCCAGACTCATTGAAGGTATTACAAGTCATTTGATACATAGAGTCCTCACTGACAGTGACAACAAAGGCTCAGAAGGAATCTGAACAGCACCAGTTTTTCAAGTGCCTTTCTCTGAGACCCTTTGCTCTCTAATACTGCAGGGTTCCTCACTCCTCTTTCAGAACTGCTTTCACTGCCAGCCCCCAGACCCTTTCTTTCTCACATCTAGCAGAACAGTCCTTCCAACAGTTGCTAATGCTACACTTGCAGTTCAGCAGCAGCTCAAAGTTACAAGTCTTCATCCCACTTACCTGCTGAGTCAGGAAGTTCTCTTCCACACACTCCAGGAACCTTCTGGACTGTTTCCTCTCTGCTGTGTTGTATTTCCAGCAGACGTCTGGTAAGTTGAAGTCCCCACGAGAACAAGGGCTGTCAATTTTGAGATTCCGTCAGCTACCTGTAGAACACTTCATCAACCTCTTCATCCTGTTTGGGTGGTCTAGAATAGACTCCCAACAGGGTACCTGCCTCGTTGGCCTTCCCCCTCTTCCCCACTCATAAATACTTGACCACATCATCACAGTCAAAACACTCCCTAACATACAGAGTCACCACACCAACTCTCCTACACCACCTATTCCTTCTGAAGAGCTTACAGCTATCCATTGCAGCACTCCAGTCATGAGTCAATCCACCATGTTTCTGTGATGGCGACTGTGTCATAGCTGTCCTGCTGCACAAAGGCTTCCAGCTCCCCTTTTGCTGCCCATGCTGTGTGCAGTGGTGTAGATACACTTGAGCTTTCGGTTTCACCCCCAGCATTGTTGTGCCACCCTTAGGCTCAGCTCTAGAGAGCCTAGTTCTATCTCCTTTCCCCTTCACACCTAATTCAAAGCCCTTTCAATGAGCCCCACCAATTCAAGTGTGAGGATCCTTTTCCCCCTTTGAGACAGATAAACTCCATCTGTCACCAGCAGACCACTTACCAAAATTACCCTTTTTTTTTTATTTATTTATTTTTTATTCTTCTTAATTGAAGTAGTCCTAAAGAGTGGGGGCAAGTGACTCACCCTGGACATCTCCCTGGATGGACCTTCATCTCCATCCTCGTTTGCTTGGCTCTCAAGTTCCAGAGCCCCAGACCTGCTGTGCAAGGGCAACTGGGAAGCTGAGGAGCCCAGGAGGAGATTCACCTGCCGCCCCGAAGAGGGACCAGCTTCCATTCCCTCCCATCTCTCTCAGGTCCCTTCCTTCTACCTGGCAAGAGGGAAGAGGATCCTCTATTTGTTGCCTTTGCTTCAGGGGGTGGCTCCACCAACCTATCTCCCCCTCACGCTCATTAACCTCTACAATTGCTCTTCCAACTCTATCCTCCCGGCTGAGCAGCTCCTTCTCCTGCTCACCCCGCACACGGGGCCGTCCCTGCCACCCTCTGGTACCGGTGCCGGGCCCCGGTTTTCCCTGCAGCCGGACACCCGCCCGGCCGCGGGTTTGGGTGGCAGCTCCCGCCGGGTCCCCACATTCCCTCTGGCAACGGCTCTCGGCCGAGCCAGGTGCCCTGCTGGGAGGGCGATGATCACCGGCTGAGCTCACCTCTCACTCCGGGTGGGAACCAGTTCCCACCAGCGGGACTCACCTCCGGTACCGGCAGAGCTCTCGGCGTCCTGCCCGCGGGGGCTGCTTCCCAAACGGTCCCGCCCCTGGGAGCGACCCCTCGCTGCTGCTTCGCGGCTCCCTCGGGGCTCCTTTTATACCTGGGGGTGAGGGGGTGTCCTCGCGAGCGACCGTTGGCGAATTCCCGCCTCGCCCGGAGCGGCCGCCGCCGGGGATGCTCCGCTCGCGCCGGAGCCGCGTCCCTCCTCCCAAAAGCCCCAAAAAGAGCTTCTTGCCGGCCCTTTTCGCCCTGATTCCCTTTTCCCAGTGCGGATTGACCTGCACTGGAGCTGGTGTGCTCGGCGAAATTTGCAAAAGCTGCAATTCCAGTGTTGCTCATTAAGAGTGTTCATTAACTGCCTTTCTAGTTTGTACAAGAAAGTATGAGAAAAATGTCTATCACTGCTTCTGATCAGCTTGAAACACACGGCCCACATCAGATCATGGTTCTTGAAGTTTTCCACTGGGCTTTGAAGCTGTGGCAGAGATTTCATGTGGGTAGAATATGCCATAATTTTTCTGCCAGAATTCTTCTGGGGAGATGCTGTCAGAGTGCTCCATCACAAGTGACAGATCATCACTTACAGAGAATTACTCTAATACAAAATTGAGTTTTTATCTTGAACTGTCATGTCTGAGAAGCCTCGCCTGTGACTAGGGGGAAGGGAACGAGCTGGATTTAGCTGATTCCTCCTCCAGGACTGAATATATCCTCTCATACCCAGTTGTGTCCTTGTTAACTGCTGCCAACTCCCCTTCCTGAGCTAACAGGACTCCTCAGTTAATACTGTCTCCAGTGCAGCCTCCCCCAGTATTAAGCCATGCTCACATTATACTGATCAGACTTTCAGTCCAAAACCATGTGTTGTCACAGTGCCAACAGCACTAGTGTTCTTCCAGCACTTAATATTTGTCAGCTCTCCTATGAGAGATTTGGGGTTGTTCAGCCTGGGGAAGACAAGGCTCTGAGGAGACCACAGAGCAGCCTTCCAGTACTTAAAGAGGGCCTACGAAAAAGCTCAAGAGGGACTTTTTACAAGGGCGTGTAGCGCTAGGACGAGGAGCAATAGCTTTAAACTGAAAGAGGGCAGATTTAGACTAGATATAAGGAAGAAATTCTTCACCATGAGGGTGGTGAAACACTGGACCAGGTTGCCCCAGAGAATTGTGGGTACACTCTGCAAGTGTTCAAGCTCAGGCTGGATGGGGCTTTGGGCAACCAGGTCTAGTGGGAGGTGTCCCTGCCCATGGCAGGGGGGTTGGAACTAGATGATCTTTAAGGTCCCTTCCAAGCCAAACCATCCTATGATTAGCTGTTAAAATCACATTGGAAAGAGTGCTGGAAAAGTACTTAGTACTTACATAAATCAATGCAACTCTCTCCAAGTGAATAAACTTTGAATACTGGTTCTGAGTCAAGGCTCAGAAAAAAATGGGAGTAAAGTTCTGTAAAACTGTGCAAACAAATGTAAGCACAAAACACTGCACTGTGTTCAGGAAATGTTGGTTCCAGTCATGTTTGCCAACTGCCCCCTGTCATAGGCATGAGGCTCTCTCAAATGCAGGGACAGTGTTACACTCCTGGGACAATCCCTACCCACCTCCACAATTAGATTCCTGGTTTAAGAGGTGATCTTTATGTCTCCATCCAAAGAAATTATGTATTTATTTTTTTTCCTGTAATCCTAGCACAAGTTGCAGCACCAGTATAAAAAGATATTTGAAGATTTTGTTACCTATTCAGACTTCAGAGAAATTTAATGATTATTTGGCTATGGATGTTTCAAAATGACAGCAGTATCAACGGTTCTGGAATTCGGGACAGATATTGAGATCTGCAGCTGAATCCTGGGGCTTTTTCTAAGATTTCTGGGAGAGGTTTCTTTGATTCATAAAATAACATCTGAGATAAAAAGAAATTCTCATGCTGCGAGCGACAGCATAAAGCCCATATTGTAAGAGTCTATAAAAATCTTCTTTTACAAGCTATTAAAAATATTGAACTCCCCATGACTTGTGACCCCAAATAGACATGCTTAGTTTGTAATCAACCGATAGGATCTGCATTTCATAGTTTATAATCAACTGATAGGATTTCTATTTCAAAACCCACCTCACCAGTCAGTAGTGCCTTTGGGTATGTCTGCTAGGTACCTGCCACTGAGAAACTAGGAAGGCATCAGTGTACTTTGTAAAACAGCATCTAGTGAGACCTAAGGTCCATGGTATTCCAACACAGAAAGCACTGCCTTCTCAACAATGTACTATCTATATAGGTCAGATTATTTCACTCCAAGCAGCCTTCTGTGGGGGTTATTTCTTTTTGCAGTTGCACAGTATGTTTCTTGTGCTACTTCAAAAAGCGGTAGGTGTCATTTCCTCCAATTTATTGATGGAGGAAGCTGAGGGCCAGAGAACAAAGCCCAGGCCTTTGAGTTCCTGAGCTGTTTCCCGGCCCTGCCGCTTTTCTGCTCCCAGACAGTCACCAACACACAGGCCAACCCTGCACCCAGCCAAGGAGGCCTCTGCTCCTCCACATTTATCTCCATAGAAAACAAGTAACTAATAAAATATCTAAGCTCATTTGGAAAGCTCTTCTACAGACGGCAGGAGACTTAGCACGGCTGGATTGCTGTTAGCTAAGCCGCCTCTCAAGCACTCCTCTCCTGACAACACCCCCCATTCCTCCCAACTTCAGTGTGCCGAAGTGGCCCCAGGCGGGAACTTGGATGAGCAGAGTGGCACAAGGAAGTTGCCAAAGCAGCTCATGCAGCTGGACATGGGAAGCTAAGTTAAGAGCTCAGCATTCACACCTGACCACTCTTGCTGCATCGCTGCTCTCTTTGCCATACTAGGTAACATTGTCAAGGGAAGAAATGTCACGTTTTTGTCCCAAGGTACTAATAACATTTCTAGTACCACCAGGAAGCATTAGGGATCCCACAGGATGGCACTGGGACCATGCCACCCTGTGCCTGCCCATACTCCTGGACTAAAATCTTTTTTTTCCATCCAATTCTGCCTACCTTCCTCCTCCTCATGTGCTGCCTTTAAGCCATTAACTGCCTTTCCAACTCGGTCAACTACAATGGTTGCTCCCTTAAGCCTATGAGGGCTTGTTGTTGTTCTTGTAGTCAAGTTCTGTTTCTAATCTTTCTGCTGTGCTGCTTTTTGCTACCCTGTCTTTCCATAGCTACCCAGAGAACAGAGGTGATGAGTCAGAAAGGGAAGTTTAATAGTGTCCAGAAACAGAAATAACCAGAAAACCTCAAGAGTTTTACTGCCTTTTTCTTATTGAGAACAAACAAGTTGTAATGAATAAAAAACGTCACGAGTTAGTTTGAAAATTATCAAATAGGCCTGTCCCACAGCTGCTTTCAAGCTACTGAAAGCAAAAGGAGCCAGGGGGCGGTAAGAACTGTGGGGATTTTTTTAAAAAATGTTTACAGGAGTCCGAAAAACTGGAGGTCACTATAAGATAACTGCAGATCTATTAATTTTTAAACTAAGTTGTTAAATACTCTGTTTAGAAAGCTTAATTGATCAGAGTAAGTAGATGTGAATAGAAAAATAGAAAATGTGGTAAAGTCCTACACCCATTACAGTCAAAAGAAGCAAGCTGGTGACTTCACCAGTTTCAGAATTTTGCTCACCGTATTACCTTCTCATGGGCTAGTCACTCTCTGGCACCAGCACTCCAACTGTTGGCTATATGGGAATGAAATCATTTCACAGTGAAGGACGTGCCATTGCAAGTGCACATTATGCCATGAAGATTGCAAGTATTTGTAAATATTGCTCTTTATATTCATTTTGAACCTTCAATTAACACAAATGTAAAGCTTGGTAGGCTAAGGCTTAATGAAACATTACTATACCTTGTACAGGCTGTGCAGGAGCTTCCTTCATCTATGCAGCAAACAATGCAGACAGTAAGAAGAAAGCAATGTTACTGCTGAAGTAATACCCATGCAGTAGAAAACTAGGAAATCATAGAAACAGAAGGGAAACTCAAGCACTGCAAGAATGGAGGGTCGGGTGCTTTCAGATTAGTTAAATTAATTAGTAGATCAGAGTTAAAATTTGTAGTCATCTTGGAACCCTCTTCCATTTTTCATGCTGGCAATTCTGAATCATCTCTCTCTCTGCTGCTTCAACTTCAAAACAGGAAAAAGTGAATACAGTAACCAGCACGGAGTCTTATAAAAATATTCCTGTGCTGCATGAAGTAGCTTCTGAAAAAAGGCTTGACTCATACAGCATCTTTCACCCTGCCTGCATGGGCAAGCAAATCGTGCGGGGCACCAATCTAGTACTCCTTGCTGTAGCAACATAAGAACATGAAAACAAAAGACCTGAGACAAAGGGGAAATTTGGCAACACTGCACTTAAATCTATTGGCTTGAGTAGAAGGCTACCTCAGACAGCAGAAGGGCCACAACTTCACCAGTAGAGCTCACCCCCTCAGATCTGTTTTGAAGGCTTCTGCTGCTTTGATGGCATCAATAGGCTCAGCAGTGCCCTTTGGTAAGTGCTGCTGGGGGAATTCCCGGAGAACAGAGTTGCCCTCTGTAGCTGGCCAGTGCCAGGATGGAGGGCACGGTCCTGGGCTCTGCAATTCAATATCCAATAGCTGTTATTTACCAGACCAAGCACAGCCAACGAGGAGAGGAGATAAGGCAGGAAGAACACAGATGATGCTTAGAGAGATGCTCCTTTTGCCAACAGGCACTGCTCATCCTTTTTCTTGTTTTTTTTTTTTTAAAAAAAAGCATTTTCTGTCCATATCTACATGGTTAATCTGTATGTGAACTTTTTCTTTCCTAATTAGTATTTTCTTCTAAATTGAGCAATATGTTGACTTAGGTCTCCATACATACCCATACTCACTCACATTACTGGAGCCAAACAGAAGCAAAAAATGCAGTCAGATAAACAGTCACTTGTGTTTTGGCTCTATCTTTCGTAGTTCAAAACTATGTGTGAAGAGTTCAACTGCATTACAGCATATTTAAGAAAATAAAGGGAAAAAATAGAGTAAAGACAACCAGTGATTAATTTTATGTGGAATACTTCACCAGATCTTCGGTGCTCCTTCTTCTTCTTCTTCTTCTATGTAATCAAAAATAAATACTGTAAAAAATGTAAAAAATGGAGTAATAATAAAATTAAATTGCGTCGTGGATGCAAAGAATGCTTTGAGAATATACAACTGAGACAAACAGGGTAATAAATTTGGTTTTGAAATTATCATTACCGGGTTAACAACAGAGCCTGATACTTTACTTGCAGGTGTTTATCCTGCATTCTTTTAACATGCAACATGTAAACTCACTAAAGGATTTTTAGCTACACATCCTCTTTCAGTGTATTTGCTTGACTGAAATGATTTTAAGGCTTTATGGTACGTACAGATCTGGACTGACTATGAATAATGCACAGAAGTTACCTCCATTTTACAGACTCAATACTACACTCAAATTCAACCATATTCCAATAGTCACTTAGCTAAATGTATATATTTTTTTTCTTTTTTTTGTTTTTTTAAAGCAGATACCATGTAAGGATATTACTCCAAACAAGTGTTATCTTCCTTTCTAACAAGCTGGAACAGGATCAAAGTAAGCAGAGTTCTATATATGTTGTAGAGCTGAACATACAAAATCTGTCAGCCCTAGCTTATGTGATACTCATCTTTCACTTACTTTTTTTTTTTGCCTTAAAACAAAGAAAAGAACTACTACACAATGTTTAATCCTTTCAGTGTTCTCTCGCCTCTTTCCAGGTCGCAATATGCTAAATAGAAATATATAAATGCTAAGAATACCCACACTATTAAATCTGATAACCCAGTTGGAGAAAGAGACTCTACAGAAATGCTTCATTTGTGATATAAATGATGTCATTCTGTAAATGCCACGCAAACAGTAGTGGGTCAGGACTGTTAATGGAGTTTCAGTGGCTTTCAAGCCTTTCTTTGAAGTGTGATGCTAACTGTATCAACATTTTTCCACGGTCCACACCTTTCAATTAGGATTAAAAATCAGCAGTAAAATTCCAACATCCTAGGTTCTGGCTTTTCTGAAAAAGTGAAACTAACCTCGTATATTTATGGCCCACCTGAATCTTGATGCAGTACGGTTATTTTGTTGTAGATAAATCAGATTTAGATCTGATAGATTTGGCTCTGGTAGACTCATTTTGTACTGGCTCAGAATATAGTTAGCAACAGTGACTCTCATGTTGCTTCCCATCAACTTCAGGTGCAATCAGAAGACTTCTAGATGATGACATAGTGAAGGACTGTCTAAAAAGCAATGTTTGCAGCTGTTGACCACACATCAAACATTTCATTTTTGTCATGGTTTGAGTTAGAACAGAACAAATTCTGATAGGTACCAGGGTCAAGCTCTCTTCTTCAATGGCGAGCATTGGAGCACTCTGTTCTGCCTTCGATCCCGATCTGTGTGTTCCGAAATCTAGTTCCAGACTGCAATTCCTGAATCCAGTTCCCGTCTGCTGCTGAGCCCAGCCTGGGACTTCCCCAGTGCCCGCTCCACAACATCAGTGGTGATGGAATGGCCATCTGGGGGGGTTGGGTTCGATACTGGTTTTGCATATATTCCATTTTATTATTATTATTTTCATGAAAGTTGTTTTAGTTTCCTTTTCTAATCAGCAAGTCTCTCTCCCTTATTCCCTTTCTCTTCCCCTTCGGCAAGGGAGAGGGATTACCAGAGAGAATCTGTTGTAGTGCATGGCCCTGACCCTAAACCTTGACAATTTTGAACAACACAGAATAGAACTTGCTCCTGGCAAAATTGTAAAATTGAAGCTTAAAATCTGTCACTGAAAGAGCTTAGCACCTTCCAAAGCTGCCCTCAACCCATACAGTTTGACATTTAAAAGTGCAGGCTCAAGATGTGACATTTGCTATGCAATTTGTTTTCATCTTCCCCCTTCTCTTTAATTTTATAATGACTAGGAAAAAATGTAAGTCTCTAACAATTCAGATTGAGTGCAAGTATACCATTGTTCTTGGTCAGAGCTCCACTGACTTTTACAGGATGTTACAAATACGTAAATGTTCATTACAATCTGAATGCAGAAACAGCATCTTGAATTGGTTAAAAAAGTAAAAACCAGTGTAGAATGCATGTCTTGAAGACCTCTAATTAAAACAATGCTTTTCATCAGACACCACAATCTTCCCTGTTTTTGCCACAACTGAACAAAAATTGCATTTTGAGCTCTGTAGGATTTTGCTTGTTTTTCTTCAAATTTATTAGCTTCTGTAATTATATAGTCCCATTTTATTGTTAAATCAGAAACAGAAGAGAACACTCTAGGTTGGTATAATCATTTTACAATGAGCGTATCAGCTACAATACCTTTACCTAATGTTGTCAGAAAACCAAAACAGAACAGCAATTTTTTTTGTGGTTTTTTTTTTTTGACAAACCTGCTTATTGAGATATCACCTATTCTGTAAGGAAGAAAATATTTGAAAAATAAAAAAGTTAAAATTTAGTTAAAAGCTTTACTTGTCTGGGAGCAACCTCATAAAACTCTTTTTAATATGAGCACTTCACATCACAAAATGAAAAAACTATTTACAACATTTTGCTTGCAGTTTGGTCACATTATCTACACACATTTGCAGAAGATTTTAGGCAAAATAGGTATGTATCTTCTTCTGACATAGGCTATCAGATTGATTGCACATTTTCCTTTTACATAATGGCTCTCCTATAGTGCACTGAAGTCAGTGATCACCATCTAATTACATTCTCATTTTAATTTATGGCTCAACAATAAAATCAATACCACTTCAAACTGAAACATCTGAGCGGCTGAATTACATATAGTGTGAAACGTGGATTCGGCTTTTTTGGACCTGATTTTCAAAAGAATAATTCACCTCGCTAGCACAATTAACAAACTGTGCAAAGATATAAAGGACCTGTGCATCAAATTAGTTTGAAAATCAAGGCATCTTTTCAAATTCTGTCAACTGGTTTCCCTCTAGTTAACAGCCCATTTTAAAAATGTTCATTCCCCTATGGCACTATAATGAACTTTTCAGCACGCTATTACTGAATTACGGTTATCTTCTACATATATACTATATTTTGACCAATAATGTCATTTCCATGTTACATGATATCATTGCCTTCACAAGCAGAGTTGCTACATACATTCACAGTTTCAATAGATTGTAATTAGCTTCTCCAGTTGTGCTTTAGAAATTCCAAATATTTTCCAACAGTAAGTGCAAAGCAAATGTCCTATGCAGCTACAATTGGTCACAGAGTTATAAACTCCATAATTACGAGAAGAGCGTCCTCTCATTCTCCGTTTTCATCACCTGCTTTTTCAGGTATGACCTCCAGACTTCGACGGGGCTTTGAGATTTCTGCATTTTCAGTGCCTGGTTTATTGAGTCCACACGAAAGGGTGGCATAATGGATTTGTTTCAGATTCTCTAGTGCTTCATTTTTAGCATATTTGAGAAGATCAGCTTGTCCCTGTAAGAAAAAACAAACAGTTAGATTACACAATTGATAACATAATCCTCTTTTTTGTCTCCATTCTGTTTGTTTCACATTAATGGTGTAGTTGGCCTGTTCAAAAAACACAAACAAAACAACCCTCAAAAAACCAAAACAAAACTCAAAATTGGATTCTCAAAAAAGAACCAAGCCCTTTGCCTTCTATAGAGCCAATTGGCTGCATCAGCAAAGGGATAGGGATCATTTCTATCTAACATCTTTCAGGAGAGTAATCGGTGCTGTATTTTTAATCCGTGGGGACTATAAATGTTTCTGCACAGAGAAAATTGTGAAGGCTGATTTTGATACTTCAGGGAGCCATTAAACTGTGGGGTTTTTGGTTCTTAGATTTAATTTTTTTATAGCAATGTGATTCACTCAGTCATAGCATGGTAAAGGATCAATGTTTGCCAAAGCATGAAATATGAAAATACAGGTTGGCAAGTAACATATCAAAAGGACAGCGATGACAAGGACTCCATAAGCCTGTCAGCAGTTCAGTGCTATCGCTACCCCTCTTTACTTGTACTCCTACTCTTCACAGTAGTTAAGTTTTAAGTAAAGCTTTAAGATAAACTGTCCCAGACTCCAGCGATTTAGCTCTGTCCTACAGTATTAGCTACTCCATCTCTCTGTATAGATTAAAGCTCTCTAAAAACAGTATCTCCCATGAGCAGACCAAGGAGTGCCCTTCCCACAGTCATATTCCACCCACCCCGCCCACGCGCAGGGAACGCGCAAGGCTGCAGCGCACGGTGAGCACTCCCGTCTTACTGATGGGCACAGGAAATCTCACAAAAAGTCTGCGAGGGCTGTAGTGATGGGTGCTGCTGTATCTGCGCTCCCGAAGAACTGCCCCGCAGCCTACAGAAAGGCAAGTGATGCTTCAAAAATACCAGATCTTGAACAGTGCCACTTCCAGCTAAAGGGGAGAAAACCACACCCACCAACCAACCAACCAAGGAATCCCAGCTACTGTGGTTCCTTGAGACTGTCAGTTCCTATAATGTCTAATAAGATATGAACACTGATTGCATCTTTTCCTGTAATTGGGGTACTCATGTCTGTCTTGTGTTAATTCTGTCTCCTCAGAGACACTTCTCTTGAAGAGACACTAGTATCCCTTCTAGAGACATCACAGATATGTTGTCTCTCCTCCTCTGCTGCATAAGGCTGCAATCCAACTTTACTTTTTCATTTAAAAAATAAAGGAGAGGTAGAACAGCAGTCAGACAAAACGATGTGTGCACTCATGGCGTGATACTTCAGCCTTACTTTAGCAACTCAGAACATAAATAGTATCCTATGAAGCAAGAAGAATTACGCACTTGAGGCATACAAATTGAAAACAAATACTGCTTTCTTCAAGAAATAATGCCCACCCTCCCCTTATCCAAGACTATAATAGCCAAAGTGTTTTTTTTTTCTGATTACCAGACATGACAAAAATACCTGTAAGTTCACCAATAACACCACAACCTTTAGTAATATTTTCTGCTAAAGAAAACGAGGGCTACTTTTTTTTTTTAAATCACATACTTTTTTTCCAAACTGACAAACAACTAAAAGCTAATTTAAAACACTCTAGCAGACTAAGTGAGTCATATCTGGAGTGCATCTGTTTCTAGCCAAAGTTCCATTTCACATGGATTAGTAGAGTATAGTTCTGGAACTTTAATCGAGTTGTTTATTATAGGCAGAGTTGCTAGCAACAGTCTATTAATAAGTTTGCCTGAAACTTCTAATTTAAAAAAACCTGTTTTCAGTTGCTTATATGCTTGCCAAACTTTAACTACTTAAGCTGATACTTTCTACGCAGGATTTCTGCCATTGGCAGATTTTATTATTACTGTTCAATATTATTCTTTAACCTCATCCATATGGTTCATTTGGTTCTGAGAATAAATACAGGAAAACGCTGTCAGGATTTTTTTAACAATTTTTCATTGTTTTCTCCCCACTCCCATTTTGGGTAAGGACTTGTAATTCAAATGACTTCAGGGATCCTGAGTAGCGGATCCAAGTTACGAGCTTTTAATAAACAAAAAGTAGATTTTCAATGTGGTTAGTACAATCACTCAGGATTTCATTCTAGAGCATTCTTCATCTCTTGACAGCTCCAGTAATGTAGTAAGACAGTGCATATTCCATTCCCACACAGTAAGGAACATGCACTAGAAGTTGGGTTTTTCCTGTGTGGCTTTTCCAACTTGTCGTACCACCAACACTTGGTTGCCAATGCAGGCAGTACAAAAGCCAGACTCCAGGAGGGAAAGAGCAAGCCTGGGACAGTGACTCTGGTGAGGGGGCAGATGTAGAAAAGGAGGAGGAAAGAGTGACCTCTGGACTGACCTGGCATGAAGTCTAGGGCTGCAGAAAGGGATGTTGGGACTGTACTCTACAGAGTAGAGACTACACCTTACTGAGGAGATTGTGAAATTAAGGAAAACAAACACAGTGTGACAACACGGAATTTGGATCAGACAGGTAAGCAGAGAAGTAAAATATTCAGGCAGTATTTAGGACTGGAATACACTACTAAAACACACTGGCAATATCCATCACATTGAAATAAGCCTGAAAATGATAGACAAGTAGAATAGACAATAACGGAAAAAGAGTAAGAGAGTTTGGTAATGAGGGTAAAAGACAGTGAGAGAGAAAAACAAACAAAAGTGTGGAGCAGGGAGAAGGCATCAGAATACAATGAAAACTGGTAAGGTGGCAAGAAAACTAAAATTAAGACTCATTGGGAAGGATGTCTAGAGGAGGTGAAGAGGAGCCAACATGACCTGGAAAGCAATAGGAAAAAAACTGCCAGAAGAGTAAATTAGGCACCACGTGGGAATAGAATACGGCATGGAGGAGAGAGGGGAAGGAGAAAGCCAGGGTTTAGCAGCAGTGGCTGGTTTTCAGCAGGGTACTGGGAGTGTCTGGACAAGACTGATAAGGGAAGATGAATCTTCTAGACAAGAGAAGATCTAGGGTAAGGGGCTGAATTACTGCAGACAAGAGGAGTTCAGACTAAACACATTTGGCCAAGTGGGATCAAGTTCAGACCAAGGTGAAATAAAAAAAAAAAGAATCTGTGTATATTATTACTCTCTTCTCCAACACTTAGAATGTATCCAATGAGTTCTGAATGCCTCTGAACTCAGAGAAATGTTTGCAAAATCAACTGTGTTGTCATTATCTGCTGGCATGACTTAATCCAAAGATAAAACAAGAGCTAACCACTACTAGCAAGCACAGCACAAGCTCAAGCAAGAGATGTCTGAACAATTGATGTGAAGCGCCTAGCTCTGTTGATGTACCATCATGAAGCCATACGCTGGGGAAAAAAATGGTATGCATCTTAAAAATTCAAGTTGTAGTCACAGTGAACACTGTTGCACAGTAATGCAATGCATCTGAAAGGCAGAAAAGTAAAAAAGTCATCTAAAACTGAAAAAACTGCCCCAATACACTCAATTAAAAGAACTCAAACATCTTCCTTCTAGTTATATACCAAATGCCTCCTGTCCTGGGGGTCTCAAGATTCAGTTGCAATTCTTTATATTCTACGCATTCTGTAGCTGCGTAAGATCCTGATTTTCACAGTAGGTGCCGTTGATTTAAAAAACACAGTCAGTTGACTACAAGCTGGAACATGGGAATTTCTCAGATCTATGGACTACTTGGAGGTCTTTCACCTTCTTACCAGTCCCAAATGGCCACAGACTACCTGCTCTGATAAAATGCATAGTGTGAAGCCAATAAAAGGAACCTAGTAACAGCTCAGTCCTTAGTCAAGCAGATTTATCATAAGGAAGCACAAAAGAAACCTAAACTACATCCAAAGAAACAAAGTGGAGACAATTCCATGCTGGGATGTGGAGCAGTTGAAGAAGCAAACCCGTGTGTTTCTTGCTATGTGGTAGCGCTGCCTTTTTCAGGCTTTCACCTCAGATAATTCAAAATGTAAATGAATTTAGCCCTTAGTGTTGTCTGGCAAACACACCACAAACTCAAATTTACTCCCAGCATTGTGGTTAACAGGCAGTTTGTGCTAATTCCCCACTAGGAACAGGACCTCGCACACCATAATGCAGAGTGCTGTTCTTGCAGCAGCAGACGGCAATCGCTGCTCCCTTTCCTTCACTGGGATTCAAATTCGCCAACAGAACTGAGCACTTTGCAACTTCAATACTTATTTCATGTATCGATGTTTACAAGCTTCGGAAAAAGAATCAAGCATCAGGCTGTTTTGTAGGCAGACATGAAAAAGACCTTAAAGAACATAAAAAAACCCAAAACTGATATTCACTCATAAGCTCTTAATAAGTAACAGCGATAAAGGAATAATATGGCAGCTCAATTCAATATCCTTCTTCATACCTCTCTGTTGCAATACACCTGTACCAGCTACCCTGTTTTGCTTTTTTTTTAAAATCAGCTTTAGAAATCTTCTGTTTCTTTTGAAGCTTTCAGCTAAGAGGCAGTGGTTCTATATTCTAGCTCCTGAAAGGCAATTAAAACCAAACCTCAAATGGTTCCTGTCAGTTCTCATACCTATGAAATGAGATACCATTTCAGAGTCAATCAGACACAGTATCAACTACAAGGTCTCAGCACAGCTACCTTTATACTCTGGCACATCCCCACTCACGATTTTTGGTTAACAGCTTCTTCAATGACCAATGGCATTACAGAGATAACAGATGCCTTGAACTTCAAGCCTTGGGATTTCTTTCAAGAGGAAGCAATTCATGTTATCTAGTGTGACATGTCTAAAAAATCACAGCCAACACCAAGCAGCTAACAAATGCTGGAGTTAGGAGTCTCACCTTCATTCTGAGTATTTCCACTGAACTCTCCCTATGTGTCTAGAACAGCTCTTTGTTGCACAGAATGCTACGCTGACTTTTATGTTAAAGATGCTGTTATGCACTTCCTATGGGCATCTCAAATTCTGGACATACAGAGGTTTTTTCATGTCAGAAAAGTCCGTAAATTGTTACATTCAGATGTTCGTAGCAGTCTGCCACAACAGCACTTAGAGTGATTTTCTTTCTTCAACTCTGTACTTTTTCTGGCAGGAAATGGGATTATCTATGTTTAGAAAATATGAGTGCTATCAGTCTCAGTAATAACAATAAATAAAGTTTATTATTACTGCCTATTTGAAAGAATCTAACACCAGTACAATCTCCAAATCTCTAAGACAGGCAATAACGTTCACTGAAGCAGACTAAATTTACTCTAAGTGATATTCTGAAGTTAAACAAGTATCTGTCTGCATATATGGGTCGCATAAGAATGGAAATGTATGCATATAACCTACAGAAACTGAACAGACTTATTTCAGTTGAATTCAAACTCACTATACCAATAACAAATGTGGCCACATGGCTTCAAATTAGGAAGAATAAAATCCTTTAAAATAGTAATTTAGGGCGTGTGAATGCACACACACACACGTAGATATCTAATAGGAACGTTGGATGTTCTAAACAAAGTCTTCCCCTAGAATTAAGCTGTCAATTTTGTTATTTTATCAAACTTTCCATTGCATCAACTGTAGTCAAAATGTCCCAATTGAAACAACCAAACATCAATATGTACCTTGAGGGTAAAATGCAGTTTAATCGCTTTGGAGAACACATCATCCACGTCATGTGAGCACTCTACGATTCCTCTGTCAGGGAGCTGAGGATGGTGCTCATGCAGCATTATTTAGTAATGCTGTTCAGAGCCACACGGCAATTCCTAAGTCATAGCCACGAGATCATGTAAAAAACTGTTCCTAATTACAAGGACAAAAAGTTAAATATATCTAAACATGGCACTGCATTCAGTGAGTTGGTTGCTCAACTGTTTGCTTGTTGAACAGCAAAATTTGGGACCACTGAATAGACAGGGGGTTATTTTGTGCTGCTCAAGACAGAAGTTAATTTGATGTAAGCAAGAAATTCAAGAGAAAAGAATACTTCTTAAAGCGGCTGAGACTGTCACTCTCCTGATGAATTTTTACTCTAAAAAATGTGGACATTCCCTTTCCATCCCTGTCCTCACACAGTTTTAGAAAACCAGAAAAATGGAAATGGGAAAACATAGTGTTAGATTAAAACTATGATTGCAGGTCTTTTTCTCCAAATAGGAAGAATAGTGTCTTAGAAACACATAAACTTTTTCTATTTAATTATGTAATGCAAAAGTAGTTATGGCTACAGCTTATAGTTAAGAGTTTGGAGAGAATAAACCTCAATGTGTTACTTCAAAGAAATCACAACTTCTAACTTTTTATATATCTAAATGTGAATAACAGCACTGAATAGATGCCTATGTGAACTGCAATACTTGTAAATAACTTTTAAGGTGTAACAACATACCAGAGCTTTCTGTAGCTCCTGTTAAAGTTTCAACAACAGGCTGATGAAACACCTCATCCATCTTTTTGATAAAGTATTAATTATGGGACAAATTGTACCTTCCTAAAGAAAGACTCTTAATCTGCAAGTAGGGGAAAAAAAAGTCAGCGTTGAAGAGATTTTTTTCAGTAATCTCTTCAAAAGGAAGGCCTTCTAACTTGATAATTAACATTAATCCAAAGGATACGCACAGAAGCCAGATCTTCTGTGTGGGTTCTCTGACTTCACATTTCAGTCTCTCATCAAACGCAAACCTCCCCCCACCAACCCTTATGTTCTGAATGGAAAGCAGAGATGAAGCAAAGGTACTGCTGCTGGCAGCATTACAATAGATACCTTTGACTGAAAAATAAAGAAGGGTAAGAATTTATTTCTTTGACATTTATCTAAACCCATTCAATTGACTCCCCCAGGTAGCACAGGGATGGTACTTGACACATTCCATATATTGTCTGCAGGAAATTTCGCTCTAATAAAGGAAAAGTCATAGTCTGGTCCTTTTACCAAGAAGCAGAACACGCAGACATACATTTAGAATGTATGAACTGTACATGCTGTAGCAAATTTCACCTCTTTTTGATTGTTCTCTGCATTGGATTTGTGCAGGATAACACAAGGAGGATCAGAGCACCAAGCAACACCGTGGAAAGCTTAACGGTTGAAACCAAGATGGAAAATCGGAGAAATACATGTGCATTACTGCTTTTCTGAAGTAGTTCACTGTAACAAGAGGTGATAGGGAATTCTATTTTCAGTAAGAACTATAAATAAAAAAAATATGTGGGAGAAAATAATTTTCTTCATAATTAAAACAGACTTTATAGTTTTATGTAGTGATGAAATACTTGATTGAGTGGGAGAGAAGAACTCATTAGTGGATGAAAACACAAAGCTTGAATAATTTGGGCTAGAAGGATAGCGTCAAGGGAATAAATTAAAGGAGGTAGTTTTGCTATCTCTGTAAATTTTTATATACTCTACTGAGATGAAAGACTGGCGATAAGAAACCTGAACTGTTCCACATTCTAGCTCTCTGAGGGTCTCTGGCTGAAAGCTTTTTTTATACTTCATCACTTACTGTTGCGTCAAAACATAAGCAAATGTGCTCGACAAAATGCAAAGAGAATCTCCAGCTCATACACACTCAACTTACTCCAGTCGGGATTACTAATATCATATGTATGTATCATTAATCACTACTCATCACTGACTGCAACAGCAAAAGCTTCCCTTTTGTTTTGCAATAACTGCATTAACCTTAACACTCTTGCTCCCTTCCAAATCAAAAAGCTGGGTTTAAATGGTGGCATAGCTCTCCCGGCCTGAGTCGCTTCACGGAAATCAATACTCATTGTTCCACCTGTGTATTCAAGATTACAGTGGATCCTGTTAATGTTAAAACGTTGTAAGAAGAAAATGTCACACAAACTAAATGAAACAACCACCCACAACAATAGCATAGAAAAATCCATATTGAGAGTCTGCTGTGTTTTCAATAAACTAAAGTAATTACGGTTATAAATTCAGTCAAACTGTGACACAAAATAATGACCAGTAACGATATTATAATGTCAGTTGTGAATGGAAAAATACAGCAACTATCCAAAGGAAGACACTTTACCTTTAAAATTGTAATGTTCCATGTAAAACTTTCTACGGATTTTTGCAGTTTTCTTTCTTTTAAGCCTTCTCTTGCTCCTATATTGTGCAGGTTTTCATGAAATTCCATTGCTGTGGAGAATAAAAGAGGGAGGAATATAGTATCTATTTTAATGCATTTTTGTGATGACAGAGATAGTGATATGAAAGTAAAAGGATAGTGAAAAGGCTTCAGAAAATTTATTCTTTAAGCACAAACGTATCTGATGTAGTAATGTGCAATATTATACAACATGCCAACGTACACAAATCTCTCTAAGCCAAAACTCCCACTGAAGCACCTGTTGGGTCACTACCAGAAAAAGACAGAGGACATTTTACCACACTCATGTGAACGACTGTGTCCATACAAAATTGTTTGTATCTTACAAACTCCAAACCTTTTAAGGACATTACGGTACCTATTCTTTGCAATCTCTCTACCCCACACTCCTGTCTCATTACAAGAAAGAGATACGACTGAATCTTTTCATTATACATTCCCTTACCTGACTCCTATTTATATATACTACATTTTAAAAATTATTCATAAATTCAGTTGAAAGACAAGATTTTCTTTCTAGCTTTGCTTACTACTTTAAATTTTACTACAAGGAAATTAAATGGCAAATATTTTCCCTGAATTAAACCATTATACCGTCTTTATTTCAAACACTTCTCCATAGCTCTGCCTCTGCCTCTAGGGTAAAACCATTGATATTCTATTTCCTCAAAACAGATTTCTAGTCAGGTGAGAAATTAAAGTTCATTCATCCACCACTGTGCTCCAATAAACATTTCCTGTTCATATCATGCAAAAAACATAACTCTCAATATGATCATGCAAAGGTTATGCACAGATGCGTATTTACAACATTACTTTCCTAGAGCACCATAAAAATACAGATTTCCTGACCTGTACCATGAATTCTGAGACTATACCGCTAAACTTGTAGAGTTCTTTACCTCATTTCCATCTTGATAAACATTGCCCTTCAAACCCATGGGTATTAGTGATCGATAATCAGCTTGAACTGAAGCCACTCGGAGAGAGAGACTGAGGGCCTGCATCACCCATGTGAAATTGGTGCTTTATAGATCTCCAGTTATTCTTAGCTATACAAAGTCAGCAGTATCTCAAATACAGAGGCAGTGGTGATCACACATTCTGCTAGCCAGAAGAACTCTTTTCTGGTTCACTGACTACCCTCTGTGGTGACTCTCTTCCTTCTTTACACTTAGCTACGTTACATTTTTGTTCTGCCAAAGCCATTCCATGCCAGCTAAATATTCCTCACGGTTAGCACCAACATCTTGCTGTCCTTTTCCAGAAAATGAAACAAAGTCAGATCATCCTACCAGGGCATACACGTGTAAACCCTTAGCAAACAAGTGTCTCCTGATTAAACAGCACTAATCACCCTGCTATTCTCAACATCTCTTATGGACTGGACAGGGCAACTCCTCATTATCATGCTACACTAAAGCTATCCCACTCTAGAGTCTAAATATACAACCAGGGACAAGTAGATTTGAATTTTATTTCTCTTTCTGTTACTAGCTTGCCTGACAAATTGAAATGGATTATTGCACCTCTGAGTCTCAGCTTTCCCATCAGCTGAATGGCATGAATGATATTGACTACACAATACATGGACAACCTAATTTTATGAATGCAGCACAGCATTTATCTATTGACTACATCTCTTTGGATATTCCTCTTCTATATCTCTACTTGGTTTTCTTGCATTTTGCCTTAAGAACTATTTCATGCGTTAATAGTGGCAAAGTAGTAACAAAAGTGTTAAATTCCAAAATGAAGCTGTCTTCTTAGAAGGCAACAGAAAAAAGAAAAAACATGAAAAAGCATTACATTTAGAGCTAAATTAATAAAATGAAAAATACATCCATATAAACTCATGTAGAAGTGCCTCAAGATATGCTTGCAAAGAAAAGTGAATGTTAAATGTCTTTTTTTCAATAAATATTCAGAATACTTTATCTCCTTGCAAGCAAAAATTCAGCTCTCACTCTCCTTAAGATATAGTAAGCAAATCACTTTTAAGAGGCTTAATTACTTCTAGAATTATTAGGCCAGTAGTAATTCAGAACTGCCGGAGAGCTCCTGACAACAACAGACATAATACTAATCTGATTAATCACTCAATATATTTCTGCATATACCACCTGATTACTCCAAAAAAAGCACAAGTTAACTCATGTTTTTCATTTATACTGGTAGATGTTAAAAAGGATATTATCCACAAGTTTCTGAATGATCACAAAGGTTATATAGGACGTGTATTATTGTGTTCAGATGGAGTTTCCCAGGGTTTAATTTGTGCCCGCTGCACATATGTTTCTATCTCTAATGAAATTATTATTGGTTGTGTCTTGAGCTAGAAAAGATCAGTTCTAAAAACTTGTTTTGACTGGAGATGTCAGCTTTACTAAAATTCTTATTGAGGTTGGAAAGCACCTCTGCAGATTGTGAAGTCCAACAGCCTTGTTCAAAGCAGGGTCAGGTAGAGCAGGTTGCCCAGGACTGTGTCCAGCTGGGTGTCGAATATCACTAAGGATGGAGACTCCGTAACTTCTCTGGGCAACCTCTTCCAGTGTTTGACCATTCGAGATCCCACTGAGCCCCTCTGCTCCAGGCTGAACAGTCCCAGCCTGTCTCTCCTCACATGAAAGATGCTACAATCCATTCACGAATCACCTCTGTGGCCCTTGCTGGACCATCACCAATAGGTCGCTCGTACTGAGGAGTCCAGACCTGTATACAGCACTGCAGATGTGACCTCAGCAATGCTGAGCAGAAAGGAAGGATGACCTCCCTCAGCCTTCTGGTAATGCACTTCCTTAGGTACGCTCAACTTCCTGTCAACCAGGACACTCAAGTCCTTTTCTCTGAAGCTGCTTTCCAGACTCCAGCCTGTACTGGAGCATGCATGGGGTTATTCCTCTCCAGGTGCAAAACTTGGCTCAACCCTTTTCACGGGGTTCCTGTCAGCCCACTTCTACACCTTGTCAAAGTCCCTCTGAGTAGCAGCACAAGCAGTATCCACCTTCAAGTTTTCTATTTTCCGTGAACTTGCTGAAGATACGCTCTACCCCACCATCTAGGTGATAAATGAAGATGTTTCAACAGTAGTAGCTCCAGCATCAACCTCTGTGACACATCACTAGTGACTGTCCTCCAGGTTGATTTCATGCTGTTGATCACGATGCTTTGAGCCTGGCTGGTCAGCTATTTTTCAGCCCACCTCACTGACCACCTCTCTGGCTTCTATTACTCCATTTGTCTGAGGGTGTTACAAGGGACGGTGTTGGAAGCCTTAGTAAAGTTAAAATAAAAAACATCCACTGCTCTTCTCTTCCTCTGTCAAGACAGTCACCTCATTGTAGAAGGCTGCCAGGTTGCTTAAGCCTGGTTTCTCCTTTGTTAATCCATGCTGATTTTCCCCAATCACCTTTTTGTCCTCCATGTGTTTGGAAATGGTTTCCATGAGGATTTACTCCAACACCTTCCCAGGGACTGAAGTAAGGCTGACTGGCTTTGTCCTCCTTTTTACGTTTCTTGAACTTGTTAAACTGTGGTAATTCTACTGCTTATGACAGTGTGATGAGGTTTGAAACGTCATTACTCAATTCCCTTCTGAGCTTCTGCTTGTGGAATATTGGGGCACTTAGTTTGCATAAGCTGCATTAAGAAATCTGAGGACCCCTACTCCACCATAAGAGGAGCTGACAGAAGCCATGCAATTTCCTAAGTGCTTGCAAAACAAAATCCATCTTCCATAATCTGATTCCATGTTAAAGGCCAGATTTTCAGTGAAATATTCACCGCAACTATCGTAAGTCATGTAAATACACTGTAATAGATGTAACAAAATAGCAATAGCATGGATGCAACAGCAGGTTTTTAAACTGAACAAAATATCGCCAAAAAATTTTCCCAAACATAATTGAAGATTTCACAGCATATCCTTCTCCTCTGCAGGACGCTAATTTTCTTAAAGCATTCTCATTAGCAGTCCTTCAGTATTTCCAAATAATTATTTTCCCCTTCAGTGCTGAATCGCTTTCTGTTTCCCCAGTGAATGATGATTAGTTTAGTTTGAATTTCATGATCGTCTCAGCTTTTCCCTCTCTCAGACCCTGTCCCCAGCCCTGGAATACATTAGATGGCTCTAACACTTCTTCATCCTTCCTGGGAATACCCTACCATTCAAAATGCTCTTCTGAAATTTTATGTACAATTCTTTGCTCCCATTTTCAAGAAATTCAAACAGCATGAGGAAAAGAAGTGCTACAAAGCTGTCTGACACAATAGGAACCCTATATCACGTGAGGAGACGAATAAAAATTTACTTGATTAGTCTAGCAAAAAGAAAACTAAAAGAGGAGTAAATGGTCTCCAGATACACAACAGTCAGGTAAGACCCTGGATATCAAAGATGTCATTTCAGCTAGAAGACAGTATTAGGATGAATGTCCATCAGTAAAATTGGAATTTAAGCAAAATTTATAACCATTGTAGATGTGGTTCTGTAAGCAACCTTGAAAAGGAGAAAATAAATCAAAAACTCATATTCATCTTCAAATAGAGCTCAACATGATCAATTTCCAAAACTTGCACCTATTGTTGGAGCAGGCTGCAGGACCTTCCAGTTCTGTGTTTCCTCAACCAGCTACACGATGAATCCCCTAGATATTATATAGCAGACCTCAAACCTGTGTGTTCAGCATATTCTGACGGAATGTTTGTCTATAAACTTCTATAAACTAAACAAGAACTGATATGACAGTATAGAAACTGAGATGTCTTATTGCTATGACAGATCCCAATAACAAAAATCTCTTTCCTAAATAAAACATACAAGGCAATACATCAGTTTTGACGGGCTAAGAATTCTGACCCATCACCTGTCAGAGTGGCTTCCAGATTAGAATCCTAGCTTTATTTTATAGTTTTGCACTTTCATCAATAAACTGTCACAAATATGTTCAGAAGATCCAAAACCTTTTATAACTCAGACACATATGAACTTGTAATACGCCCCTTATTGTTTTGCTGATGCCTGAAATGCTGGAAGAAGGAAGCTGTGTTTCTGTTGCTGCCCTGCATATCAGACAGGTCGGCTTTGTAGTGCCAACTTCGTATCTTCAATAAAAAGTTTTCTTTAGGGATATATTTCAGAGACAACATTGTACATGCTATGAAAAGTTACTCCAACTGTATTTAGCTTGAAAACATAAGTCTTAGTATCTTCAAAATTAAATAACCTCATATGAGATTCACTATCCTTAATTACTAACTAAAAATGACACCTGTTGAAATTCGGTTAGTAATTCCTCCCACTATTGGGCTTTTACTAGAGTTCCAAGGTAGGATACTTAAGCTATTGATTAAAATGGGATATATAAGGCAGTGGAAGTGATACTGCTAATTTTAAACTAAGAAAAGCATACATACTGCACACATTACACAAGCAGCCTTAAGTCACTGAGCTGCGTGTGTTGATATTTTTCCTTTTCTACTGTACGATACCTATATCTTTGTTGGAAAACTCTAGTGGTAACTACACTTTTATTAAAATCAGATGTGAAAAGAGGCTGAAACATGGAGAACCGGAGTGTGTGTGCATAAGGTAGGAGTTCAGATTCTTTGGAACTTTGCAATTTATTTGGTTTTGTTGGAGCTACTACCACAAAGTCCTGGCATATGTCAGTTTACAGGAAAAAAATTCACACCTTTTCTTTAACTGAGAGTTGAGACACTCATTTTTCAAGGAATCCTTAGCAAAACAGTGAGCACAACACTTCCTATACTGTATTTCTAAACCAAAACTTCTACTCGACATACTCATTTGTTTTCTTTGATGAAAGATTTCTTGCCAAGAACATGATTTACAACCTAGTTGAGACATGATGACACAGCAGGTGGGCGCCTCCTGGAATAGTTTTTTTCTCTTAACAAAGAGCTTTTATCAGTGTGATAGCACAATGCTAAAACTTTGGCAATAAATGTACATACTGAGTAGGCCTAATATGAAACGGGTAGCAAACATTTGTCTATACCTATAGAAAATACACACTGATAATTCTACAAGTAAGCACTTCAGTCAAGTTAAATACATTTTAATTTATTCTCTGCAGAACACTTTGGTTTAAAAGCAAACAAAGTAAGAGCAATAAATAAGTAATAAAAATGAAATAAAGATTAACTATATTTTAAATGGAAGGAAAATACCTTACAGCTCTTGATTAGGTTACCACATATTGCAGCTCAATTACTACGTACACTCCCCTCAAACATTTACAAAGTTTTGGTGAATAATTTGCATACACAGATTTGTTCTTCACAAGAAAAACAAACAAACAAGAAAGTACTTTATGCATTAAAATATTTCTTCCTGTACTGTGTAGGTTAAATGATAATATAGGAAAGGAAAGAATTCTAGGAAAGAATTGAAGCTGTAAGTACTCATTTCCGCATACGAGTATTTAATCTGCGCGTGCAACTGCTATATGTGGTCCTATCTTTGAAAGTCAAGGCTTTAAGTTTTTACAGCATTAAATATGTTTCTTAATATTGTTATTTCACATTACACTCCTTAAACACTCAGGTATTTCAATCTCACAAACAATTTCCTCTTAAAATGAAGTTTATCAGCAGAGTGATTGGGAGTCTGACTATCAGATCACATCCACAATAAACCAAATAAATCATATTAGAGAAGCAAAAGAATTCACTATAATTGTAAATTCTCATGTTTTCCTTAAAGAACACTTTTCATACAAAGATTTAAAGAAAAACCTTAATAAATTAACACTTAGAGCACCTCTATATTATCTAAGGATCACTACTAATTTCAAAATTGAGCCTTAACAGGAAAAAGGGTTAGATCCTCAGGTACTCCCAAGCACCTACTTCGCAATGAAGTCATCCCTAACATTTTACATCATAACTAGAGAATAAGAATTTCTTTGCAGATTCTGAGTGTGCTGTGCTTCAGCTTCAAGAAACCGCAGATCTGAATTATTTACAATCAAAATATTTAGATTAATACTCAATGAAATAATATATTAAAAAAAATAATGTTCAGTATTTTCTAACTATTGCAACTTCTTTGGCAAACTGCAGTATCTCTGTAGTAAATGCAAATGTTCCCCAGACAGGTAGCCATTTACAGCCTCTGCTTAGATGGTTAAAGATAAATTTTGATGCTTATTGACCTTTTATTCTTTAAAAATCAAATACTATGTCCGAGATAATCTTCTTATCCAAACATCTCAAATGACAATGGCATCCGACAGCCATCCTCTATGCAAGGACTAAGTTAGTGTTTAGACTTTCAGTCCAGTTCCGGATGCAATCACAATAATTCCGTTTTCAACACAAGACACTTACTTTCATGCTGGGGAAACCACTTATGACATAAGATGGTCACCAATTTCTTTATGAATCCCTGTCAGAAGAAATTCAAAGTACTTGCAGTACCATGCTTATGCTGTTACAAAGAGGACACCTGTGACATCTGGCCTCAATTTAATTAAAACTTGGTTAATTCCAGCAGTTGAGCAACCAGCTCCACCATCCTCAAACACCTTCATAAACACTCCTATGTAACATTAACCTTCTAGATACCAAAGTCAACAAAATGTGTATCAAGCTACAAAACACATAAACCCCCCACACCAGCACTTTTTGTGCATCTCCAAAATACAGCAGTCCTCCAAAATACACAAAAAACATGCCCTTCACATATTAAAACATTGCTCTGAAAAGAAGACTCTTGATATTTCACTCGTAACATAGGAAAAACTTCCATCCATAAGGACAGTCCTCCCTGAAGACAGACTACATTTCTGAATGTGGGTGAAGTTAAGCCACTACCATGTAAGAGAATGAATTAATGCTGCCGATAAAGGGCAGAAACACAAAGCTACGAGGGAGAGGATTTTCTCCACAGACTGCTGTTTCCATCTTTTATTCATCAGCCTTGATCCTCAAGAGAGATCAATGAAAGTCTAATGAAAAAAGATCCTGATTTTATTGAATGCCAGCAAGCAGACTTAATAAAGACATTGATTTATGGCATATTATAATTTCTCCCAGTCTTCAGATTCTGCTAAGCCCATGTTGTTTCACTGGCAATAGCTATTATTATCTCTTGCTTCCACAGGAAGGTAACTTCTCCCTTTTTTTAACAACACCTCCTGCACTGGAGAAGCTGGCTAACTTTTTCTTTTAAACTGCCTGATTAACACAGTTAAACCCAGAGCCATTTCCCCAACCTCTAATTGTTATTGTTTGTTGCTATTGTTTAAAATGTGAGGAATGTATATCTCAAAGTCAGTTCAGCTTTTCAGTGCTTTAGCTAATAATATAGATTATAAACATCTGTCTTTTCAACCAACAACTTCACTAACTCTTATTTTTTTTAGCCCCCATCTATGGATAGGTTGGAACTGTTGGTTAGTCTCAATCAGCAGCTGCTGTACTACTAATGCTGTCACATGTAGGTAAAGATAGTCCATAGGGGAATAAAAAAATAACATCAGCATGTCCATTGATGCAGTCAAACATTAAATACTGCTCAGTTATCAAGTCCAGCGGTAACAGATAAAGCAGCATTTCTTCTGTCCCTACATATGAAGCCATAGTTTCAATGCAGTGGCTTCTAATCAAAAAGTTAAGAATTGCTGATGAGAAATGGTATTTCAGGAGACACAGATTAATAAATTCTGCTGAACTTGCGTAAGCTCCACAGTACTCAGACCATGAACACAGCAAATTCTCTTTCAAGTCATGGGTAACTACAAAATGTTGAGAACTGATTTAGTCATTCCCTTTCACTGCTTAAGTAAAAACTCAACTGTATGCCTTACGTACCCAGCCAAAAGTGCTCCACAGGATTTAATTATATCAATTTCTTTTATCCTATTAATACATTAACTAATCTGTACATAACATAAAATATTGTTTTCTTATGCATCTTACATGCTTTGTTCTGATGGACCCCAAGTCAAAAGTAAATTTAGAATGCAAGTAACAAGAACCAATAGCAGAGGAAACAGTTCAGTAAGTGTGCCATTTTGCTGAAAAGCTTAAGCAGTGGGGAACTGAGAGAGATACTTGAATTGATTTGATTACTTTAATTTTTCTGCACACAGCTCAGATATAACTTTTTTTCCACGTGGATACTGTGCATTGTGTCAATCTTTGACACTATCCAGAATAGCTGGATATTCCCTTCCTTGTAACGATATTCTGTTTCTGACACTGCTGAAGGACAGTGTCAGAAAGTCGTCTCATTTTATGTCTTTTAGTAATTGCATTATTTAATAAACTAAGTCCCTGCTGGTTTAGTCACTGTACAGATAGAATAAATAAGATAGTCCCTGCTCCAACAACTTAGAATCAAAGTACAAGGAAAAAAGAGAACAGATGGATAAAGAAAGTGGGGAGTACAAGGAAGCAATGAAAACTATTTTGGCTAAGGTGGTAGGAGGACATGTGTCAATCTAGCTATATTTGTGGGATAATTTTTTAAAAAAAAACACAATTCAAAGGAAGTAGCCTGCTAGATGTTTACAGTGAGCCTGTGGGACAACATGATAGAAAGCATGACGATGGCTGACAATCAGTTTCAGGCAGAGGAAAGTCTTGCTACCAAATGAGCAATCACAAGAAAAGCGAAAGCAGCTTGGTCCTGACGTACAAAGAGGAAAAAGCACAGGAATGAATACTGGGACAGACATCATCAAAATGACAGGCAGGAAAATTATGTACATAAAGCAAAACTCTAACAGTGCAGCTGAAATCCCAGAAGATAAGAACCTCAACAAGAGTCCTGGCTGCACAGCTGACTAGGGAAGGTTATACTACTAAAACCACACAGAAAAAAAGCAATCTGAACTATCAGACACAGTGCTGGAAGGTACATTTACGTGTGATATTAGCAGTAAGCTGACACTGTTAGAACTATATACATTAAGTTCATTTCCTGAAATAAAGCAGACACCTTAGAGACCATTTCCTGTGGGTATTGTCGAGGATATTTTCCCCCTACACACACATATTTACCATTACTGATGTCACATTTCACACATTGTTTTATAGTTTTCAGTGTTAGAAGATCCTCCTGTACTGCTTCACAGTCATAGCTGGGTTTGATTCCATTCAGTAATTCTCTGGCATCAGAGAACTGTGTTCGCTCGTTATTGGTCCCCCTGATCATTTAATAAATACTTGGAATACTACATGTCCTTTTGAACTCCCACTGCTGAATATCAAAATGAATTCTTAAACTGTGCTGCTCTCTTTTAACCAGTGAGGAGCTCAGGCTGTATTTAAATCATAAAGTGAAAGAATGCAATGGAAGATTCAAAAGAGAAGTACAAGAATGCTGAGTGGGGTACAGAGGAGGGTAGGAATGGGGTAAGGTTACCTGCATGTGCAAATTCTTTACTCTAGAGCAGATGCAGAAGCATTTCAGTCTTTAACAGACTAGGGGGATGAACTGGATTAAATTCCTTTTAGCACCTATATTGTGTTTTTTTGCAGGTTCTTTAGTGGCTTACTAGCAACAAAACAAATGGCACTGCAATCATTTTGAAGTTATGCAGATTTTTTTCTTATTTCTGTTAGCGAGAAGTACAGTGGGAACAAGAATAATACAATGTTCCCATATATTTTCATTAGTTAACGTATCTAAAACATTTTTAGTAACTATTTAATTAAGAACACAATGTGCTGAGCAGAAATTAATATGCTGATATGAAAAACCCATTTTTTTGATATGGTTTTATTTTAAAGCACCAAAATGAGGAAGTAAGTTTACAATTAAATGTTCTTAGAGGACATTAGTAGCAAAGAACCTGAATTCTAAAAAGAACCATCTCAAGAATTGTATCTTCGTGTACTCACAATAGGGCAGCAACCTAAGTAAGAAATAATGGTCCATTTAATTTAAAATTATTTCTGAATTTTAAAGGAGGCCAAAAGCCTTTTTACTAAAATTAAGTTAGAAAACAGTTTAATAGAGTAAATCCACTTTGTCTATTTAATAGCATTCTCTTATAAGCCTGTTCATGACAAGCTTATTGGCAGCTTGAGTATTTCTTCTTATTTTAGCAGCTTTTTCACTCTTTGAGCCATAGAACAAAAAAAAAAGTAAAACCAGACAAGGGCATAATTTTGCTTTTTCCTCATGAAGAAAGTACATAGGAAAGTGCATAATGTTTTACTCAGATTTACACAAGAGTAGCATTTACTGAGACCATGAGATCAATTAGTCATAAGAAAATCTTTGATATCGATATTAAAAGGTAATTCAATTCAGCTCTTTCATCTTAAAAAGCACCTTGACCCTGCAGGGCTAAATCTGCCCTAAACAGTAGGATCTATTACATAATCCATACTTAGGCTTATGTCACTATGCTGGAGGTTTCTCATTGAAATGAGATCAAAATCTTCACTATTTAGCATGGGCTTTAATTCTGCAGCATTCTTAAACAAAGGATTCTTGGACCAACTTGTACTTCATGTAAACTAAGGTTGCAAGACTCAAGAAAATCAGACATATGGAAGTTTACTGAAATTCACATGAGCTAGTAGAAAGTAAACTTTTTGGAAGTACAACAATTCTAAAATATAATTTTGCCTTACCTCTAAGCAAGGATCTAAAGTGTTTGAGATGCTGATGAAGTTAAGATACGGCACACTATCACCACAAAAATGGGAGATGATTCAAGAAGTAAGTGCACGAGTCTACCAGACAACGTCCTTATAGCAACATGATATATTTTGAGTTTGGCATTTTAGATAAATCTCTGCATCTACCAACAAGGTATGTGAAATAATATTTTGTCACTCATAGTATTTATGGTTATTTATGTTTGACAGCTTGAAGTAAATAGAGCAAATTAAAATTTTCAAGCATTCTGAACAGTTCTATGGTTTCACTGAAGTTCAGAGAGTCTGAGGAATATGTGCTGTGACTAAAGGGGAGATCCAGAAATTCAGAACAGGTAAGTCTTCCAGCTGTTGATCTGAGTAGGAAGACACTGCTAACAGAAAAGAGTTTGTAAAGGAAGAGTGAGGGTGGAAGAGCATCAGTTTTTTTTTCTTTTCAGGAGAAGAGAATGAAAAAAAGAGACAGAAATTTATAGGAGAGCAGAGAATTGGATCAAAAAATTGAAGAAAAACATGGAAGATGATGGGAACCACAGAATGCTGAATATCAGAAAGATAAAAAACATATTTGTATATAAAAAGCTTTTGTTCCGATTGAGTCACGCAAGACATGGTTGTAGACACTTTCACTGACTCTCCAGCAGACTTCCTGTTTCTCATGCGAACTGTGAGGCAGTGAGAAATTACAACATCGTATAAAAAATACTTAAGAAAGATCAAAAGAAAACAAACATGAATAAACAGCTATTCAAAAGAGAGGAAAACCTTCAAAAAAAGTCGTGTTCAGATGAGAAAACCACTATGATATCTTAGGTGAAAAAGATACAAATTCTGAATGGATTAAGAACTAACTACACAATCTGTTTGAAACGTGTATCAGAAACAGGAAAAACTGCAGAGAACTTGTGGGACAAACAAGTCATAACAAAGTTTAAAAAACTAACATTTCTGGATGCATGTAGTTTGAAAAGCTTGCCATAGAAGACAAACGTAATTGTTTGCAAAGCTAGTTTTACTCCAAATAGATAAAATAATAAGAAATCAGCCTAACCAGAGGGTACTCATTCAACAGATCTAGAGAAATGCAGGGATGAAATCTCTGAACTCTTGTCAAGTAATTATCAGAAGGCAAGGCACTTCACCAAGACATTAAGCCTACCACGATGAAACAGAAAAGGCCTCATATAGTAAAAGAGGAGATCGGAGTAAATGGATAAAAAAATTCACTGTGAAGGAAGATCATTCACTTTCTGTCTTGTAATCCTCTGTTTGCATTTGCAGAAATGACTAGACTGACAAGCTACTGTCCATATATAAAATGCTCATGATTGCCAAAGACAACCTGCAATTCAACAGATCTTTGATTTCTATGACTTGAAATATCCTTTTCACTGTTACTGTATGTGCCATTACAATAATCTATTTTTGGTTGGTTGGTTTGAGGTGGTGGTGGGTTTTTTTGCTATGGTTTAATAAATACACTCAAAAGTTTTGAGAAATAAAGAATAATGCAATAGATTTTTTGGTAACATTTTTAAAAAACAGCTTGTACTTACCTGCTTTCTGACACTGTACTATCTTCTCATATAAGCTATCTGTATTTTCAACTAGAGTCTTGATGGTCTGAATCATCTGTAGAGAAAATAAATTAAAATATACAGAAATATCAGTAAAATTGTTTTTTCTACTGAACATTTTTCATCTGTAGAAGATACTTAAACTTGAACTCAAATCAATAACCTAATACTTATAGTTAACATAATGAATACATTGACTTTCCTGATCATGACCAAGCAGGGAAGTGCACTAAATATGTCATAGACATAAAAAAAAATTATAGTTTTGGGCTGGAATCTGTGAACACTGAAATAAAATGCATATTACATAATTAATTGCCTAGCAAAGCAAGGAGAAAGTACACTACTGTTTACCAGGTAATTCACTTTCGGTGGCCTAGGTGAGAACCTGGATGCAGGTTTCCTCTTCCTCATTCACTCTGACATACAGCAGGATGACCACTCACTACCCAGTGCTAACTTTATCCTAGGGATCATCCCATTGCTTTTCCAGATTTGTTCCTCTACATTTTCCCTTTCTGTGGCTTGACTTGTACATATGTGTGAGACAACATCCTATGGAGGAAAACAAATCACTTGAGGCTGGTACTGGAGGATGAGGAAAACCAGATGATTCCTTTACCTGATCTTCTGAACAAAAAGCCTTTCATGAAAGCGGAGTTGAAAGCACACCAATTAAATGCAACCATGCAGGTTTTTCAGCCTAGGGTATGTACTGAGAAGCAATGGCTTTGCTTCCCACTTTATCCACTGACATCGCTGATATCCACACAAGCGGACAGATTTCTCATCACTAAAACAATGACTAAAGTTTGACATACTATTTCTGCGGCTATTCATGTAGGACTTTGTTTTCCTTTGTACATCACAATTGCTGTTATGAGCAGGAATGTTCCACATTACAGAAGAAAAAACCCCAAACCTCTTTACAACTTTTCCACAGAGAAAAAATACTTCAAGAGGCATGACTGAGGTAGTCTTTTCTCACATACATTAGAAGGAGCCTTCTCCAGCTGAGTGACATTGAGGTTGTTTTTCTGAACATTGCTCTGAGGCATAAATCAATTTGGAGAGGCAAGTAAGCCTCAGATTTTTGATGATGGCAAGTCTGCAAGTGAGGAGGAGGAACACCTGCACAGCTGTAAACTGCTCTATAGACTTCTATTATTTCCAGCTACACAAAAATTTGGGTTCTGTAAATTACAAATAATTTTAAAATAATTCCAGCTCTCTTTCTGTAATTTAATATTACAGAATAAAGAGAATTATTCAAACTCCACAATTCCTTGTTGATGCTACATACAAACCACCTAAGAACAAGCAACTTTAGGGTATGTGGAGATCATCGTACTGGATAATTTAATCTCATCTTCAAATTCTGATTAACCTATGTTTAATTCAAAGTGTCTATTTACCCTGATTTATATTGTCAGCTTTAAAAAAATAAATGCAAACTATAATATATGAGGAAAAAAATAAAAACTTGATTAGGTTGCTAAGCTGCAAGTGAAATACTTTAGCTTATCCATTTTTAACTGGATTCTCTTTTGAATATAAGTATTAATATTCATTCAAGCAAAAACTGCCTATAAATAGAAATATGGCAATTAATAATTAGATGTAAGAAACTGAATACGACTATTTTAAGAGAAGAACACTATATTGCACCCAGAGAGGCTTCTATAGGGAGCACTGCAAACTGACTATTCCTGATGTGTAGGGAAAGCTGCATTTCATTACTATTCAGTCTTTAAAACAGTATCAGAAATTGAAATAAAGTCACTGTAAATTTGCTTGAAAGGCAAGGTTTTCACCTGTTCCAGTACATACGCCATGTAATACAGTTGCCTCTGTAATGCACTTAAATGAAGAGAACCAAAACACAGTTGACTTCAGTTGCAGCTATACCTCCAATAGCTGATGTTATTTTGCTAACTACCGGAAAGGATGAAAGGATAGCTTTTGCTGCCCTGAAAACCATCCTAAAAAATGAAACGCTGAGCATGTATGTCTCTTGTTTCGTCAGGATGCTAACACACAATTATAAGGAGTACAGTGTGAGTCTCTGTTAGTAAGAATCCTTTCACCTGAGAACTCTTGATTGACACTGACAGCAGAGACAGACCAACTGCACTGCCTATTCAAGGTGTTTGTTCTGGAGAAACTGTACTGCCGTACGCTAGTCTATTCTGTGTTCTTGACCACACGCCTATCATAATTTCCAAGTCACCTCAGGTTTTACTCCAGACACAGAACATCTCCGTCTGCTCTGTTTCCTTCAAACAACACATTCTACATGCATATCTGATAATTTAAAAAAGGCAGAGAACAAGTCTCAGCAGATTAGAAAACTATGAGATACAGAGCTCACTTTCACAAGAGAATTCAGAAGCAGAAATGCTTGCATCACTGATTCTTTACTTTCTGTATGGACAAAGCAAGAAAGTTGTACTAGTTTGCAGATGAAAGAAAACAAAACTAATTGCTTTATTAGTGCTCTCCCACCACGGTAAGGCTAACATTGCAGAAGAATTTATAATAATGTGCAGATTTAATATTTCAGATTTGGTATGGAAAGTTGCTTTGCCTAAATACTTTGAGATCAAAACCAATGCCCTCTCTACAACTTTTGAAGAAAAACATCTAGGCATTTCATATGACAGGAATTATTCTAATAACATTTTCTGTATTACCAAGGCCAGTAATAGTTACTTTCTTTACCTTTGGTCTCCAAAATACATAAAAAGCTGTATTTAAGGCTAACAGCACCAATAAGCAATAACTGAGGTGCTGACTGCCACTACCATTCAATCAGTATTATGCTACACCCCAATTTTGTTGATGTCCTTCACTAGGGAAGTAACAGAGCAGTACGCTGTGTGCGTGAGTACGTGTCACCTTGCAGTTGTGATTAATAACGTAATAGGATAGGTTCATTACAATCACATTTTTATATTGCTCTTCACTTTGCAGTCAACTTCTAGTTTGTATTCAGCTGTTTGTTAAATGACCCTTATAGAGTATTTGAACAATCAAATTTTTCCCTGTTTTCAAGCCAAAATTTTAACATCACAAAAAACCTTCATGTAGATATTAACAAAGACTGAAAGACTTTTGGTAGACATAGCATATGGAACAATTGAGTATAAATGGCTGCACTTAAACAGAAAATTAGCCTGATCAAATGATACGTGTATACATGTGTGTGCTTTCTATAAAAGCAAAGCAGAAAGTGATGCACAAGCAGAAGCTTCAGTGTGAAAAACAGCATCTCTACAGCAGAATGAGAAAGTAAACTCTCAAGGCAAATTAGTTGTGGGAATTGAGAAAGATCAAGTCTAATGCATATTAGACTAGTCTACACTGAACAAGCCAATCAATAAGTAGGTATTTACTAATCACAGCCAAATTCAAGAACATTACCAGTGACAAAACCAGACAGAGAAATGTAAACAAACTTAATAAGGAACAGTCGGTTATCAGCTGATCATTAAAAATGTCTTGCAAATTACCCATGCCTGTTCTGAGGAAAGAATAGGTATTATACAGAGTTTAGTAGCAACTCTTTTACAATATTAATTCCCATCCTTAAACTTTTTTTTTTTTTTTTTTGCTGGAAGAAAAGATTCAAAATAGCAAACAGATATATTTTAAATATAGAATATACAACACTTGCTGGCATTGCTTCAACTCTTCCATCAATTCCTGCTGCCCCATCCCAATCTTAGCATGACCAGAGAACTGCTGTGGTAATAACTACATATCGGATTTATCTTATTTTTGGGGGGCAACAGAAAATAAGAGATGCAGAATGGTATGGCTTTATGAGCCTTGAAGTCATCAGAGGCCAGGCAGACAATTCGATCTATTCATCTATTTGTTAAATCATGCAACCACTTTATGTAATTATTAGAAAAACTAACAGTAATTCTAATAAAAGGATAAATGTCATGAAAGGTGTAAAAAATATTGAATTATTCTCAAGGGGTTTTAGAAATAAACATTAAATGATTAGTCCAGAGTTCTCAGTGAGGATTAGAGACCTGTATCGTCATAAATCGTCCCTGTCTTAAAAAGCATGATGACAATGGTTAGAAATCAAAATAATTCTTGCTTCAAACAGATGGAACTGTGTTGCTAACAGTACTATTCACCACTTATGTGACTGTGTCTTTAAAAACCAAATGAAAAAGTCATATACTTAAAAAATGTATCTGTCCTCTTTCTCAGCAAAATAAAACTCTCTCATTAAAGAAGTTACAGAAAACTTAAAAATAATATACATGTCTAGACTACCCTTTATACTTATGTTTTACATAGAAAGCTTTGTTAAATCTGTTTTGTTTTTTTTATGAAAAAAACTAAGTGCTGTGAACAAATATTGTGTATGGCTATGCATGTGAGCGCTAACACGGATGTACACACGCATGTATTTCAGAGTATTCATTCAACTTCAGCTGAATTTGAAGAAGTCAAGATCTAAACCAACCAGGCTCATGAAGACAGGTCTTCTCGTAGAAGACAGAAATCCTCTCTATGCCCAAACATGGGGAAAAGCTGTAGATTGAATTCAACTCTAAATATTTTAAACATCACATTTAACAAAGAATACAGACCTTGAGAAAGAAATCTTTAAAAAAACAAAACCCCTCAGGATTTATTAATTCCTTTACATGTACAATTGATCGGTAGCACACCAAGAGAGACATGAGCTGTCTTTTAAGATGGAAAAAACAGCCAATGATAAGCTGTGTCTGCTTGATGAAACTCAGTGAAGTATCTTCACTGACAGAGTTGCAACACCAAGAATGAACTTTTCTTTTTAGCAAGTAAAGCACACTACACGTGTACATTTCAAAATCTCTGCATACGTGTTGCCAATACTGTCAGACCTACATTCCAACAGTAAAACTGAAACCATACTAACAGTAGGTATAAACCAAATCTTTATTAAAATGTCTCTCCATAAAATGTTGCTCACTTTCTCCTTTTGTCTCAAATCTCATTAGACATACTCCTGAAACCACACACTACACCATTTCTGAAAACAGTTTAGCACTCAGTGGCCAAACCAGTCCTCTTAGAAGTAATAAAAATGTAATTTGCATTTTCCAGACATTTTATTAAGTCCAGAATAGTACAAATGGCACTAACAGCAAACCGCACTTCATAAAAAATGAAATCAAACACAGGGCATCCCAAACTACATAAACTGCTAATAGTATCTGCACCATTTCAAAAGATGTCTGTCACCCAGAGAGGGTCAGAAGTTGGTACCATTGCTCCAAGCAGTAAGGGCAAGGAAAACAACTTGGATATGACAGCATCTAAACACTTCTATTCTCAAGAAGCGTTATATGTACTGGGCACTCAAAGAAAATATGGTCAGTTCTAACAAATACATGTATATCCAAGCAGTGCAGTATGCAAAGTCAATGCAAAGTTGTAGCACCAGAAGGAGCAAAAGACGTCATCTCAGTCATTTCAGCGACAACTGCCATGCTCAGCTTGCTCTGAAGCTGCATAAACAGTTGTTTTGAACTATAAACACTGCCTTCGATTTTCCAAGAAGAATGTTTGTTCCTTTGGTACATTTTCGTGAACTGTGGGAAACCTAATTCATTTCGGGATGCTGCAGAATTAAGAACGGACGATGTCCTATTTTTCATCAGGCCTACAGGAATTACTTTTGGTAAGTGGATTTTATCTCTTACTCTCCTGCACTGCATTATGGCATAATCCCAGATTACTTCTTTCTGAAGACAAAAAAAACCAACCTGTTCCATGTATGTGCTTCCTAGAACACAAAACAATTCAGAAAGAGGTGAGAGAGGAAAGGAGGGCTGGAAAAGTGACACCATGAGTCTATTCTATGTTTTTCCCACTTGTGGAGATATATTGTCAGTCAGTTAGATACGGCATTATGTTTGTATTACAATATGCCAGTGGGTTCAGGAAACACAATGGAAATTTCCTCTGTATTTGTCTTGGAAGAGGACAGTGATTAAAGGGAAATACAGTATCTAATGATATCATAATATATGATACATGTTATGGTCGAGGGAGGTCATCCTTCCCCTTTGCTCTGCATTAATGAGGTCACATCTAGAGTACTGTGTTCAGTTCTGATCCACCTGGTACGAGAGACCTGGACATACCGGAGAGAGTCCTACAAAGGGCCATGAAGGTGATGAAGGGACTGAAGCATCCCTCCTCTGAATAAAGGCTGAAAGAGTTGGGGCTGTTCTGCTTGAAGAAGAGATGGTTTGGGGGAGATAGCATCCATTTGTATAAATATCTGAAGGGAGGGTGCAAACAGGACAGGGCCAGGCTCCTTTCAGTGGTGCCCAGTGACAAAAGAGCAGGCACAAAATGAAACACAGGAGGCTCTGAACATCAGATAACACTTTTTGCCTGTGAGGGTGCTGACCATGGGACCAGGTTGCCCAGAGACATTATGGAGTCTCCACCCTTGATGATACTCAAAAGCCATCCGGACGTGGTCCTGGGCAGCCTGCTCTAGGTGGCCCTGCTTGAGCAAGGGGAGATGGATCAGATGACTTCCTGAGGTCCCTTCCAACCTCAATGATTCTGTGTTTCTATGCTAAATTTACTTCTTGCATAGTTGCAGAAATGATTTCCAATTTAGACAATATGTTTGCTATTGCAAATTGCTGTAAGAAGTCTTCTATGTGTACAGAAGTAGCAATTAGCAGCTTTGTTTTCTTACCTCGGTGCTCTGGATTATACTTGGGAGAGTAGAAAGAACATTTTTTTTCATTAAAGAGCAGCTTTGGAATATTCGGGCAAAACCAGACCTGATTTTCATCTATAATGCAGTTATTATTGATTGCTGTCTTTAGCCAGAAAGCTCAGTTCTAAAAATTTATTTTGATTAGAAATATCACCTTTACAGAAATCCTTATTCACATAGAATCATTGGGATTGGAAGGCACCTCTGTAGATTTAGCAGATCTAGTCCAACAGCCTTGTTCAAAGCAGGGTCAGGTAGAGAAGGTTGCTCAGGATTGTGTCCAGCTAGGTGTGGAATATCACCAAGGACAGAGACTCCACCAACTTCTCTGGGCAACCTCTTCCAGTGTTTGACCACTAGAGATTCCACTGAGCCTTCTTTGCCTCAGGCTGAACAGTCCCAGTTCTCTCAGTCTTTCCTCATATACAAGATGCTCCAGGAGTCCCTTAACAATATTTGTAGCTCTGTGCCACAAGTTCTCCATTAAAAAGTAATATTCTTTTTTAATTCCTCATGAGTAAAATATTTAAGAAAGACTAGGTTGAAGACAGAGTAAATAAGTAATCAGCAGCTCTCTTCTAAACTATGCACACGATGACATTAAACTCTTCTAAATCCGACAGTCATTTCTCCTTTCCTGACACTGGCTGTAACGGCAAAATGATTTTCATCATTTTTAAACTAAACCTGATAGAATAAAACCACTACGTAAAAAGTGGAGAATAAGGATGTATGTGAAAGGAAAATATCCATTATTTGTAAAGACAAGTAGAAATTTATCAGCCTTGTGAAAAAATTATTCAGCAGTATTATTTTTTAAACTAAACCCATCAGTAACAGCTCCAATAACTACAATGTTTCTCACACAGGAGTCAAAAAGACAAACAGAAGATTAAGAATTTGTTGTGAAAGAGAAAGAGAACTACTATTGGAAATATGGAGTACATTTAAAAGAAGTTGCTATGTATCTGACTTATTTTTATGCTCTTCCATAAACATTCTATTGGACTCGATTAGAAATAGGACAGTGAGACAGATGAACTTCTCTTCCTAAGTAGTCATATTATTTTATGCTTTTATGAATACTGTGAGTCAGCCACTAGCCATAATGGGATTAGTGAGAGGACAAAAAGCTTCACTGTTCGTGCTCTATACAAAAAAAAATGAAGAAATCTTGAATTCCCAGAAGTATCAAGTTGTCATTATCAGAGCTTTTCAATCAATGTAAAATAGCTCATACTTTACACCATTTGGCATCGGAATTTGAATATCCAAAATCAGATGTTTGTTTCTGTCCTTGTGGACTGAAAAGCTCAACATAAGCTTAGGTTATCATCTGTAGCTATGTTTTTGGAAGCGTAATTGCAACCTTCAGTTTAGAATGACTGTCCTGTTGTAAAAAAAGGAAAACAAAAACCAATAATAAGCAAAATAACTCTTTTTGAAGAAACTGCCCAAGCTATTCACTGTATCTTCCATCAATACTTTCCATCAGTTTTTGTGACAGACTAGCAACTATACAATCAGTAACTATTTCAATTCATCTAAAAACCAGGATCTATAATGATTATAATTAATTAAACATGGAAAAAATCATTACCTGGGATATTTGCAATATTAAATTGCAATTAATGATGTATGTTTTCCCTTAGATCTCTTCACCACTGAACTGTATCCACTTATTACCTAAATAAAGACAGTTGGAACTCTGAAGAGAGTTGAAAATGGAAGTAAATATACTATACAAAGCCGGAGGCAATAATGGAAATAGTGAGATAATGTGTTATTGGTATTTTATATATTGCATTTATATTGCCAACTCTGAAACTTAGTGTTTCAACAAACATTATAACAACCCACTACTGAAAGGTGTTTAAACAATAAACACCCACATACCTCATACCTTGATGATCTTTGCAAATCTGAGGGCATCGTTAAGTTCAACATCTTCAAGAGTACTTAGCTATTTTAGCTAGATCAAAGTTGTTGGAGCTGTATTTACCATCTCTAATCCACTTACTGGAAAAACAAACCCTAATGAAAAATCAGCCTAAGCAATTGCCTTTAACAGCTCTTCTCCTGTTGGATCAGGTTAAGTTCAAAATTTGCTTCAGCTATCAGAGAAAAGCTAAGAATTTTAAAAGACTAAAACCTTAGTAACTTCATTTTAATATGAGCATTTGAAAAGGGACTTTGTCAAATGCTTTTGGAAAATCTAACTAGACTAATCTTCCATGTTTACATGCTTCTCGATTTTAAAGAACTCCAACCAAGAGAGTGATGAGCCCTCCTTCACGTTATAAAAGCTGTCTTGACTTCTCCACAACACGTTTCTCCATGTTTCCTCTAATTTTCTTCTTCAAAACAGTTTCTACCCGTTTTCACGGTACAGATATGAGCCTGTCTGATCTGTAAGTTCATGATATTCCCTGGAAACCTCTTAAAACACTGGCACCACACTAACAACTTTGATAGTTTTAAGTGAGAGGACACTCACAACAATCAGTTTGGATGTATAAACTCTTGAGATCTCCAAGAACCCTTGAATGAGTATTAGCTCTTTCTGGTAATCTTTTTCTCAGTGATTTCGCCTTTCCTGTGCAGTATCTTTTATCAGCATTTCAGCTAGAGATGAATTCTCCAATGGGCCCTTCACAAAGAACATTTCATGTGAAATCTTTACAGGTAAATGGATGCAAAAACTAATTTAGTGTCATGGTTTTATTTCTTTTCCTGGGGCTTTCTCTTCTACTTTAATCAACTAGTGGTCATACGCACTCTCTGACAGGATTCCTTTTTCTGGTATTTTCAGAAAAGAAGTCACCGTTATTTCTAAGTCTGCACAGGTCGTTTCTCAAATTCTTCACTGTCAGCCTTCTTACATTTTTATTTAACAACGGCAGGGTTAAATATCTATCCTGTTTGCCTCGTTTGCACATGATTTCAGTTTTTTGGAAGACATCTTCTTTTGAACAGCACCTCCTCCTTTTTTGTCCCTCTCAAATGTTTTTTGATAAGTGGCACATACTTCATGCTCTCAGTATGGTATCTTCAGAGTGTCAATGATGTCTGCTCTTCTGACTAACTCTCTCACCTTTCTGTTTTAAAAAGTTTTATTTTTTGTGTAGTTATGTTCTTAAGTATTAAAGCAAGGAATAATAGCTTTTCAATCTCTTCTGCAAAACTTAAATTCCTTGTTTTATAAGCCAGATGATGCTAAGAGTAAATTGTGACATGAAACACCCATGGAGCTGGACTCCAGAAGACACAAGCTCAAGGACAACATTTTGAACCAACCAGGAAACAGAACACAGCTATCACAGTCTATGACAGTCACATATACCTCAGAAGAGGCACTAGATGAAAAAAAAAATAAAAATCTAGATTTACTTCAGGTATACAAAGCAGACAGCGGTCAGATGCTGTCACATGATTTAAAAACACATGAGATCCAAAGACTGAGTTCAATTCCAGGATGCTGGTGATCAACTTGAACTCAGTCTTCTCTGCCACTATCAAAAACTGAGTACTTAGATCAAACAAAAGTTATGCAACAGTTAAAGTAACCTATTCACTCATGCAGTTTTAAAAGGAGTAATTAGCAGTGCTGGTTCTCCTATTTTTTGGTTACCCAGAGGTTTGCAACCTCAAAGGGTAATTTGTGAACAAAGGCTTCTCAACTGACTAACAACTCTCGCACATTAGTAAGCTGAGATGAAGTGGAAAAGTCTTCATCTACTTGTTCTCTCAAGATACAATTTTATAACCACAGAAGAATGACTGAAATCCCTCTTACTTTAGTTGCAAAGTAATAATAGCCAAGGATCTAGATCAACAACAATATAACTAATAGAGCTATTATGAACTAAGCATAACTCAAAACAGATCAGCTAATCATTCTGTTTTAAGCGCTGTGGAAGAGGCAAGTGTGGAAGTGCCCCACTCAGTACATCTATATTGATACCAAGAAGAGTTTTAAAGGTGAAGAATATTTAGGGTTTTGAGCAGTAGCTGAAGTATGAGAGGACTACTAACATTTTACCAAAACCTTGATAATCAGTCCTTTTTAGATAGTTTTTTAATAAGCCCTACTAGTACCAATCTAGTCTACAACTCTTCAAGGTCCAGTGTCAAACTATCTACTTTCCAACAGGATGGACATGTTTAATAATACAGGCTATCTTATTTATTTTACATCATCTGCTAAATTTGCAACCCCATAACATGCAGTTAACTTCCATGTGATTGCATGTGCAACCTGCTCTACTGAGGCCATAGCTGAAATGAGCCAATGGTAAGGTAGTCCAATATAAGGTTACTACAGAGCTACTAATCACCAATCATATGGTGTTTTCCAGTTCACTAGCTTGTCTGTATTTTAATACCTCTCGTCTTCATCATCTCGCAACCCCCACCACCAATAAGCCCAGCTCTACTCTCGAGCCCATCCCTAAGCTGTGCACACAGTATCGATTCATCTTACTTGATTTCACACAGTATCTATTCACTTGATTTCATTTGAATCAAATACAGTCCTCCTCTACTGTATTCTGCAGACACTTTGAATTACAACATAACCTCAACATTAATATAAAGCACCACCAGAAACTGTGAAAAAAGAATGGATCTATCAGCATTATCTAATTAGGATTTAATAACATTTAATCCTAATTATTGTAGAAACATTATTTTCTTTCACACAGGTACAGTTCTCTGCCTTTTCTGTATTAGCTTTCCTCTGAGAAGTAAAAGCCTGCTTGCAAAGTTCAGAAAACCTTATCTTCATCAGATAGGACACTTCATCCTCCAGTAAGGGCAGACAGAGACAGTGAAGTTCTCAGCAATACCTGGCTTCATTTGTATGATCCTCTAGTATGTCTTTGCAGTGCTATTATACTCATCACTGAATAATGCTGCAGACTTAGGATAATTTTTTTTTTCTCTTGCCACAGCTTAACTTTTTAAGGTTTACTTACTGTTTATCTTAAAGGTTATAAGACATTTAAAAAAAAACAAACATGCAATGGTGTGGAAGAGGCACTTGCCTTAACTCCAAGCTTCAGTCTGCAGCACTGATCAGTGATGGGTGTGGTGACACCAACAGAGTGCATGCTGAAGTATCACATAAAGGAAGCTGAAGTTCATGAACAAGAGGGAAAAATAAAACATTGTTAAACAGTGAAAAGATGTTAGGGTGAAAAATACTCAGGAGCATGGAGAAGTTAGAGAAAAATATACAACTTAAGCTTCTGTTTTTCTCAAAAATTCCTAGTTATATTTGATTTTCATTACTCTGAAAAGACAGCCCAGCTCATACAACACAGATAAAAGCAAAGATCCTTTTATTTCCTGGGTAAACTTCTGGTTCCAGTAATTTTGGTGGCAAATTACTCATTAAATTAAAAAATACAGTATTTTAACCCATTAATAGTAGTAGCCTTTATAACTTATAGCTCCTCTGTTATCGTAGCAGTAAATGCTGACAAATTAAGAAAGCATTATCTGCTATTTGTTTACAAGTAAAAAAAATCAAGTATCTAGTGATACGCTAATTAACTTGGTATTTTTTCTTTTAAAAAACTATGTACCTGTGCTATGCTGAAGATATTCTCCCCTTTCCAGGTGCCCCTGCAGTACTGCACTCTTTTGCAATCATTTCAATAGGGACTGACTGTCCCAGTGTAAAGGTCTTGCATCCTTTCTCACTTTACAGAGCAACGATGAGTCCTAATGACAGCTTATGCATTTATGGTACTAACCAAGGTTTATTTAATTTAACACAATCTCTGCTATCAATGTGATTTCATACTTAAAGTACTTGACACACTGGAAGAACATAATTATATAATTTTGACCCATATTGGCACCTAAGCCAGCAGAAAGTAAGACAAGGAATCACTGCTTCAACAGTACATTTACTTTTTCTTAATTCTGGATAAGGCTTCTCATTATCAAGACGAATTTTATACCAGCCTGTTAATCATGTCAAAAACATCCCCTAGCCAAAACCAACTACTGAGACAAAATGTGTCATTTTGAGGGCTCACTGCATTCACTTACATCAAAAACACACAAAAAGAATGCTATCTATGATGGTATCAGACTCTGAATATCTGCCATTATAGAAAATATCAATGTATGAGCTCAGTGACTTCACATCTCTTCTCCTTTGCTTGAGGAAAGGATGATATGGATGTCTCCTACTGTTTCACTGTGCTTTCAGAAACAAGAGCTATCAGTATGGCTCCCAAGGCTGACCATTTTCCAGCATACCCTATGGATTTTAATTACTTAAGCCTTTGATCAGACTGGACAGTATTGACTGTCAAGATCACAGTTTCACAAATTGAAATGCATCTCAGTATTTGAATTTATAAGTTTTATTTGACAAAAATAATTTTTACTTATCTTCAATATCATTTAGAGCTAGAAGCATTATCATACTCTGTCTTTCTCTGAAATTGAGTCTTTATGCTTTAGGGAAGAGGAGATGGAAAAATCCTTTGAACATGACACGGAGTAAATATTCCATTATTCTTACATACAAGAATTAAGTACAGGTTTCTAAAGTACAGAAATATTCAAATCACGTGTAGACTACAGGATGTGGGGTAGAAAATGTATGCGAGAGACAAAAAAAGCAAACCGAACTTGGGTTGTAAAGATTTCTGGAGTCATAAGTCACCTCTATCTAAGTGACATACAAAGGAAAAAATTAGTAAGACTCACAAAAAGATTCAAAGTATCTAGAATAGCTTAATAACTAACAAGCAGTATCACCACATCAGAACAAACTGCAGGTAGAGACATCTCCATCAACAAGACACAACTTGATTACATATGTGTTACAGGTATAATCCCATCAAGCTCATCTGCATCCTAATTATACTGATACCTTACAAGCTACCACTAAGAGGATATAGGACTATCTTCTGGTAGCTGCACTACTATTCCAAGCAAATTCAGTTGCATTTACATCATCACTGAACTACATCAACTCTACCTCAATTGGTAATTACCAATAAGTGCTTTTTGGACAGCCTTTGGTACGGCCTTTCTCTAAAGCTATTTTTCCTTTAGAAAGCAGTTTAAAAGATACATATGCAACCGGGCTACTGGTTTCTTTCCCTTCATTTTCTTTTTTTAAATAGCAAGGACCGTTTTCAAAACAGTGACTTAATCCTGCCAGGTGAGGTTTCTCTTTTAGTGCACAAAACTAATGCAAAATTATCCTAAAAATGTTTACTTACTGTCAGATGACATATCGAATTAAAAAAATAATTACATATAGAAATAAAGGCTCAATTAGTGTGTGCCAGATTACTTCAGTGGAAGTAAGGAGGACATTTCAACTCACACCCATCTTGATTTCTTTTTCCATACTTTAAATTAATGCAAGGCAGATGTAAATTAGTATTTCTCAGTGTATTAGTTCTTCCGTCTTACAAAATGTTTAATTTCCAGTCTCTAAAGATAGAATTTACGTATTTACTGAAGTATAGAGGTCGAAGTTAACATTACAGCTGCTTACAGATGTAAAAATTCCTAATCAAGTGAGATCTATACGAAAGATATAGCAAAGGAAAATGAAAAAGCACACACGGAATTTAACACTTCAAAGTGCTTACAAAACTGCAACTCCTAAAAGTTGTTCCTAACATTTTTCTATTCTCTTGAATCAACGCCAAAAGAAATCAAGGTCCACAAACCAGAAAATGCAAAGTAGCAAATTAATGTAAGAGGTTTATAAATATGCAAAAACTGTCAAGTTACTGCAAAACAGGTAAATTAATACATCCTCTTCATGTTAAATCCTCTTCATTATAACCACTTTGCCTTCTGAAGTGTACAAACACTTACATATTTGCGTGCAGTATATTAATCTCTGTTTTAGTCGCTATGAAAACAGTATCAGTTGCTGTACAGTCATGGGAATGACTTTCAAGCACATGCAATGAAGCATAAAATAAGAAGTCTCAGGTTATAATGACCTTCCAAAACAGACATGGTGCTATTATAAAAACATATTATAAAAACAAAGTGTTTCAAATAGCAAATAGAATAACCACAAAGGACGACTCACCATGTCATATGCTGTTACAATCTTTTTCAAGACCTCTGGAACAATCCCTTGGAGCTCCATAGTCGGATACTGATCATTGAGATTCAGTACTATCAAGGGTGTATTATCAGGCCCAACCAAGCGCATGGACACTGCCAAAATGCACTGCATAAGATTTGCTACAGGAGAGAGGCCACATAACTCTTTGAATGAAACTACTGCATTCTGCAAAAAGGAAAGAAAGAGTTTCCTTTACAGTTAAACATGAATTTTAATGTCTCATTCTTTCATGATAAAATATGTCACTATTATAGCTGAGCTACAATGTGGAATTACCACAGCTTTTCCCTGAAGAAGCGACAGCTTTCCAAAGCAACCAATATTACACATATATTTAACCAAAAAACATTAGAAATTCAAAGAGTTCAATACTTGCCACAGGGGGGGAAAAAAAAAAATCTATTTAGAATAAGTATGTCTGGTCTCTATCGCTACTAAAATTAACTATGTAAATAAAGAAACTTTAAAGCGTTCTCATTATATATTTCAAAAAATTCTGCAAGACTTTTCAAATTAATTTTAAAATGCAACCAAGAGAAACAAAATATTAGGTGCTGAATGTCCCAAATAAGCAAAGCAAAGTGGAAGGAGGAATTCAGCCCATTTGTAACTTTAAACATACCTGAACTATAGTCCAGACGTGCTGTGGATCTGCTGGCTCCCATTTGGTGTGATTCACAAACCCAGCACTCCACTCCGGATGTCATTCTTATCACAGAATCACACTGAAGTGAATTTTTAAGGTACTTGAATATAAATACCAATTTTGTACCTTTCCCAAAAATTTATTATAGTTATATTTTATGTCCAGTGTGGTAGAATATAAAACCATACATCTAAATTTGAAAAAAAATTTCTAGTATTAGAAATACAATGTGACTGCAAGTAGTCACTGAAATTTCATGATAGGAATATTCTCAGCACTGTAATGAATTTAGAATTTTTGTACCAAGTGGGAGCTGGTGATCTATGGCAGGTCTGGAGTTTGTGTTCCTGTAGGAAACAAAAAGAAAACCATGGTATATTTAAGGTACAAATGTGCTCAGTGCTCCTTTCTCTCACTTCTTACCCAAGCAGGGTGCCTGACATAGATTTTCATTGTAATTCATACCACTTTCCATCTCGCTGCATGGTAAAACTCATTTGCGGACACATTTCTTACAGACATAACGCCAACCTTAATGCAAAGAGGAATCAAACACGAAATATTTTGCTGTCCCTTTATGAGACAAAATGCTGAAACAGACTTCAAAATATATATATAGCATATTCACGAAAAATTCTGTGAATACTAAATGACATCTATTACAGTCGCTTACAGTGTACTTTATGTAAATGTTTAGTAACATCTAGTAAATGTCCAGGAAACAGAAACTGCTTTTATTAGCTGGACTACATCTTAATGACACAATAATTACATAGTTAAAAATACAGACCTTGGGAAGTCCATTCAAACAGGTTTTCTTTGAGACAAACACCATGAGTAAGCCATTATGAACATCAATTTTACAGGGAGGTTAATGAGGACTCAGGGAACATACGCATTCACTAATGGCAGGCAGGACAGAACTACTTCTATAACCCTCGCCTTTGGACTTTCAACCCTGTATCCAGAGACTATCGCTCATACTGTAAAGCAATTTAAACGTGCACCATCAGTGATCAATATGTAAGAACAAGTTATGACATCAGCTTTTGTCACAATTATGTAGTACCTAACTAGTACTAGACTAGTTATTTGTACACAAATTTCGCAATACTATTAAATCTTCTGCTGCATACTTCCTTTCTTTTTTCCTCTTTTTCCATCTTATATTAAAAAAAACAACCAAACAACTTCACGCTTTATAATCTGAATTGTGGGGACATTATTTCTATATCAGAACAAGCATAATAACTTCATAAAATTGAGAAATTAAACAAATCTTGCATTTCCTAAGCTGGTATTTCTTTTAACTGAGTGTTTTATTTACTTCTATTAGCTGTAAAATCATAGCTAAACAGAGTTTAAGTTGTGCACATTGTATAATGTCAGTAAAGCTATGCAAAATTCCCTTATGTACGCAAAATATCTTCTTGATAGCATTTTGAGACATGATAATGAATTTAGTTGACAGCACAACTTTCAAACTGACAAAATAAAATACATAAAATACCTTCCAATATTTCATGTTCAAAGAAATCACACTGCAGAGTCTGTTTTCAATTACATCACTTCTGGAAAATACAGCAGTATGCACAGTGAAGAGTTTAAAGTAGCTACAAAAATTTTATCTTTTCACTGCTTCCTCAAATCTTAGGTTCAGCTCTTCCTTGAAAGGTATCTTTATATGACAGAATTCTAGTCTTCAAGAGGCTAACTGTAGATACAATTAATCATTGCAATGTTTCCCCTTAACATTACCTAAGAGGATTTAAGAGGTCACTTCATTTGAAATTACTAAGCTTAATTTTATTGCTCACTGCTAGTATTCCATCAGAAGTTTATAGATATTTGAAAGCTTTATCAAACAAAACACAATTTTACAACTCATTTTAATCTATGTGTAAAAGGGTTTATTTACCTGGAATCTTTATTGGAATCTCCAAACATGCATTGTTGAAGTGGGATCTCTTGGCTTCTACAAAAACAAGCAACTCAGCCTGTACTTTTTCCTGAAATTCAATGTGTTGAATATACGTGACCTTTAAGGCAAGGTAATTCCTTCTAGAGGATGCCTTCTAACACCTTACACTACCTCCACGTATTTCTAACATATGCTAAACATACCTTCATGTACAGTAAGTTTTCTTGTAAGCAGTAAAGTCTCCTTCTTCTATTATCTGTATTTCCATCCTGCACTTCTATTTCACTTAATTTTCTAAAACTAAAATATTGTCATACTTCCCTCCAGCGTACATCTAACATTCCTTCAAAGACACAGGATGAATCAACAGGCTTGAGTTCATACACTAGAGTCGTATTTCCAGTTCACATTCAACAAAATACAAGTGTGTATCCAAAGTCACCTCAGTAGACAGTATCACCTAAAGACTGCTCTGCCACAGCCTGGTTTTAAAGCTGTTCAGCATTAGACTTGAATAACGTAACTTAAAAAACGCAGTAAGACTCTTAAAAACATATATCCCGTACGCATCGTTACACAAAAAGACACGAGAACCGACAAATGCACTGTAAAAACTGTACCTGCATATTTTCTCTCAAATCCGTGGCATCCCGAATAGGTTGCAGAGCATTCTTGAACACTTCATCTATTGTTTTAATCCACAATGTCCTCATAGAAGCATATTCCCTTGATTTCTTGCCCTTCCTCACAGAGAGGCCTCGCTTATGAGGCTTCCCACCACCCCTTCGGTTAGTAATGGCCACATGCACAAACAAGGAAGCATGTGCTAAAATTTCACCAGTTAAAGATTGCAGAGGAACGTGCCGATAACCAGTCTGTAGACATTCAAAGGGAATAGTGTATTGCCCAATAAACTCATCCCCAATGTAATCATCATCCAGTACTACAAAACGCACCATAGCTAGTTCTGGTAAATTTATTTGAAATTCAAAGCTTTCATCAAAAATTGGGTTATCCCCATTCTGATGCATAGTTTTCGTCCTTTGCTCTGCACAGTCAGCAGGGATTCCATGTATTTCAACATAGACGTAAGGATCGACGACATCACCTTTGGCACCCGACCCTTTGGGTTTAGGAAAGTTTTGCCCACTAATGATTTTAATATGAAGCAGCTGAGGCGAAACTCCCGGCACGGTGTCTTTCGTATTTGCGCTGAAGAAGGACACTTCCTCTCTCATGATAGCAGGACGAAGGACGTAGCCACAGTTTCCATTTTGTCGAAACCAACCAATGTTAAGATCCATCATCAAGCCAGGCGTCTGAAAGTTCATCGCTACGATCTGACATCCGCATTTCCAAAAGTCCTGGGGATTCATATTGCTGGAGTCAATCCTCATAGGACTGGGGAAAACTCGTGCGAGAAAACGTTTGTTGTAATTTACAAAGTCTCCTGGGTTTTCATTGGCGTATTTGCTGGCAAGCACTTCGTTAAAGGAGCACACTTCCCAGTACTTCTGGAGCTGAAATGAAACTTGAAACTCTTTGAACTGAACTGACTTACAAATGCTTACCAACTCTGAGAGTTCTTTGCAGAGCTGAAATCGTTTCCCCGTCATCGAGTTCTGCTGTTCTACCCCCTCTTTCCCCACTCTCTGTGACATTTCCGCTCCTTCATCTTCATCTGTAACATCTCCCTCTAGTCCAGAACAATTAGAGGAGAGCTTCTTTGCTTTAACCAGTATTTTCCCTTTAAGGGATTCTGGTGATGGAAGATAAGACTCTTCAATGTTTGGCGACTGCGTATGTAGTTTGTCCCCCAAAATTTTCTTCATGTGCTGTACCATCACTTTCTGCTGCTTAATAGAACAATGGTTTTCTAAACACAAAATAAGAGGGTATTCTGAAGCAAAAAACGCGTACTTGTTAATAATGTCAATTACACTTCGGAAGACAATCTGCGATGTCATTGTATGCCCTGTGTAAATCACAGGCTCGTTATCTGGACCATCCCATACATCCAGCTCAACGCTTCGACAACCCATCTTAAGAGCGCGAATGTAACCTGTGATGTCAGAAGGCCCTCGAAACTGATCCTCTATCAAGTATGTGTTGTGAGATGAATTTATAAAATAGTGAGATAAAGGTTGTTTCATATCTTGACAAACTTTTTTATGTTCTGGATCAAATATGTGGCAGTCTGGTGAAGTAAGGTAATTTGTAAATCCATCTATAGAAAGACAACCCTTTTCCTGGCCTTCTTTGGCTGGCTCGTACTTCTGAATAATTTCAAGGCTTATTTCATCTGTGACGTGTGCCATACCCTGTTCTGCTTCTAAAAACATCATGAGGTCCTTGGTATCTAGGAATTCTTTATTGCTTGAAAACTGAACCAACAAGAAATAGATTTCTGGTCTGGTACAAAGCTCATGAAAAACCTCGATAAACTCTTCTTTTGTTACTTCAGCACCAGTTTTTTCCTTTGATCTGTGTAACTCCTTGAATTTTAATTCAATTTTATTCGTTTTTAAACCAGGATTTAAGTCTTTTATAAACTGTACAGCATTACATAAGGGTATATGCCCCAAATTATCTACATCTGATTCACTGAACATCTGTGAAAGCCATGAAGTCCGCATATTATCTTGAGTACTTTCTATCATATCTAGTGTATGTTTTCCGTAAGAAATCAGGTATCTTAAGCCAGTAACCCAAATATTTGCAATGTCTGCTGAGTTAGCAACGAGATCTAGTGACTCATAGTTTTCTCCGTATATAATTGAAAATGCACAGTCTTCTGATACCTGGTCATATATTCCATTGCTGCGAAAAATGTCGGTATTTTTTCCTGTTCTCACTTCTTTGATTGATTTAACATCAATCTTTGCTTTTTCAGAATCCTTTTTTGAAGGTTCCCAGCGTAGAGACTGCATATCCGCATCTAAAAGAAAATATCGGTGGTACACCCTAGAGTTGGATCGAATCTTTTTGAGCTCGGAGCCTTCAACCATCGCGTTTATACAGTCACTTGCACTGCTGATCTTTTTCTCAGTAGGCATACTGCTAAATGACACAGTCTTCTTCCGTTCTCGCTTTTGTTTCGTACCATCCTGGTGCACAAGGAGGAGGGAAAGAGAAAACATGAATCAGTATGATTTTGCTCAACATTGAAATAGGTTTCAATTTAAAGCTAAAAGTTCATAAAGTAGTTCAAATGTTCTAGCATCTGTACAATGACCAGTAAGATAGAAATCCGTACTGGAATCATCACAAATAAAATAAAAATACTAATCATGGCTTATTATTTGTTCTTGCCTGTATAACTAATCTTTCAGGGTCTTTTTTTTCAAAATACTTTGTATGAACACAAAGTTAAACAAAGCAAGTTTTGAATGCTAATGAAGTAATAATGCTGTATAAATGCATTTTATCAGTAATAACCTACGTCCAGAGATAACGGGTTCCTCAGCCGAGGCAGTAGGAAGTAAGCCTTCCTCTGAGTCCTTACACAGCCCTACAGATACTTGCTGAACTTTGCCAGTACAGATATAAAGCTATGCCAACAGGATCCTCATGAACCCCAGAGAAACACCAATTCACAATTAACTATCTGAAATGCACAGCACATGGTCCTAATCTACACATAGAAGCCGTAACTGGCACTTACTACTCACAGCTCTCTTTTCTGCTGCACCCATCCACACTGTTCCCACAGACTGCCCAGGGCACTAACAGTGCATCCCACTGCACCAGGAAAACACCCACAATAGCCTTAGGCAGCTCCAGCAAAACACAGGCAACTGGACTGGAGCTGATGAAATTCACTGGAAGTTCTGAGTTTCAGGAAATACAACAGTGACTCATAAGGCAACTGTCTGAGAGGATTAAAGTTTAACTGGTTCCAAAGAAGCTGAGTATCATTAGAAAGAACTTCAACGGCAAATGCAAGACCTGGTCAAGAAGGGAAGCAAAAGTGATTCACCTTTGCTCTTAAAACAATAAAATAACCCAGAGGTCTTACAGAAAGCTTGGGCAGAGTACTGCACATATAAACCATTGAAAACAAAACAAAAAAAGGAAAGAAGAAAAACAAAGTAATTTAGCTACCTCTATTTGCTGTTTGCATTAATTCAAACAAGGGCAAATAAACTAGCAACAGATTAATTAACTGCAATTAATTTCATAAAAAAGGAATTTAAGAAACCTGTGTGCTTTCATTATCTGCATTTTCTGAGTTTGAAAAAATGTTGGTTTGCTCTTCTAAAAGCGTCGTGTTTTGATAAGCTTTTAGTCCAAAATATTTTTTCCATGAAATAATCTTTTAATGTTAGAAACCCCATTTAGAAGTAGTGTGCTTATATTCCAGCACAGCTCAAAAAATTACTTTTCCAGCTTTATACAAAAAGGACATTAATTTTCCCTCTAATAGGTTTCCATTTGAAGTATATTCCAGCACAAATCAGAATTGCTTATACAGAAGAAAGGAAAGAGAAAGAAAACTTTTAACGACGGCTAGGCTGAACAGACGTACAAATAAAAATCACCCATTAGAGAATGTACTTCCAGTTCAGGGCATATGTGCCGTACATTTAATTTCATTAAACTAAAAATGCAGAATTTCGTTTTGTAATTTTATTTATAAGCATCTGAAAAGCCTTTCATTGATAAAGCAAGCAGACTTAATATTTGCTGTTCCTTTTTGAGAAAATTAATCAACCATACGCTCCTTGCACCTTTAATGGCAGCAGAATTTGCTTCACGCAAGTTCTCAAGAGACCAGTAAAAGTGAATAACCCTACAGAGGCCTGTTTTATTTCTAACTTCAGATCAAACATCTGCAATGGATACCGCACAGAGTTTTTACTCTTGGAATCCCATTACGTGTAGTTTGAGCATAAGGATTGCTTTCAAACAAAGGCAGATTTCCATACTTGAAAAATATAGTGAATTACAAGCGTGACTTTTGTTCACAAAGATTTTTTTTTTCTATTTTAGAGTCTAGCTTCTTGTCTGTCTACCTATCTACACCTCCTAACCTGAAAAAGTGGCAAGGGATAGCCCCACAGAAATGAGCAACAACATTCCTGTCCAGTATTTTAGGGCTTGAAATGAAGCATGCTAAACTCCTTAATGTTCCAGATTTCTGTCACAAATCCAGGAGGGGAACGTACTTCTTGAGCTCTTCAGTGAGAGACAGCTGACAGATAACCTCCTGACACCAGAACCATCAAGGCCTGGGAGGTATTACCTTGCCTGGCCAGAATCAGTATTTAACACATAGAAGGCAGGTTTATGCCTTTCTCTGTGATCAGCATTGTGTCTGATCCAAGACACAAGGCAGAAATAAAATCTGGCATTTCTTGGTGTCATCTGATATAAATAGGTCCATTTCAAGGCAACTCCATTCCCAAATTTATAGCTACCTAAAGACTAAATTGGATTTTACACGTGCAGATCAGAGGAATAATTCAATCTACCACCTGCGAGACTATTTTGCCTGCCTGCCAGATGAATTTGAAGTAGTGTTCAACAGTATTCTGCATTTCTGCAGGGTAAAGCCATCTTACCCCTTGGCTTATTCATATGAGGCCTGCTGAAAGTAGACTTCACTGTCTGAATGTGACTATCATGAAGACAAATTTCAAAATGCTCTTGTGAGTTTCTTACAGCCCTGAGCTCCAGAATACCCTTCATCCAGAGATCAATGGTCTTGAGCTACCAGACTGCCTGTGCAAGTGCCCATCCTGACAGAGACGTGGCATGCACAAGTAATCTGCACAAACAGAAGGGCTCAAAGGATATGTTCCCAAACACAGTGGCCAGAATTACCACCTGCCTCAATTATACACCTGTCTGAAAAGCAATAAAAAATAAACTCTCACTCATAAACCGAGAATGTAATTGCCTGGAGCATGCACCAAGTGAATGAAGCAGGTTTGTGAGCCTCAGAGATAGTCTGGCATGGAGAAGGAAGCAGACAGATTCTTCTCTATGATGTGGAGGATTTCACCTCAAAGGTGGGGTGGCATTCGTGAACTGCGCCAGGTCTCTCATGGCCTTAAGTCCATCTTGAATGAAAAAGACTGGCACATCAAAAAACTCTATGTATCTGAACAAACACAGGAGTGACTTCTCAGCATTCACAAGACTTTCAGTATCCCTGATGCTGCTCAAGCTGCTCAAAGTGAGACTGGCTCTACAGTGCAAATGCATAATTCAGTCCATGGCAGAAGCTACAGTCCACACGCGGAAACAAATTTCTGAGTCATTCTAGGAACTCTCACACAATGAAGACTGTGTCAATATTCAGACTGTAACATCATAACTCAGGACTTCCCTTGAAGTCTGCCTGTTCTTTAGAAGACTTTGCCACGGTAACCAGAACGACCACCTCATCAATACACTTCCTAAAACTGAGTGCCACATCCAAGGTCACCTGCAAGATGTTCTGTGAAACAGACTAGACCACAGATAAAACCGTTCTGGAACTTTGCTAATATCCCTTACAACACAAAGAGTTTAGTTTATCCAGGAGCAAAGTATCTAGCAGTTTAAAAAAAAAACAGAAATAATCCCAGCTGACATCTATGGCACTTACAGAACAGAGGCAGCTGGGAACACTGTCTTCATGGTAAGTGGTTTTTTGTATTACTCTCAAGGTACAGAAAAAAAGTGGTTGCGTGACTAAGGCAGTACTATCGACAAAACAGAATTCTGGAGACAACAACGAATCTTGAATTGGACCATGAGAGATAAGCACATTATTCCTGAAAAGCTTTTGTAAAGCTTTTACTATAAGCAACATTATAATAAAATTACTTATAGAGCAGCTCCAATAACCACAGATACTGATAGGGACAGTGGTAGAGTTCAAAGAGGGATTTGATAACATAATAGATCAGGATGAGAGAGGAAACGATGAATAGAGCAAGGTTTGTAAACATCTCCTAAAGGAAAGGTTGCAGAGAGTGAGCTTTATGCCCTGTAAACGTCCAATAAACCACGCTTCAGAAGGCACCATGAGGAAAACAGTACTTCAAAACACATTCAGCCCTGGAGTTACCAAGAACTTTAGGTACTGCTCAGCAGAGTGGAATCTTTGGGAAGAAACTTATAGCCCAAGGCAGCCCCTCAAGGTGAGAAGTGAGCGGCTGCAACTGGAGCACCGTACAGGATGGTCCTTCCATCTATCAGTACGGAATGGTCGTTACACTCACCAATGCAAATGGGTGTCTGCGAGTCTGCCTCTGCCCCCGACTAAGGCAGCCACCTGCAGCTTTGATTAGGTAGTTATTCTAACTGGGATTTGAAGCTGAAGGCCCTTACCTGCATTTAGCCCACCAAGGCACTCATTTTGGTTGGGACAGAGGACTTCACAAAGAAAAGACAATGGTAATAAGAGGAAGTGGCAGAATGACACATTTTTAGAGCATGGGCTCTGGGAAGTGAAAGTCCCCGATGTCATTACTTCAGAAACATTTCACTTGGTGACCCTGAATGCAAAATACACAAACAGTCTGTGCAGCAGAGACCTGAACACTAAATTTTGCCCTCTCAGAGGAGTACCCACCTCCCCAGGTCACAGATCCTGCTGCTTCTTGTTTATGCTCTAAGCATGCAAACTTCCCATTCACATTTATACACCAGAGGTCCAGCAGCAGCACGGAAGGCAGCTCCGTCCCAGTGTTAACAGCATGAGGCTACCACAGGAGGAGCTGCACTCTTGAAAGACAGGCAGACGGACTAGAGCTCAATCACGCAACAACTGAGTGCTCTGCCACCCAAGGAACGACATAAAAGGCAGAGCACAAGACACCTCCTTCAACCCCAGCACCTCACTGCACATCTTTGCTTGTAAACACCTGAGGTTTGACACGATGCAAGGAAACTCACACACCTTGTGGCAATGATGGCAGAGTCTGCAAGAGCCACAGTCCCAAGGATGCCTATTTAGTTAATCCCAAACAGGCTTAGAAACAAGGAGGATGCTAACACATTTTTCGGCATTAAGCTCAGAATTAAGTGCTGTTTGTGAATCTGAAGGTCAATGTTGTGGCAATACTCTGAACAATTCCTGGTGAGCAGGTGAGAACACAGGCCATGCCTAAATTTGCTTCATTTGTGTTTTGTTTTTTTAATCATGCTATTATTTAATGTCATCTCATGTAAAAGCAGTCTTAGAAGTAGTTTAATGTGCATCTGCAGCCAACAGTTGCAATATAATTCACTCCTTTATGATGAGAACAGTCACTCTAATGATCTTCATGACGAACACGGAGTGAACTCCTCTTCTGACACTATACAACTCATTGATGACTTGCTTTTATAGTGCATGTGATGCTTAAATAGCAAATTTGAGTATGAAAACCGCCTCCCTTCATCGAATGCAATTCAGCAGCAATTGCAAAATATTTCAGGAAGTGGTTAGTTAAAAAAAAACCAACCAAACAAAAAATGAAACTTTGTTTATTTAATTACAACTCTTAAGTGTTTTTCTGCAGAAACCTGCAAAACAAAAAGTCTGAATTTTACAGTTTTTCTTTATACCTAAGAAAGCATTCAGGTATGTCTAGATATAGTTAGGTCTATGCAAAGGGAAAAAAAAAATCACAAATATTTTAAAACATTCTACTTTTAAGTGCTCTTTAATAAAAATACAGTAATATCAGTAATTTGTTCTTTTCTGAGGTTTCACCTGTGGTTTTAGAGATATAAATGCAGACATAGATCGCAAAGGAGTTATGAATACAACATGAGTATCACAGAATCATTTAGCATTGATTTCCAAAGTTACATGCGGTTAAAAGCAGAGTGAGAGTCTTCTTTGGAAGAGGGTGTGAAAAAGGGAAAAAAGGGGACAGAAAGAAGAGACAATGTGGGACAAGAAAGGCACTTCCCCATTAGGAGCCACATCCTCGAAGGCAGAAGGTTTCCATCCTTGGTGCACTCCCTCTCAGTTTAATTATCCTGAAATCAACAACTCGGCAGAAGAATTTGCTAATGGCCACCACTCAGCCTCAGTTCTCCAGCCAAGTATCTACCTTCTTTCTAGCCAGTACCTTTCACCTTGCCATTACTAGGAGATTCTTACTAGCACAGTGACCCAAATTCAGTAAAAAACATGCACTTTATGATGCTTTAACACAGCTGTCCGAAGCTTGCAGAGCATGTGAAAATCCAAACAAGAACAAACCCTCCAAGTAATCGGCAGCTCAGTTGAACGCAGCAGAAACAGCACATATCAAATCACATCGTGTACAACAGTTTCTGAATGGAGCACGCAGCACGCAGCACTCAGCACTTGTATTTAAGACAAAGTAAAGAGTCCTCAGCTGAAATAATAGGCATCTGGGGGAAGACAAAACATCAGCTATTTGGAAAACACGAGGCCTCCCACTCATTGTGAATCGCTATATTTGAGCACAGCATTTAAATATTTTTCCAAACTAGTGTTCATGGCATATCTGCTGTTTGCAGAAATATTTTGAGAGAAACTTATTTTTTTCAGTGTGGTGACTTGACCCAGCTGGATCCAGTTACACAATGTTATAACAGTGAGGAGGAAAGAAAAATATGAAGATCAGTTGCATAAGCAATATTTTTTCTTATCTCTTTTTTTTTTTTTTTTTTTTAACTGAGGAAATTCTTTTATTAAAGAAATATGGACACAGGGGCAAGTCTTAGCTCAATATTCAAACAAAAACTATCTGTATTACTTCAGATCAACTAATTGCGTGGTTCATGATTCACCTAAACCAATTCTCTCTTCAAACTCTCTTCAAAACATGAATTTTCTGTCCTGTCTCTTCCTCCTCCTGCCCCAGCTGTATCTCCCTTCTCCCCATCGGAGCTCCTCCGACCTACGTTAGCACCTGACACACAGTTAATTAACCTCACTATCTCAGGAAATGAAAAATCTCTTTTTGGCTGAATTAATTTTCTGCAGATTTAGGGAGCTGAAACAATCTGCTATGTGATCAGGTAAGTATCAGAGCTGGTTCAAAACAGCCACTAGAAACAGAGGGCTGATTAAAAATGTGAGGAAAGAAAAGAATCACTCACTTTTATAAAGAAATCAATTAACAACAATGCAGTTGAAACTGTTCTGTTAAAGTCAGATCCTACAAGACGTGACAAGAGAACTTCACGTCATTAGGGGAAACAAAATCTCTCATCTTGGCCCACCTCACAAAATGCACATCAACAATTTCATAAACATACTGAACATAGAGGCAAGGTATAAGAAAGAACTACCAACACCATAAAATAACAGAATTGAGGCTCTCAGGGCTCCTTTGGCTCATTTTGTTCTGCCTCACTTCAAGAAAAAAGGACACCAGAAAATTTATATTGGATGAGAGAGATCATCACACAGTACCTATCAGAAAGAGAAAAAATATCATAGCCTGTGTTATCCTTGTTGCTTGTAGAGCAGGCGATTTAACTCAGATCAAAACTGTCACTGTGATGAGCAGGGAAATAACAGGATAAGGTTTTTTGCAAATAGAGTCTAGACTAAGGCTTTCTTTGTAAAACTTCTTACAGAAGAGCTTATTAGTCATTTGATCAGTTTACCAAGAGGAAAGAAACCAGTTTTAAGATGGTGTTTATCTTGCTGTCTTAAGTATCCTCAAGTTGTTCAATGTTCCAATGCTCTCGCACTATGTCACAAGGGAACTTTCTCTGAACGTCTGCTATGAGGCCGAGACCTCATCCATCCAGACGCCCAAGACATCCACAGGAATGCTGTCACTCCCTCTCACTCACCTCTTACAGCTGAGGCAAGCCGAGCAAGTAAGAGAATGTCCTAACCCCAGCACTACAAATCACTAATCATTTCCCGTTTCAAAATGTGAACTGTATTATACTCCTCATCGTTAGTGTTGGTAAGTTTTACAAAGAGAAATAAAAAGAATATGACAGCTTAGTTTGAAAATGTTCTTCAGATGAATGACAGAACCGTGATTCTATGGAGCACTCCTGGTTTTCCAGAAGTGTACCTTCCTAGGTCCGTTTTTAAGAGGGCCAGTGAGATCCTGGGGTGCATTAAGAAAAGTGTGTCCAGCGGGTCTAGGGAAGTTCTCCTCTCCTTCTCCTCTGCCCTGGTGAGACCACACCTGGAATACTGTGTCCAGTTTTGGGCTCCCCAATTCAAGAGAGACAGAGACCTACTGGAGAGAGTCCAACAGAGAGCTATGAGGATAATTAAGGGACTAGAACGTCTCTCCTATGAAGAGACTGAGTGAACTGGGGCTGTTTAGCCTTGAAAGGAGATGGCTGAGGGGATCTTATTAATGTCTATAAATATCTGAGGCGTGGGGCTCAAGAGGAAGGGGACAATCTCTTTTCAGTGGTGCCCAGTAACAGAACAAGAAATAATGGGTTTAAGTTAGAACACAGGAAGTTCCACCCCAACATGAGGAAAAACTTCTTTCCTGTGAGGGTGACAGAGCACTGGAACAAGCTGCCCAGAGGGGTGGTAGAGCCTCCTTCTCTGGAGACTTTCAAAACCCACCTAGATCTGTTCCTGTGTGGCCTGCTCTAGGTGATCCTGCTCTAGCAGGGGGGTTGGACTAGATGATCTCTAGAGGTCCCTTCCAACCCCTAACATTCTATGATTCTATGATTATTACATCGGTAGTAAATACGACATTCAAACAGCACCGAGGCATTCTTTCATATATAAGTATATCGGCATATTTATGGTATTAAAATAAAAGGCCATTTGGTTTCAAGGGTTAATTGACAATACAGGGTTAATTGACAATTGATGAACAGGGGAAGGGGGAAAATAAAAGTCTAATCTCAAAAGAAAATAAATAAGAATCATCTAAGAAAACTACCCAGACTGCTGTGAGCACTGAGAGCCAATGCCTGAGTTATGCTTGGCATGAATGCCTAAGTTTTTCATTTTTTTGTCAGTTACAGTTTAGGTTTATGGGCAGCATTAACAGTAGAGCAAAAGAGGTATCCAGTTTTCACAAAAACGTGTACATTTCAGATCCAAACAAGCAATATTTTAACCACATTCATAAAAACTACAGTAATTATTTCTGAAAACCTGCAGTTACTATGTACTGCTCAGTTTTAAATGGAGGAAACTGCATTGACAGAAAGCTGTTAAAAATTACTTGATGGCATGAAAAGAGTAATAACCCTGGATAAGTATGTAGAAACTATTTTACACTCCTAATTTCTCAAGTACTAAGAAACTGTATCTCAACTATGACCAACAGACCATTTTAACCACTGAAGAGTAGCTGATGTTTATTACAAGTATTTATTTCTTCAGCCATTGACGATCAGAAAAAGGATTTATAGTTCTATATGCTTTTAGCTTGAAGAATAACTGAAGATGACAAAACTGACACTGCAGATGGAGGTACTGAAGCCAACAAGTAAGTTGGCTCGAAAAAGTTCAGTATGGCTCAGGACTGAAGAAACCTCCGAGTCCTCCCCGTTATCCTTAAAACCAGCAAGATGCTCTTTCTGCATAGAGGCATAACTATTTAAACTCAGCATTTTCATTTTCAGTTCTTCAATAATGTTTTAAATACCCAAATGTTATAGCTAAGTCACAGTTTCACAAGCATTTTAATTAAAACCTATCAACTAGATTAATATGCAGAATACTACAGCAATCATCTTGAAGCTGAATCTCAGATTTTTTTTCAAGTATTCATAGCTGCAAGTCAGTTCCATTGGTAAAAAGCACAGCTTTTTTCCATTTCTCGTTTCAAGCATAAACAACAATTTGGCTGAACTGGCAAAATAAGTAACTTCCGAAACACAGATGTCAGGCTTCACAGTTTGAAGCAAAAATACAGCATGTGGGTGACTTACACTGATAACACAATAACTGCATTTAAGATTTTTGTAATTTCAGACGTAGCACAAGCAACAAGAAAGTTGCTTCACCTCTCCCTGTGTGGCTCTTCCTCAATATCGTAGAGGAGAGAAAAGCCAACAGCAGGACCAGCAAGAGGTGAATGTGAGCACCTGTTCAGGCTTCCCTACCTTTTCCCACTCCTGTTGGTAAAGTCTTGTCAGCAGCTTTTCCAAAGCTTCCTGCAGACGTAAGGGTTGGTTTTTGTTTCGTTTGGGTTGTTTGGTTTTTTTAACCAACTTTCCTACCTAGCAGGCCCAGACACTATCCTGTCTGATTCACAACCCATAAGGCAATTTCTGTGCAGATCTGTGCAAACGCTGCTGTTTCTACATTACTTCCTAATAAGCCAAGCAGAATTACATGAGGCTTCAAAAAAATTGACAACGGTGCAAAAAACAGTAAGACTCATCGAAACATGAAGATAGATGTGGCAGCCCTCTGTTTACACAACAGGGAAACTGTTAACGTGCCAGCTTCTCCATACCTTTTAGAATCAGTTCACAAACCTAATTCTATGGCTTTCTTAGCAAACTAAACTACTTCTGAAGAACTTAAGTTCTAATTATTAAAAGTAACATAACTGTATAAATGTGTACGTACATGGTACACCTCACACTTCTGTATGATTTAAAATGGTAGAATCGCAGATAATGGGTAAGGAATCATTCTGAGGGATCATGCTGAAGGACATTTTCAATACCAAGAGGAAAGCTACTTTCCATGAGAGCTGTGGTGCCCAAGCCCTTCCGCAATTAACTGTATTAAGTTTCACTTCATGAATAGCAACATTCTTATGTTCTGCACGTCACACAGAGCAGGGGACCCAAGGACAAACCTGACAAAAACAAGCTTGCAGAGCACGCATCTCAAGGTGCCATCACAGGTATCTACTCCATGATGCAACTCATGATACATCGATTTAAATACTAAAAAACCCAGTAATACAAGAAAGAACACCCTGCTCCATGCAGGCACGAGTCATATTTTTCAGTGCCACAAATATAGCCAACAAAAGAAAGCAACTGTTGTTTGTTACAAATAACTAATTTAGTCAGAAAGTAGAAAAGTACGTTGTTACTCTTCTACTGTGCTAAATAGTCTGCCTGTTATTTCCTTAACTATCAAACAACTTTTGCTCACAAAACAAACGAGCAGCAGATTGATCATGGATGCGTTATATAATTTAAAGGATTGACTTATTCACACATCCATACAGGTCTTCCCACCCAAACTCTCAGCACAACATTATGACTAAATCACATGATTTCACTTCCACTAATGTGGTAAAATGTTAATTTCCACCTGTACTGCCAATTCACAGATTTTGTCCAAATTTAAATTGAAATTTCATCTACTTCCTTGGAAATGTCCTGGTGTCTTTTTGTGCCTTTTCCTATTGCTGCGTGTTTCCCAGGAACAACACAGAAGTAAAACTATGGCCTAAAGGTTATTTTATCCAAATCAAATATTCAGGCTTACAAGAAACAAAATGTATACTTTTTTTTTTTTCCTAAAAACTAACATTACCTCTGGCCGGCAGCTTTCTAATCATCAACTGACTTGCTTCGTTCTAGTGATTGATGAACACTGTCTTCAGATTTGTTTCTTGACTAATGGTAATCCGACTAGCAAATTTCATACGATAATTCTAAAGAAAGAAATGGAACTTCACAAGCTGCATTACTCTGATTTTATGGTTTGAGATAAGTTACTTCTCATCAAGTAGGAAAGTTACCATTACCAATGTTAACTCTTCAGTGCCATGAAGAGCTCGTGTGCATAATTTGCTACCAAATTAAAAACAGAAGTTGGATATTTTTAGAACTTACTTCTTGCTAAACAAAGATTATCCTGCAGCATCTTCTTTTCACTTGCTGCTTCAGCCTCATTACTCCAATGACAATAATGGTTCACAGTGATAATTATTTTTAAGGAGGACGATTCTCACAAATCAGACAAAAAATAATAGGTTACCATCACTCAGTGATCACACAGGCAGAGAAAATGTGAACCCAAGTAAAATGTGAACTTTGTTAACCACATACTGCTGCTTCTGATACATTTTCCATGTTGATTTTCAGATGTATGTAATTTACAGTTGTCAAACAATTATAGAAAATTTTCATTCTGAATGCTACATCAATGCCCTTCTCCCCTTTTAACTCTGCTTTTAATTATTCATGTTACAAGCACTTAGAAAAGAACAGTGAACTATAAATATTTAATACAAGATGCCTGTAACAGAAAGACATGAGAGAGACTACACAAATCAAATGAAGTATTTGTTTATCCTAAGCCAACAAAAAATAAGCAAGGCATACACTCTTTAGATTTTGAGTTTATATAAATGTTCATAGCTTTAATCCAATGTAGGAAGTGATCTGCACGCTTTACCAATTACAACTAAACAAATACAAATTACCAAGTATAGCAGTTTTCTCCAGACCTTCACTTTGAAGGGGTCTGTTTTGCTACAAGTTTTACCTGGTGAAGAATGCTGAATAAGCATCACCACAGGGCATTAGCATTTCAAGCAGTTAAAAGATGCAAGAGTCGAGAGCACATACACTGAAGACAACTTTCTGAAATCCTATCTACAATAGCAGCATCTTAGCAAGCAGTTGATGATCTTCACATAAATTCTCAATATAGATTAGAATTCTAGCACTTGGGGTGATAATAAGCATGCAAAGATTTCAAAATAAAGTTCACGACCCTTCTAGATATGGAGGAGGGCTACAGATGCGTATGCACTCAAACTCCAGTATAAAATGGGAGGTAAAAATAACCCTACTTTTAATTTTCAGTGCTCACTGTATTTAACATTTGGTATGAGCAATAAGGAAAATAAGGTAACACCGTAACTGCATTTTGTGGAGGAAACAGGACTCTTTTTTTTAAAGTCACTAAGGCATACTGGGGAAATTTCATGAAAGATGGATGGTCATATTCATATACCATCTCTTAATACGCTGTATGCAGACTATCTCATGTATCAGAAATACTCAAAAAGTCACAGAGCACAAAAATGAACTCAAATGACGTCTAAAAACTAAAAACAGTTATAGAAGCAAAACAATTCTATCATTCATTTGCTTCAAGTCGAATTACTGTCTGCTCACTCCGAAACCAAAGGCCTCCAATGACTCTGCTCCCAGCAGAGTGATATCCCTGTCCTCTGAAACCAGGTCAGCACCACCACAAAGACCCATCTGCCTAAACCAATGGGAAAAAATGAGCATGCTTTGGGTGGTCAAGAATAGGTTGAAGAAAAGTTTAGAAAATATTTAGAAACTATATTTATTTTCCTTATCTCAACCTTCTAACTACCCACAATGCAACCTCACAGTGATTAAATGACCTCATGAGGAGAAGTTTTGTTCTTGTTCGACACAGCAGAGATAGAAACTAGAACTGATGCACTACAGTCTTCCCCCCCACTCTCCCAGCTTCCCACATTCAACTGGTTATTTTGTTATAATTACTCATTTAATGAAACGTTCCAAACACATCTTAGTATTTCAAAATTATGTAAACATTCAACTTCAGCACAAAAATACTTGTGCAAAAATTGTTTTCTTTTCCTAACACTGTTAATGAGAACTGAAAATAAATCACAGTAGCCACTTCTGTACATAAAGCACACAGAATCATAGAATTATCAAGGTTGGAAAAGACCTCGAAGATCATGAAGTGCAACAGTCTACCCAATATTATCTGGTCCTGAAGTGCCACATCTACATATTTTTTTTAATACATCCATGGATGGTGACTCCACCACCTCCCTGGGCAGTCTGTTCCAATGCCTCACCACTCTTTCAGTATAGACATTTTTTCTAATATTCAATCTAAACCTCCCCTGGCACAACTTTAGCCCATTCCCAGAGAGTGTAATCAATATGTGGTGGAGATATATACTCTCTGTCTATATATATACAGCAAAAATACAAAGTANAATTATAATGTATATAATATAACTTTCATTATATTTGAAAGTTTGCCCGTCTAGTGGACAGCAATGTAAAGAAAATCTCAGCTGTAAATGACACCAGTGTACCAGAAAACTACGAGAATGGGCACATATCTGCACAAGTGTCTTTTGGTTACCTCGCTTACTCCTCGCTGTAGTTTAATTATACCAGCAAAAGAAGCCTGCTGTTAGAATCTGCGTACTCCCTAAAAATAGTTTTCCCTCATGTCACCTATACCAATAAATCCAGTCAAAAGCAGCCAAGCCTGCAGCATTAATACTTACATTTAAAACCTGAGAATAAAGACAAGCATTCAAGTGCTGTAATAAAAAACCGATGAAACTACATTCTGTATATTAAGCAATGCTCAGAATAGTTAAACTAATACACAGGCTAAAATAGTACATCTTCTAACTTCTTACAAAGCCAAAGAGATTGCTAGAAGAAAAAAAAGAATGAAAAGTACTAACGTTAATATTCCAATTTCTTGCAGAGTATGCTTTAAAAATAGATTGTATGCAAAACATTTTTAAAGCACAACTTTAATCAGCCTTACATGGATTTCCACACGTTTTGGTAAATCCATGCTGCAACATGATTTACCCTATTGGACTCAACAGAACTTAAGTCTAAAATGACAGAGGAGCCAAAGGGAAGCATGAAAATTGAGAGGAAGTAGATGTGCCATTAGTAGAACGTTGCTTTCTAAGACTTAAATTTCTGTACTAAGGTAGAATAGAAAGAATACATGTACGGGAAAAGAATTTGCTGAATTAATCTGATGAAATGGTTAATTGAAAAATTACCAAAATTATTAAATTGTTTGAATACTGCATCTTGTATATTTATACATCTGAATATAGAATCCATTATCAATTATCGACTTTGAATTCTGAACAAAAAAGTCATATTATAATTGAAAATGCTGTAAACAAACCAATTCTCTGAGGTACAAAGTCAACTGGAACACAACAAAAGCATTCTGGCAATATTAACATAACTTTATTCCTATCTGTAGGAACTTGTTGCTGGCCAATTTTTCTGTAGAAAATTGATTTTAGCTGTCGGTATAGTTTAGAAGGAAAGAACAAACAATAAGTAGTATAACTATTTCACTGCTGATTGGTAACTTCTCATTCAATAGGTGCTGAAACCTTATTTCAGTAACCTGCTATGTGCTGCAACTCTATTTCAATCATTTCCCAACGTACAAGTTAGCTATTTGAACTTGCAATAATAGGAAACGCACTAATTTTACAACAGAAAAGTGCACAAATGTTACAAATTTGGAAAAGCAACAACAATTTGGTCCCAGCCTATTACACCAAATTATTTTTTAAGAACAGCTGCCGCTGTATGCATGACATCGTAAAAGATTCATTTTTGGCTCAGTAATTTATTATAAAATTATAAATACCCTTCATTTAAATACCCTTCGTCTCCTGCAGGACCCATCCAGCATAATGTTCTTTCCAGAAGGTTACGGAGCTCAGCCTTCAGAAACCTCTGTTAAATGGTCTGCGCTCAAACACAGTAGAAACACCTCTGTTTACACAGAATCAACCTTTTACTCTTTTCCCTATCACAGTATTTGCACTCTTCTCACACTGGCATTTAGCTACAATAAAAACTATTCCTTAAAGGCAAGTTACAGATTTATGAGAAGGAAATCACAGCAGAGTAAGCTTCGTGATGATAAAAGTGATTGAGATAGAAGCAGGCTGTTTCCAGGGCTACCAATGAACCATATATTATGTTTTAGATGGTTTCCTAGGAAAATAATCGTAGGGATCACATTGTCTTTGTGTGTCTCGATATAAACCCCTCCACCTAACTTGAGAATTTATTTCTTGATTTCAATTAAATCTGACAAATGAAGAGATCTAAAGACAAATAGTTTCCACAAGTTTTCCAAACTCAGGAAGCCAGGAAGGAAAAAAGAATCGATAAAATTCAGGTCAAAAAGAAAAGTACAGATGAAGACTTTAGACCTCCTCAGATCCCCAAGTTAACCAAGAAGACATAGTTCTACTGGAGTTCACGTGTCACTAACCTTGTGGCAGACACAATGGAGTTCAAAGCAGAGAAAACATCCTGCTGCTTTCCACAATATCCAGTCTCCCAGAGGTGAGTAAAATTTTAGCCCAAAACCCAGTATTTCCTCTTCATTTTTTCATTCTGGTTTCACGAAAATGAAATGGATGTATAACACTCAGATCTAAACATCTGAACTACCTCTCTTTACTACCTCTCACTTAGATTTTCTGAGGAGACATTATGGCATTGCCAAGAGCACCCGAGGGCTCGGTAACAAAACCAAAGGCATGTTGTGTTGTGTCACATTATCAGTCAAACCCCGCTCCAAGAAGGGCAGGTGTAGAGTACCTGCCTCTTCTAACACAGCACTCTCTGCTATGACAGAGACTAAGATTCCTTATCTCCTCTAGGCAAGAAACCACAGAGAGTCTTATCTTATCTGAGCATGGACTGCTGTCTTCCAACAGAAGTTACTGGCAGTTTTGGGAGAGAAGAGGAAAGGTTTCAGAATAGATCTTAATACATGTCAAAATCCCTGCTGTGCTAAACAGTTGTTTCTTTCAGTGCAAGAATTTCACGTATTGCGCTTAGAACCAGCACTGTACTATTCACTCTCTTTTTCTACCAAGACAGCTGTAAATTGCCTCTAAACAAAACCACCCATCCCATTGACTTCAGCAAGTACTGATGAGTGGTGGATACACACAGGAGAATCACAAATCTTCCCTTTATGGAGACAGTCTTTTGTCTATATTAGAATATCTGAATTAAATCGTAACATTTCAGAAACATGTGCTTTGTGTGGCCACTGGTTAGATGAAATACACCAAAATGGCTGGACAGAACTACGTACGTATGGCGAAATACAGAAAAAGAAAAAAACAACCACCACCTGTTTTAAGAGTGCAGTCAATGTTAACGTATTTCTGACAAAAGCATCCATACAGGGTTCAGAAAAGCTTTTGACTCGTACCGAAGTTTATCTTCTGGATCACTAAGTCCCACCCTGTCACAGATGCACAGAACTGTTTACGTTAGAAGGGGTCTCTTGAGATCACGTAGTCCAACACCTTTGCTCAAAAGAGGGTCACATGACGCAGACTGTGCAGGACCATGTCCAGCTGGATGCTGATTATCTCCAAAGACAGATATTCCAGAGTCTTTCTGGGCAACCTTTTCCCAGGTTTGACCACTCTCACAGTATAAATGTGTTCCTGTGTTCACATGGAATTTCTTGGGGTTTTAATATGTGTCTCACCTCTTGCCCCGTCAGTTGAGCTTTACTGACAAGAGTCTGACTCCCTCTTCTTCATTCCTCCCACGGGGCATTTATACACATTGGTATGATTCCTTAGAGCCTTTTCTGCTCCAGGCTGAACAGCCCCACCTCTCCCAGCCTGTCCCCATATGAAATTAACCTTAATCCTCTTTGTGGCCCTGCACTGGGATTGCTCCAGTAAGTCCAGATCTTTCTTGTACTGGGCCCAAACTGGACTAACTGCTCCAGATGTGGCCTCATCAGTACTGAGTAAAGGAGAAGAATCAACTTCCTTGACCCTCTGGCAACACTTCCTAATGCATTCCAGGACACTGTCGGCCTTTTTTGCCATGAGGGTGCGTTGCTGGCTCATGGTCAGCTTCTTGTCCACCAGGACTTCAAGGTCATTCTTGGCAAAGTATCAACATTTTCATGTTTCCTTGCTAGGTGCCTTAAAAGACAAAAATACTTCAAGGACTGTCAAGAGGAAAAAGGAAAGTTAACAGAGTAGTGATATATGCACTATTGATGATTTTTATCACAAGTTAGAACCATTTCTATGTATTTGTTTGTTTTAAAGACAACAGTGCTCAGTGAAAGAAATGGAGTGAAAATTCATTGTGCACAGGATTCAGATCGGCTGCAACTCATGGTAATTCAAGTATGATTTAGCAGTTACTTGTGCTCTCAACAAAGTGACAATGCCGTCCATTGTTAGGAACTCCTTTGCTTATTATTTAATTAGTCTGTTCCACTAACCATTATCAGCCTCAGAGATGAAGCAGCTGAGTATAGCAACCTCAGTAAGACTTTTAAAAAATCTTTAGTTTCAAGACACAAGGACAGTATATACAGTTTGGGGGGTAGAAAGACACCCTTCTTTCATTACTTCAGTTCTTATAGGAAAAATTGCTTCTCTCTCTAGCATATCAACTCCTGCTGTGCTTTAGGAAAACATATTGAGAAAGCAACTGGCTATAGCTGTATTATTCTGACTAATAAACACTGCCAGAAATTGCTTTTCCTTCACAATATTTATGCAGCTAACACAGAGTTTTGTTTTATAGTACATCTTTACAAGACACAAAGATTCATACTGTATGTTATTCTAACAAAACCTTGTACACAAGTATATACATTAATCCTAAAATGATCGCTTGATTCACACATCTTTCTATGTTCTGTAAATTTGAGAGAAAAGAAACCATTTGAGCACATAGCCTACCCACTGGTTAATCAGTAAACACCAAGAGAAGTAGTACTGAAAATCCTTCAAAACAATACTACACATACCACAGTTTACTATTTAGCTTGTTAAAAGGTGATTATAAACATTCTAGAAAACCTCAAGATAGTATCTACCGTGCTCTTCAAGATTTATGACTTCCAGTCTATGGTTTACTCAGAGTTTCTGGATCATTTCTAAGTGCTACAGGAAAAACTCAAAGCACGAGCAATGTTAGACACTTCCCCTCTTATAACACTACTAGATAACTGTGGGGTCTATAAATTAGACAAGATTGAAATGTACTAAAAACCCCCACAAACTGAAAAATATTATGAAGTGTCTTTATTACATAGCCATAAACTTTCTGGAGCAGCTATTGATTTCTAGGGCTCAACTTTCAGTTGCTTCCACTAAACCTTTTTAAGTGATTTATTTTCCTGACCCCTAGGAAAAACCAGTTACTCTTTTAAGGAGGTGCTGGAGTCAGGCACCCCAAGATGAACAATCCAACATCATCATCTCTTCCTACATTAATGTATCTTCAACCTCAAAGAAATCATACAGGGCTGTAATCCTTGTTTAGTTCTCTAACTAATTAATAGTTGTTGAAGCAATATTGTAATACCAGCACTGTATTTCAAGACACATGAAAACACATCTGAATTTTTCTACTGCATTTAGCAGTTCACTACACTTTTCTGTGAATGTATCGCAGCTACAGAATGATGATTCTAGTTTTGTTCCCATATGGCAAACTGAAAAAATGTTATGCAGAGAAAATAGATACATTTTACAGATGCATGCAAGTATATTATTTACTGATTTAGAAGACATTGCCAGCTAAAGAGAGATGTTTACAGAAGCAACTTTCCTAAATTCTATGCTGTATGGTAACAGGACTGCGATTCTGCTTGAGACTCAGTTACTATATCTAAACCCAGACTCTAGGTATATACAGAACTAAGAATAGCAAGTCTGCCACACACATCCTTTTGTCATGGACACAACGAAACACCATGCACATTAGCAATACAAGGTTCCTCAAGAAGAACTGACAGACTCCTCATAGCTCTGAATCCTGCAGCGTGTGAAGAAGTCATAAAAACAAGGAACTGGATGGTCCTGAGTGCTGCTGACCATTCCTGCATACACACCTGTCCTGGGTTGCTTCCGAACAGATGAACCCGAGGGGTAAACGACAGTGTATCTGTTTCGTACAAAAAATTTAATGACAACAAGTTTCAGTAAAACATTCCAAATTCAGACCGTCCAAAGTCTGTGGAAAATGGACAGGCTTTTATTTGCTGTCACCAGATAAAAAGTGATAAAGAATATGAATAATATAAAGACTAGCCTAAGATTTGGGACCATAAAAGACATGGGGCTCATCCATGTGTTCTTTACCTCCCAGCCAGCTCCCTAATACAGAGGAACTGAGATGAGTAGTATTTTTATACATTTTTCTTTGTGGTTCTTTTTGTGTGTTGCCACAGCAAGCTGCTATTTATAGAATCTGTGACCTTCTTAAACTTGCTTGATATGGCAAGTTCATAACGTTCACCTGATAATCTTTTCTCCTTTATCTAAAGGCAGTATTTAGATAAATGACTCCTGTAACCACAAACTAGTTTAAGGAATACAACACAAAAAGATAAAAGGGGATGGGGAATAGCTGTGTTCCCACCTCACACAGTTTCTGCTTTGGAAAGATGCACAAGGCACTGCAGCCTGCCAAATATTGCCACCTGCACCGTGTGTATCCTGCACTATGTACTTTCTTCTCATTAGCATTAATGATACAAATATGATTGCATCCGAATTTTACAGAATGTTTGCATACAATTTGTCACGTGTAGTAATGCCCTGATTTCAGAGCAACAGGCTTTCAAAACCTAATCAAAACACACTTCTAGCTGATTTTTCAGTGTTTTCCAATTAGCAAGAATCATCCGGATCTGTACATTACGCGCAGTTTGACTGCATTCAATAATTTATAAACATAGCTCTGTGAAAAACAGTTCACAAGAATTTCTAGAAACATAGTAGTTTTCCTTCCAATGAAAAATGTCATTTGCATTACAAGGTTTGCCCACAACACCTGAGGCCCAAATGATGCGCGTATCGGAACACCAAGTAAGTAGGAAAGAAAAAGAATAGTTGGTATCCATTCTGAAAGCTCAGTGAAATATACCCATGAGGAATGAAAACTGAATTGTAAATGGTTATTTAGACTGGTTTCAAAGTATTTACCCAATACATCCTCTACATCTTTACATCTGTACAATACATTACCTGCACTTTATAATAATGAACCTATGCAATAGTGTTCTGACTCACACACAAGGTTAAGAGTCAGAAAATGTTTCCGGGCATTTCCTCACTTCTAAATATACAGTCAAGTGATCACAGTTATAGACTGGATGCAGAAACTCCTTTGTGTTGTTGCGTAAAGTGACATTCCCAACATTCTCTAAGTTCTGAAAGTCTGCCCCAGGAGTGCTAGCTCTTCACATTTCAATGTAAATATTTGTAGATACAGTCAATTGCTACAGCAGATTATTCCCAAAGGAACGTCCTGTACTTTTGGAACATTCTGAAGGGTATTAGCTACATATTCTGACTGGGAAGAGGGAGAGATATTTTGATCCATCTACTTCAGAATCACAGCTGTTTTCTAAGACCCTCTCAAAGTGTTTGCATTTAGAAAGCCACAGCATCTACACAGACTCCGATGCAATTGACTGATCTGGAACTTCTGTGATAAAGATACTTTTTAAATTCAGTACATCAACTTAGTTAACACAGGACTCTACAGGTTTAACCTGGAAAAACATTGTCTGTAGAAACAGGCAAAAGAGGAAAACTTAAGAGATGGTTAAAACCAAGTTTATCCAGTTCACACAAAACAAACAATGACAAAACTATTTGAAGATCGTGTCTGCTCTGCAACTCGTCTTTGCAATTGATTCTAATCCTGCAAAGTTAACATCCCCAAATAAGCAGAAATTGCAGTCAAGCAACAAAGGGTTCTTTTCATAAGAATGATGCTGTGAGAACAATGACAAGCTACAAGGCAAATAATAAAGGTTGCACTTACAATCCAGTATGTTAACGTATTCTTACTATTTCTTAGTTAAGTGCTAGCAACTTGCAAAATGAAACCCTACATAATGTATTCTACGAGTTACAGCAAAGCACAAGAAGCATTTTTGTTAAAAAACCCAGGCAAAATCTGAAATTTAAGACATTATGTTTAAAAAAATTTGTAAAAAATTTTCACATAGGAACTTTTGGTTCCAAAATGGATGCCATTTCTACTCCACTGTCTCTCTAATTCCACCAACAAAAACTATTTCTGTGTTTAACCACTCTCTACTAGCTGTGGAATAGCATCCAGATTCTCCTTGTTAATCTGCTTTCGAATCAAATGTTAAAATCAAGTATTTGGGATTTTCAGTGCAGTGCAACTAAGCAGAATTTGACTCAATTGCTTTAAAATTACACTAGAACTAGCTTGTTCACTCCATCTTTAGAATTTAAATTCTGATCCTGTTGTCCACAGTCTCCATGGTCTTCCTCATAAAACTTTGTAGGAAATAAACCTTAATACGTACGATTTTTATATAATGATAGGGCTTTTTTTTTCCTTCAGCCACTACAAAACTCTTCACGATAAGGAAGTCTGCATCCCAACAATAATAATCATGACAGAAGCCAAAATTATTCACCATTTTCTGAATAAAGTATCATCCTATTCGTGAAATTTTACCATTCTGTACTTTTGAATATTGTAAACCAATTCCTCCTAGGCAACTGAAGAGGACAAGAGAGAGTGAAAACAGTATTTTATTATTGCAGTGATAACACAAAGTTAGAAAGCAAGTTCATTAGTCAACAGCAAAAATGTGTTTCTTCCTCTGCAAATGCTACTTCAGCTTGCCAGAAATATCACCACCCAATTTTGCAAAAACCTAGCTGGTGTTTTTAATTTAAAAGTATTTGCCAAGTCCTCAACCACAAGAGCCTCTGACTACCACTCCCAAGGCCATTGATCCTACCACAAACACTAATTAATCAGCCACTGCAATAGAAAGCACTAAAAAGAGACAGCTTTCAGAACATATATTTTAATTTTACAGCCCTTACAAAACATGTTTATTAAAATTAGCTTGGAAGAGCACTGGGCCAAAACCAGTTTAAGTACAGTTTATTCTCTTTCCTGTCGCAGCTGTTTGAAGATTAGATTAAAAAGCTTCCCTGCACCCTTTACAGGGTAACTAACTTACAGAATAACCGGACATCAGGAGTTAGCAAGGATGCAGCAGATTGCAACAAGGCAAAATCTATTCAAATTAGAAGCTACTTCAGCTAAGCTACAATTCTGGACTTCGGTCCAGGAAAAGATTATATAGCTTCACTAGTATCAGCTATCACACACATCAAAAGGAAAAAGCCTCCCTGGAAAAAAAGTAAATTCCCACAGAAGATTGTACGACAGTTGCCAAGCAGGAAATTTATGATGGACTGACAACTGATGCACAACGGAAGTTACATAAGGTCTTAGAATTCTTCTTTTAAAAATTTTGGGTTTTTTAATCCTTACTAATGTAATTGAGTTTCTTCCTTCAGAAAGTGTATCTGTATTTTTAAACTACCCTTCTGTAAGAATACCTAGATTATGTAAACACTTCAATGTTCACCTAGTCATCTGTCTTTCCTTCTTACAGTCCCCTACTTATAGACTTTAAATGCATTAGCCTATCTTAATGAAATTTGAAAAAAGTGACGGACATTTGTTAACATCATTTTATTTCAATGGTTTTCCTAAAAATGGATGTGAAAAGGAGATACACTCAAATGAGCATTTCTCACTAGAAAAATTAAATTGCTGTTGATCTCAAAAGCCATCACCCAGTTGGCGTATCTATAGCTACCTATACAGCTGCCTCTTCAAGAATGGGGCTTAACAGGAAAACTTTACAGTTGCTATTGCGAAGTTCTTAGCTCTCTAAAGATAAGTATTAAACTTCATAACTATTACTGTAGAGCCTCACTTTTTCTGCTACCCGTAGAACAGCTTGTGCTCCTGAACAGAAAGATGCACAGAAGTCCAGTGTTCAAGAATCTTAAGAACTGCACTGAACCATGTCTTAGATTCAGACTTTCAAACAAAAGCACCTTCTACCCTCATCTTCAGCTTCTTCAGACAGCAAAATCGTGGCTTTTGATTTAGCAAACTCCTACAAAACCACTTCGGCCACTGCCTCACCTTTTAGATACAGGAGATTCAATTTCCAATTTCATCTACTCCAAAACAGAAAAGTGCATTCAAGGAATAAAAATCTGTGGTTTGACGGAGAAACTGTTTCATTAACACTGTGACTTCCGAGTGACAAATTTCTTTTGCCATAGATGAGGGTTCAGACATTCTGCTCAAGGAGATTTTACATAGTCTATCACCACTGATAAACAGCTTACAGCTGGATTTAGGATTTTACGGTCTAGATATACATAGTTAATCCATTCTGAAACTTGAGTAGTTGCAGCAGATGGTAATCAGAAATCTCTCATCAACCCCAGAATATATCCTCGTGGTATATCATCCTATAAATAAAGCATAGCCCATTCTCCATGGGCTGTAGTACTGATCATGGAGTATCAGAGATTTCTCTGGATTACAGAAAGCTCAGAAAGATACCATGCTGCAATAGCTTACATCTCATATTTTAGGAGTGGAGTATTTTTATGACCAAGTTAATGAGTTTTTAAAAATGTCAGACATCTGAAGCTTATGCAATTGCAATTTTACACTAGATTTTCTAATTTATGAATGTCTTTTTTAAAAAGTGTTTTGTCTTACTATTATGGGCATATTTTGAGTTCTACAGAATTGTAGTCAGCTAAGAATAAAAATATTCAAAATTAATAACCTGATTTGGTTTGCAGAATAAATTGCTTCTATGCATTTAAGAGTTAGTGCTATTTATTCAAGGCAGAAAATGGTACATTTGAGGTTTGATCACTGTTGATTTGTAACAAGATATACTGAAACCATTTACATGTTCTGGTTTGTTTCCAGACATCTTCAACAACAATTCAGCATGAGTCCCTTAACAAATAATCAAGTATTATTACTTTAATTGTCATCAGAGCAGGGGGAGCTGACTCCAAACTCTGGATTCCTGTCACTTAATAACAGTTATTATTTTGATTATAGCTTTTACAAAGTTTCTATTGCTTTTTATCTTTCCCTGTGCACATTCAAATGTATAGAACTCTCTCATGAGTGTCCAGTGCTTCTAAATAATAAAACCTGAAACCAAAACTTGCATCACAAAACTATGAAATGCTCTCTCAACTTCACTTTCCAAATATCAAAAAGCAGCATTTATTTCCTCCCTCTAAAATTAATTTGCAAATAAGGACATCACGTTCTGAAAATCTAGGAAAAAAAACCAACAGTGTTTTGAATTACTTCCTGAATGTGGCAAAGTCAGCAGCCATCATTACCTCTTCCGGCAACAAACTGCAAGTGTTGAGACTTCCTTGGCTGTAGGGCCAAAAAGGAAGTTTATTTTCATCTACTCTGACATGATGTCATAAAACTTTACCAACTAGGAACAACATCAGTATCAAGACCTGTTGGTCAGGAACTTTATTTCTTGAAATGTGAAAAGAAAAAAACATGCAGACCTATCTTTTGGTATATGTTTACATTTGCAAACCATGCCAGACAAGCCAGTCCAACAAGATGTGACTGCTGCAGCAGGATGCAACACCTATCAACACTTCATAAGCACTTGAAATACTACCGAATACTTCCAAAATACTTTAGAACCAAGTGAACCCTAACCTGACCCTTCTCGCTTCCACGCTTTCTTATAGCAATTTTTGTAACACCTGCATTGGCAATTAATTTATATAACCGTTCTTTAGAGCTCTCTTCTCCCAAGTTATACTTGTCTACACAAAATGTCAACAGATGTAGCTATTCTGAAACTTCTGATTGCACACAAACAAGTATCCAGATAAACAGAAATAACTGACGAAACAATACTTGTCAGTAATCAGTAGTTCACACATTCCACTTTCAGTATTAAACTGTCTATCTACACTGACACAAGGGCAGCAGACAATCAGTGTGTGAAAACAATTACATCCTTTTTTTCTACTGATACAGATCCTAATGATCTGATACACAAAAAAAGGTTTGATATCAAAGGGTATTCAAATCTCTGGCAATTGAAATGACTTTCAATGCCAAATATGGAATTGCTTTAGTCAGGAGAGGAAGAAATTATTTCCTGAGACTACTGACAATCAATTAATCAAAGAAAAATCTTACCAAATGAGTGAGGAATTTGCCTGAACCCTGTATTTTACTGAGAAACTGTCACAACATGGTATAAATGGTTAAAATGTTAACACCAGCTCAAAAATATTTTCCAGTTCTAATTTTTAATGAAGCCATTTAAGTACCTGTGTTGATTTGGAAGTTTTCTCTTCTAGACCTTAATAACAACGGGCAACACTGATTTACATTCATTCATTCATTTATACTTGGGAACTTGAAGGTCAATCTCCTACCCATTTTTCCATTCTTACACTGTATATTACCTTGTAGAATTCATGTCCTTTTTACTACCAGCTTGTAATATATAACACTAGAACTCTCCCCTTACAAAGTTCCCAGTGAAGGAGGATATTCTCTTAGGAAGAAGTGGCTTTCGAAACACTGCCTTATCCAGTATATAGTTTAATAAAGTAAGAGCATTTTCAAATCATTTTTGCAGTTTTGTTTTAACCATATATACACTGAAATGAATACAAGAAAACTGCTATGTCAGTCGGGCCAACATAAATATTTTTAAAGCTTTACTAAATTATAAAATCTAGACAGTATACTTACATAAACATATTACAAAAACAAGCTGCTAATGTCAGTGCTGCATTCTGTGCCTATCATTATTTACAACTGGCACAAGCTGCTGCTTTGTAATTAACTACTTTCTGTTAGTTACAGAGCTACACGCTGTAAAATCTGAGCAAATACCAACAGCTACTGCAAGCATCCTGACTATAGTATTATCTCTGCAAATTTATTCTGCTCTTGGGTGAGAGATTACAGATGTTTGCACACATTTGGCTAATTCCTGAAGGTCAACAGTGGGAAGAAACACAACCTCTATGCTGCCCTCCAAAGTTTAAATAGAAGTGGATGCAGAAGTCTGTCAGTTAAAGTATAACTATAGTATGTTGTGACAGTGCCTAGATGCAGTTAGGAGAGGCACCTGAATATAGCTACTAGAAACTGCCAGGCCTGGAGTTTAGAAAAATAAATTGGGTCTGTAGGTTTCATTCTGAGCTCTATAAACTGGTGAACAATAAAGCTGAATGTGTCATTCAAGATCAGGAATTTTATCATACATCAATAAATATTAAATCACATACAGGCATATTCCTTTTCTTTGCTGACAGGGCACACAGAATGAATGTTGCAGAGAGAGAATAAAGATAGTTTATGTAATTAGAGAGGTAAGAGTCCTTCAGGGTATCCCACTGGGAGTGGTAGAATCTGGGGAAGGCACAAATAAAATAAAAGGAAAACGATGCACGGAGAAGCAAGGGAAGCAAGGAGGTACTGTATCGCTACAGAAAGTAGCGTGCTGAGGGCAAGCAGAGGAAAACAAGCAGTACTGGTGAAGAAGCTAACAAAAGCCACATTCATTTTGCATGTCTACCTTTTTTTTTTTTAAAGAAATTAAGACTGGTTTTTGTGCAAGTTGAGGAAGATGGGAAAGCAGTTCTGCTTGACCTGTGAGATCACGGAACCGGAAGAAATGGCAAAGGCAGCCTGAAGAAGCCCTCACAAGGGAAAGAGTGGAAGAAAGGGAGGAAGCAGCGACTTCTCAGCAATGTTTCACACCGTAACTAACTTACTTTTGGGCCACTTTTCACTGAAGAACATCACAACAGTGGAATGAAACTCATCTCTAGAAATTACCTTGATAGTACAGAGACAACATCCCTTCCCCAGCACACAAGTGCCTTGTGAGGTGAACGCACTCCAGCATCAGAGCGGTGCTGTACGGGCACGTTTATCAACAGCAATATAAAACTACTTTCACTTTTACTCCCTGGAGCAAGTATGCATTAATAATTAGTAGTTCGGAACATGTTCATCTTAGCTGAGTAATTCTGAAACTAAGTAAGACTGCATTTTGTTTCACTCCTTTCAAAGGTACACTCATACTGGGACCAAGAACTGACAATAGCAGGGTAGTTGCTTGGCTACCCCGGCCTGCTGCTATCTCTACAAGAGTACAAATCTTTTAATAAAAAGATTCTGAAAGTGGTTATCCTATTTGTATATATTTCTGGTATCTTATTTTTTATGAATTATTCCAAATAACTTAAGAATCATCTATACATCTTCAACCCTCAGTGATTTTTCCTTTATTTTACTGTGTTTTGTGAACACACTGGTCCTACTTAAATTACAAGCTCTCTGATCAAAGTCAAATTAAATGTAAAAGTTACTTTTTTAATTTCAAGCATCTTCAAACTATATACTCCTGCAATTTAGAGAGACGGTTTTGCTCATGCCATTTTCTATAAAATCAAAGTGCTGAAATTCATCTGCAATTTTCTTTATTGTTTGACTTCAAGTCAAGAAAACGATGCTGATCAGCAGACAACAAAATGTAGGTTAAAGTTTCCTTCCCAAGGTAAGCTTAACGAAGCTGGGAAGGGAAGCCAGCTACTCAGAGTCACATCTGTGGAGGCAATGCAGAAAAGCAAGACAATCATCTCATTACCTTTCAGGTCAAGTCTTACTGTGAGAACACAACATACAAAAATTCTCCAACACAACACGGGAAGTTAATTTTTTGCCTTTACCGGTACGACCCTTGCACCACTGTGTTTAACACTGAGTTATACAACAGCCGCTCACTCGGGCTTTAGCGAGTGCAAAGTGCAATCTAAGTATGGTTTGGCTGCTTCTTTTCAGCACTGCACCAAAAAAACCTCCAACTGGTTCTTTTAACATTTGACAACTTCTCACATTTCCTTTCTACCTTCATCTTTTAAACATTACCTTTTTCTTAAGGTTTAAAACTTCTTCTAAAAAAAAATTTTAAAAATTATATTTCAGACTAGGAACATAGTAACAGATATTAAGTACTGGAATCCAGCAGAAATACCAGATTCTGCCAAGTGCCTCCCCCCCCATTCCCTAACTTCTAAATGGATGCTAATTAAGAACAAGTATGTTCTTCCCACATTCTATTTAACTTTGGCAAGTTTTATGTACTAAATTATGACTAAGAAGTGTAACATTGCCAAGGAAAAAAAAAAATTATTAAAATATGCACTTGAAACAATTGTTTTTAATAGTATATTATCCTTGTTCCAGCATTACACAAATCTAATATTCTATTTCTAAATCTTAAAACAAGAGCAGTTTCTCACTCCTGTTTGAAGATATCAAATGTAATAAAACTAATATGCTTTAATAGGACTAATGAACTTTCCCTGACAATGCACAACAAAATCCCATCTATCTGGCATTTCAGTTGACTAAACCTTGTTTGATAGTGGATGTTTGCAGAGCAATCCTTTCTCTGCATCTTCTATACGGTGTGAACGAAATACAGTCTGCAACTCACTCTTTGGCCTTCTCCCATACAGCAGCTAGAAAGAAAACTGGCCAGAGGATAAATCCAACACTATCCTAGCATTGCCTCCTCCTATTTGTAGCATTAATACTGTGCTTCTTTTTAACCTTTTCTCCCTAATGTGTTTCAGAACAGACCACTCACAGATATTTTTGGCAGTGGCAGACTTAGGATGTCAAGCTTGGGAATGTATTTTTCCATCAGTACCAGTTCAGTCTACGGCTGCCTTCCCGGCTGACTGTTTCTCAAGCCTTATGACGACCCGTTTGCTGGCCCCTTCAGCTGCTGCATGCTAGGCTGCTACAGTCCATGGTAAACCAAGGTACAAGTTCTTCCATAGCAAAATGCCTTTCTTTCCAATGCCCCTATTTGTGTTGCATAAAACCATAAAAACAGCCTGAGACACTATGGGCACTCGCACACTGAGCTATGTAACCATATAGAAGTAAAATTAACACTGCTTTGTTTTGGAAAATATTCAAAGGGACATTAGTCAGGGAACGTACAATGTACGTTGACATGTCAACCAAAGAGCACCTCAGCTGGTAATATTCTGATGGCTACAGAAAGTAGTAATAGATGTATGCCAATTTAATTAATGCTAATTTAGTACTTGGTGTACGTCTCATCTAATTCAAAACCATTCATGTATAAAATTGCACCTGTATGTGCCAATATAGTTAGTTACAGGAAAACAACTCAAGTCAAGCTTTGCATTTTCTATAGACATTTAATACTTTATTTTTTAAAACACCCACATACACTGAGGAACAACTACAAGAATCAAAAATCTTTGATTTTGTTCATATAAAGATAATATCTTTAAGTTTTACCTCTAAGTTATATTAAGTCAACCATCTAAACCAAAGTTTTATACAAACAAAAATATGCAAGGGTTTTCAAGAACAGTTGATTTAAAGGTCCCATTATAAATACCAACACATGGAAAAAGAATAGGTGATATAAAATCTAGGACATATTTCTCAAACCAACTCCTGCTAAGCTACTTACCTGTGTGGCAGAGGAAATAAAGCAGCCTGAACAATGGAGCCATAACTATGGTCATTTCTCTACAGTTTCTATGTAACAGTTTTGATGTGAAAGACAAATTTCCTTTCCCCAAATACATGAGTACTGTAGATCACAAGCCACAGCACTTTCTCTTTGACATGACTAGCTTTTGGCAGTTCAGAACCAATTATTGTTTTAAAACGTTACTAAAATATTATTATCTTATCAGACTCTTTGACCTACATGTACTAGATCATTCCTAAAAACTGATGTAGACTTACTGAAATGATAAGGAAGTTTGATGCACTGGGTAGATTGTGAGATGAAAATTAGAATAGATCAAACTCTCTCCCTACTACTAAAATTAAATTTTGTACTTTGAAAAACTCATTAATATTTTTGTCTCTGTCACCGAGAGAAGTGAATTGTCACCCTTTTCCAAATGACCAGGGTCTGTCTGGCTTTTTTTGTTAAGACTGAAAATACATGATAGCCTTAAGACTTTTTATTACCATCACTTTATTCTCAGCTGGCAAAATGACAAGAAGAATGTACTATTGCAGAAGAGAAAGAAACTGGTATTAGCAGCAGCCAGGGAAATTTGAAGACAAAGCCGTTGTAAAGCCAGGTTTGATGGCCTGCATGCCCGGCCAGCTTTGCAATGATTCAATCTCTATCACAGATTGAGCCAAAATTTTTAGTTAATGTATGTAATACTTAAAAAATTAAGTGCTCTAAAGAGCTGTTAAGCATTTAAAGGCAATCGCTTTTCAAAGTCATACCAGCTGGATGCAAGGGTTCTGATCACGAATCTATCATCTTCCCTACATTCATCAACATCAATCCAGAAGAAGTGGTTTCTATAAAAGACATCAGCATACCAAACCAAAATACACACACACAGAAACTTCAAACCATACAAACATGTATTTATCTGGGAGAAGTCTGTAACTCTGATGATTCCATTTTGGGACATGGGAAAACCATGGTCTGGCTGGGACCAAGATAGCTCCATGCAGACTGCTATGTAGAAAGTTATGCTTTGGATCTGTGACTAAAACAGTCTGGATAACACACCACTGTTTTGGCTGCACAGTGCTTTCACACTGATAAGGGGTTTTCTCCCCCCACCCTTTACTCTGGCCCCACTCCAGCAACAAGGCCGGAGGTGGACGAGAAACTGAGAGGGGGATGCAGCCCAGACAAATAACCTGAATTGGTCAAAGGGATATTCCATGTTGTATAACATCACACTCAGCAATAAAACTCAGGCAGCAGAAGGGGAGGGTTTGTCTTCCAAAGGTGGCTGTTGCTCGGAAACTTGCTGGTCATTGGTCTCCCTGTGGGAGGCAGCGAATGCTTTCTTTTGCATTACTTGTTTTTCTTTCCTTCACTCAGTAAATTGTCTTTATTTTGAGCCACAAGTTTTCTCGCTTTTGTTGTTCCTACTCTCTCCTCTGGTCATGGGAGGGAAGGAGGAATGAGAGGCTGTGGGTGCTTGGCTGCTGGCCAAGGTCAATCCACTACACATGGTAACTTCAGAATCCTTTCCAGCCCTGTTTACTGCTAAAAACATAACCACTAGCACCTTCGTGGCATTAATAACACTGTCCTTGTATTTAAGACTAATACACGGAGGGGAAAAAAACCAAAAACCACACAAGAGAAAAAATAGTCACAAAAAATGCTGCAGAGCAAGCAATAAAATGGATGCGTTTCTGAGTAAGAAAACAATTCAATTTCTTCTGGGATTGTATTCTCATTACTTTGATACTAAACATTTATACACTTCTATAAGTCACAGAAATAATTTTAGATTTCTAAGTCAGAAAGTAGTTTTACCACATGGTTCAACAGTTGTGTTGCCAAAGCATTTCCAAATGGTTTCTTGGTACCCCAGAAACTGCCAATTGTTTAGTCAGACCAGCCAACAGTCCACATTTTTTTTTTTCTAGTTTCTATTTCCAAATGATCTGTGGCTTCTAGTACTCTAGACAGAAAATGTGTCCGACAGTCTTCTGAGGTACTAACCATTTTCCCTGTTTCCCTTGGAAGAAAAGGAAATTTCTCCCAAAGGTCTTTGCAGAGACATGAGTTGAAAGTCTCCAACTAGTATCAGAATCAACAAAAGAATTCTCACTTCAAAACTACGCTTCCTGTGAATCCTCCAGGCAGAGATGTTGCTGTCCTATGCAATCAGATTTACAAGGTCATATTCCTTAAGTTTTCTCGAGTTTGTAGTTAATTCTATGTTCTAACTCGGATCTACAATAAAACACACACACAAAAAAAAAAAAGCATGGAAGTCATATAAATAGCTTTTATCTTACTTTGGTTCAATCTGCAAAAAACCATGGTAGCAATAAAGCTTGAATCCTCTCTTGTAGCCTCAGCTTTTAGAGATGAACACTGAGAACTGACATTTTCACATCTGCAGAATATTATCCAGTTCCTAATGATTCAGATTCACCCGCTAAGGACCTTCCAGAGCACCTGATTTTGTCAGATCCCATCAGTATACTACTAAACGCTACGGACAATCACCGAGCAGTTTTCCGTTCATTTTCATCTCTGACACACACCAAATTCTCCCCCGCTGAGCATGAAGAAATAATTTCAGTATCCATCATGAGAGAGCCACTGGTATCTTAAGTTCAGTGTAAGAACTTTGTTAATGGATTCAACCAGCAAGCAATTTCTGTTAACAAAAGGCCAGCTTGAAGTCCTTGAAAAGAGAAAAAGCCATCAAGAACGAATAAAATAACCTTCCTCTCTCCCACATGCAGAAGTCATCAAATCATTCCAACCATTTTCAGAACCAAGAGGGGGTTTCTTTTTTATAGGGGTAAAAGAGGTGAATGGAAGGAGAATAAATAGAAGAATATAAAGCTCATATCTCCCTAGAGAGGGTAATTCTGGGAAGAATAATTCCAAGTAGATTTGCCAAAACTAGAAGAAACAGAGCGAGTATATACTGGAAGAAGGCTTCATCTAAACCAAAAAGGAACAGCATTAGCAATTTAATTCAGTACTTTTCTGTGACTTCTTAAATTTTAATCGCTGAGAAAAGCTGTTAACAGTACACAGTTTAAGATGAGGAATCCTTTGTGGAAGAATCACAGTCCCACTGTATACTCAAATAAGAAAGGGGCGAGAAAGTGACTACACTTCAATAGCGAATGAGGATAAAACGGAACAGAGACATTTAAACAATGCAGGTGAACAAGACGGAGAAGTAGGAATGCTGAATTTTAAATGAGGCTGTTGCTGTGACAGATGTTTCAGAAACTCAGTGTAATGAAAACTATCCGTGGGAAATTACTACCAACACGCAAGTTCACAAACTCAAAATATGCTGTTAGTGTGGAAGAGTTCTGCTGTAGGGGAAAGGTGGCTTACCGTTAAATCACAGAAACTAACTCTGTCAACACACACAAGATCCCTATGCAGAGATTCCAAGGGTGGCCAAGATACTGCCAGATACTGAGGAAAAAGAGGCTGAGGGACACAGCACATCAGTAATAAAAGAACTTCAGTTCTTTCCAGGTAGACTGCACAGTTGGTATGTTGAAAATATGATTCCAAGATCTCAAAAAAATCTCTGAAATTATACAACACATGATTATTTTATACGAGAGCAAATGTGATGTCAGAATATTAATTAAAAAGTGAAATAAAGAACATGAATAAGGAATGATGGCTTGCCATCCCACCCTAGAAAAAGAATTAAGCAAATTAAACTAGCAGGTGTCAGAATCAAAATAAAGAAGAGAAGGTACCTGTTCCTTACAAACAGATTCAAGATACGGAAGCCACAGGATGTGCTACAGATGCCAAAATGTACAGGGTACAAAAAGAAATTTGAAACAACAAGAGTAAAAGCTGTCCTTTAAACGTAGATACTAAATAGGAGAATACCACCTCAAACTCAGAAAATCCTCGTGCAATAGGTCACTAAAAAATAGTGAAGGATAATGATACATATTTACTTCATCCTTGCACTTATTTCTGCAAAAAGCAAGGCTGGGGATGGGGTCTGGAGAGGGTACACAAGAGGAAGAAAGAAGCCATGATTTTTTTTATTATTACAGTAAAAGAACAGACCAGCGCTTCACTGCCTGTCTCCTCCTTCATCCACACTCAGATGCTGAAACAATGGGGGATGCTCCCCTTGCCCACAAGCGCTGCGGAGCTTGAGAGGCTGTTGCAGCACCCGGGCACCTCCTCAAGGCCTCTCACCAAATTCTGCAGAGGTGATGAGGCCACACAGCTGGATGTTTGGCTTCACAAAGCTGCTCTGCTACAGCTCTCACCCAGCTTCCCTAGGCTGGCAGCCTTGAGTGCAGTCAACAGCTCAAGGGCAAAGCAGCTCAGGAAGCAAAAGCAGCAGTGATGGCTGGACTGGCCCCAGCATGACCATATTCTCCAGGTGACCTCATAGCGAAGCACTGGGGTTGCTGGAGGGGCTCCAATGTGGCACTTTGATACCTTGTCCTTCTCTGTGCTAGAATCCAGCCAGCGCTTGTGGATCAGTGAGAGGGCAGCCTGGACTTTCAGCACCAGGTTGTCTTTTTTGGTTATTAAGCATTCAGCCTTTGCCAAGCCGTGCAATTCCACTGCTTGTACTTCCTGAGCAGACTGTCCTCATCTACTATCTATCGGGCAGGTACGCTCCCATCAGCTTATTTTAACCCTGTTGCCCATCCTTTGCCTAGATGACCTTCAGCGAAGGCAAACCTTCCTCACACGCTTCTCAGAGCCTGCATTCAAGCCCTCACACTGGAGACAGGGTACCGGGCTAGATGTAGAAAGGGATTCATAACACAAGGCTTAAGTAAGCTTAGGAAAGAGATGTTTGTTTGCGAATAAAAAACCTGAATTTACATTTAAGCCTCTGATCCACTTGAAATGATGGAGACTGTTGCATCACCTTGCTTGCTTTACAGCACACCATTGGAACAGACCAGCTGCTAACTACCAGTTTAACAACTTCCAAAATCCACCTTTTATTTTCCAAGAGGAGCATCGGCTAGATGGGAGCAAGTTTTACTTGCATACAGAGCCTTAGCAACAACTCATGAAGTTACTTTCACTCATGGCAAGAATCCTACTACCCCATCTGTGGCTGGTCCCAAGAGAAGTGGAATATGTAAGGTAGCTTTCAGTTACTTTCCACTTCCTTTCTCCTTGGCTGTATCAAAGTGTGAAGCAAAACAAGACGTGAATCAGAGCCCAAGAGATGTGCAACACCAGTACTCTGTACCTTTCCCTTTTCCCTTAAATGTTTTCTAGTGCTCTGACCTGCTTTGTGCTGTGGTTTTTAACTATGCAAACCTGTTGGAACAACAAGCTGGTATCACTATGGACCAAAAGCCAGGAGACCCATTTGGAACACCACAGCATTCTCTTCCCGTGTATTTAATCATCTCCAAGCCGAAAAATAAACCTGAAGGATAACTAGTATTTTCAATTGGTCTCAAATTAAATATCTCTTTAATATCTCTGCTTTTAAGTTTATATCAACAGTTTTAGAAGAAAGTAGCATTCTGCCTTATTCACACACCTGGCTCTTCCAATGAATCCTATTAATCAAAAATATTCGTAAGAATCAGGAACAAATATAATGAAAAACATAACTTTGATTCCATGATATTCATACTAGATAGGGTATTTTGTCTTCCTGGTAAACAAGTCTTGCCCTTAAAATACATATATCCACCAAAATAAAAGTAATCTATTCAATTAATCCTGCACATTGAACATAGAATATAGAACAAGGTTGCCAGTTTGGCCCGAGAAAACGACAAGAACTCTATGCTACTACCTTTTAAAAGAAAAAAGGTTCCAAAAACATGAAGTGATACAAAATGGACATGCATGCTACAGAAAGAAACACAGAAAGTAGAATAATTAGTAGAGAAAAATGACACTATTCTTTTCATTGCTCCCAGCTATCAATGCAGGTCAACTACAAGAACTCCGACAACAGGCAAGAAAAAGGCTCCTCAGGCTCACACAAAAGAAGAAAAAAAAGAAAAAGAAAAAGAAAAAAGGACATGTGGATGGAATTAAAAGTGAAGGAGTTACACAATGTCATCTTAAAAGTCAGCTTTTTGCATCAAGAGCTTATTTCCTTCTATTTGAAAAACTGCCAGATATCTTTCCAAAGTATTTGTTAAGAAAAAAACTTTTGATCATGATTCTGTCCCTTACAATGATTTCTGAGATACTGTTTCTCTATGATATACAAGCGCAAACAAGCATCTCGGTTCTAATAAGCTTTGCAATAACCAAAGAAAAATAGATTGTGAAAAGCTAAGCATAACAAATACCTTTAGTAAGGAATGTCAGAATAACTTGGTCAAGGAACTGGAGAAAACACGCCTATAAACTTTGAAATTTTTCTACTATTCGTGGTTGGAGTTACAGCTTAAAAACAGACGACTCTTTTTTTTTCTTACATGTAAACAAAGCAGGGTTATAAAATTCTAGCAGGTGTTACCTTCTCCTAATCAGTTATTGTGAACACTCAAAGAGAATGTAAAATGTGAGATAAGCACATTTTTCAGTAACACTTTGGTTCAGTCTCCTGCAGTTTTAGTACATTTCTTGCAGTGTTTTTACTGTAACAAATTACATTAAAACAAAGATTTCCCTGAGGCAAGAAGAAATGGCTTTTCATTGCTGTTTTAAAACAAATAACAAGTTTGGCAAGCTACAAAAACAACAGGCATGGAAATGAGGAAGTTTCAAACAGCAGTTTCTGCCTCACGGAACTGCAGCAAGTGTAAGGCACAGAGTGACCACAGACAAAGCAAAGAGAATTCTCCTGCATCATCTACACATAGTTGGATGATAACGTTTCTTACACCTAAAGAGTAGTGCAATGTAAGAAAAAAGTCCAAACGTGTTTTATTTTCTCTAAAGTGTTTCCTTTCCCCCTCTCCTCAATGTAGCAGGTGCAGGAATGGCAGTCCTGCTTGTTTTCCCGCTGGAACACTGGAGAGAAAAATGCAGTTTCCTCCCTGGGACAACCATGACTTCCATTTAAAAAAACCCAGAAACGAAAGAAAAATAAATTAGACACAACATTTTATTCTACCTATATTAAGAAAGAAATCTTATAGACTAAGAACCATTATAAAAAGAACTGTATTTCCAGAAGGAGGATTAAGAAATGTCACATTAATTTCATACACTGTAATGCTGAGAGATGATCATTTGACAAGTCACAGAGGGATTTTGCTGCTGCTCAACAACTGCCTCTCACAGTAAGATCTCCCAAGACACTTTCCAGCAACAAACCAACTGGCATCTCAGAAAGAAAGAAAAAACCCACTACCACCACAAACTACTAGTAAGTGTAGCTTTCCACGATGCTATATCATGATGAAGCCACCAAAGTTGTAGGTAAAAGACACAAAAATATTTTGCCTCATTCAGACACATTATTCTTGGCATGAAATTCACCCTGACTCACAAACAGAAATCCATTCTTTTTTCCACCAGCTCTCAAAAACTGCCATGCTACTTAGCAACAAAGAACATGCAACACCAGCACCTGACATACCCCTCTCTGTTTGCCATCATGTGTAATTCTACATTTTCCAAGTAGAACCCTTAAATGTTAGAAATCATAGTCACATCTCAGCTCTCCGTGTAATCATTCTTCCCCCTGCACTACCAGTCCTGAAATCTGCTCACATTCTCAAGCCTCTGGTTTCAGAAACCTTGGACTCAAGATTTAAATTCCTGACAAGCTGTTGGCCCAAAACAATACAGAACTTTTTTTTTTTTTTTCCTAGTACAACAAATTAAGAGCTTTGAATTGAGGTCTCTTTTTTTCCAAAGTTTTGCCTGTCAAAAATAGCATTTTAAGAATTTTCAACTATCAGAATTTTTTCTTTTAACTGGTATACTTTAGGTCATCAGATTTCTGTAATCAGTTATAAGTTCTGAGAATTTTGTTTATCCTAAATTCCTTCCTCTAGAGAAATTTTCACAACTAGTCAGCTAAACAGAAGTTCATGAGCATCTGATACTTGCTATCACAACAGTCTGTGGATAAAGCTCATAGAGCCTCTATTCTAACACCATACAGAAGTATACTGTAATTGCTCTCAAACTGCTGAAACACACAGTTTAAATATTTAAAGAACAGCTAACATACTTCCTAAATGTAACTAAACATTAGACAATTAACTACAAAGCTCATAGAATCTTTGCTAAGAGAATTTTGAAACTATTTTAAATACGTACTGGCACCTTGCTGGTCATGCTAATAAAAAAATAAAATTAAACAAAGAAACAAACAAGTAAAACCAAGTATGTAAGCCAATAAAAAGTATAATAGTTTATCAGTATCTTGTGTTATCTAATGTTATCTGCCCAACATGATTGCTGGCTGTATAGTTATCAGATGGTCTTCCAAATGTTGCGGCAAATCTCCTGATAGTGTTGTCTTAGAGTCCTTAAGGATAGTTAGATCTGAATCTCCACACTAATGTAAATTTTATATGTATTCATATATTCCTATGCCAAAACTTGGAAAATACACCGCATATGCAGAATGGCTTAAGTCAAAGGACCACTGAAAGGAAACCAAGACATTAATTTTCATGTCTCACTTCAAAAAAAAATAGAAATCAGAGTTGGAGGACTTGCCTTGTGATTTTTGAATGCTGAAGTTAGACTGCACTGTAGGTAAACACAACAGGAATGCAAAACACACACTGCATGCACTTTATCTCAAAGAGCGTTGTTACAGTTAAATAAAAGAAAAAGACAATCAAAGCAAAAGACTACACACATCTTCTCCTGCCAGCACCTCCAAAAGTTTGGAAGTGATGTCTTCTAAGCAAGTAAAATGAGGAAAGTTCACAGAACTGCATTGTTAACAATCACATCAGACTTTTAAATCAATGGACCAAGAGTTCACTCTGTATTATATTTTTGAAAAATCCTGGAATAAAGAAGTAAACACACACAGGAGCCCACCTGGGTTATGATCAAAGCAGCGAACAGAAGTTTTTGGCAGAAGCCCGTGACTTATGCCCATCAATCACTGTAAGTGGTATAGATCAGACATGTAAAATAAGGAAGAGTTATAAGGTGTGCATTTCTAGAATACAGAACTGTATTCTAAATATTTTAAGTAGTAAGGAAAAAAAAAGGCAAGAAGTAACTTTCACTATGACTTCATGTTGACTCTTGCAAAATTTTGTGACATGGTAGATCTGGGCAGGGTTCTATGCATTTCTGGTTTATATACTAAATAATTTCACTTGCATTTGTTTTACACAAAAACTTTTTAACCACTTAACAGCTATGTTGTATTTTAACAGAATGCAGCAGAAAAGTTTTGTTTCTCCATCACTTTAGCCACAAGTACCATTTGAGAACGAACTTTCAGCCAAATTAATATAAATTCTATTTCCTAATTGAAGGTATTCCATAACGTAATTTTACTAAATTCAGCAGAAAAAGTGAGAAGGACCCGACATAAATTAAATAATTATCCACTTCAGAATATTTCCAATACATGCAGGGATTATTTGCAAATTGTACTATAAATCTAAACACTAGAATCTGTTTTTATGTTTAAATGAAATTAATTCAAGATCCTTAGGTCTGTGTCTAGTGTTTTATATTGCAAATCATTTTTAGAGGCCAAAGGTGTAACCACAAGACTCTCTTTTATACCCCTTACCTTCCCATCTCCCCAAATGATTATAGTAAATTTTACATATCCACTAAGGATAACGCTGAATTTGGGATTAGATATGGAAGAACAAAAATAGATTTGCTGCAGCTGATCACAATGAAAGCATAGAGTCAAGCTATGATTTCTGATCAATACAAAAATTCATCAGAAATTACAAGGAAAAAAGATACGTTTTCTCCTAGCAAGGCAGGAACTCCTTAACTACTCTTTTGGGAGGTTAAGTTCAATATTTATGGAAGAAATACTAATCTCTATACGTAAAACAACGTAAATTCATGTCAGATTCTATTCCTGTTCCTCCAACTAAGTGTGTGTCACCTTCAAACAGAAGAAAAGCAATCAGACATTATAAAGCAAGCAGTAGACATATCTGAAGCTTTGAAACTTAAGAATTACATAAAGATTACGTTGCTGACAGTGATGCTCAGAAATTAAGATTCAGGCACTGGACTTTGTCACAAAAGCATGAGGATTCAGGAACGCTCAGGAATTCAAGAATAACAAAAGTGTCTTCTCCCATGTTAATACAACAGCCCAACTGAAAAGGAACAGGCGAGTAGGGATTATTCCCCTTCCTAGTACCAGGAACTTCTGAAGAAGGGAAAAAGAAAACAAAGCAATTTCCCTCCTCAAAGGAGAAAGAGAAAAAACAAGACAGGGGAGCAAAAAAACCGAGATAATCGTAAGAAAAACTCGGGAGAGCATCCTGACACCTCACACCATCTCTACTTTCAACAGCTTAAGTGATGAAGTGTTGGGATTTCCTTCCAGGATGACGCTGTTGGATCAGTCTCCTGGGACCTGAAAAGCTCTACTTGTTTTTATCCTTCGTTGCTCACTGTAACCATTTAGTAACCTTGCTAATCCCCAAATTCTTTTCTGAGATAAAACATTAGATGTTCTGCTATTTTCACAAAGCTATCTGATCTTACTGTTGTACTTTGTGTGAGCTTCCTAGACTAGAAATGCCTTCTTGGCTCTTCTGGTCTCTCATACTACAAAAGCAGAAGAAATAAAAGACTGAACAAAATAAACCACTAACATGAGTGCTGGACAAGAACCTTAATAGGCAGAAATGTAAGACATCCAGAATACTAGCAGATTGCATTTACAAAAACAAGGTCTTTCCTCTTTTTTTTTTTTTTCCCATATATTTAACAGCTTATTATAAAATAGAACGCCTTTTATTTGTATTATATATTTCAGCTTTATGTAATGTCTGTGCCATTTTATTCTGTTACTGGGCAAAGAAACATACTCCAGCATAGCCAGAAGCTAGATGTGATAATCAGCAATGTTTTCTGTCGCCAGCACCACAAAAAGACTTCATAACATATTAAAAGATTTCCAGCAGAACTTCAGTCTCCCACAAAGATATTAATGTCACCCAGTTTCAACACAAGCATCACCACCAGCACAGTCATTCTTACACAGTTCTTCAAATAGAAGGTTTCAAATATTTAGTAAAAGGTTTAAGCACACTCTCCCATTGTCAATTAGTGACAGCGATACCATTTAAATCTTTGATGATGACAACACTAAAAATAAATAAATTATAGTCCAACTTAGTATCACAGTATTGCTAAACCTTCATTATGCCACAGTGGATTTACACATTTGACTGGCACATATTTGGAATACCATTTTAATACCGCACTACAAAAAAATTAATAAAATTGAAAGAAAAAATACTGTGGTAGCCTTTCTTAAGTTTACAAGGGCTGGCAACTTTTGAAGGGGAGGGAAAGCAGTGCATCTACCCTAAGCTATGCAATCAGACTTCATCATAGGTTCAGGCCTCAAACTCTGTGGGACTTAAACCTACTGTGAAAGTTGACAGCCTTGCACTTCTGCGTGCACTCCCTTTTTGTTACGTCTTTTTGGGGATTCACAAGCAGACATGAACCACCAGACAGACACCTCTGCTCTGTTCTAACACTTTGCTGGGAACAAAAGGATCTCCACCAGCAGCTCAAGAAGAAAAGCAGAGTACGGCCAGACCGTGGTCTTCCTGCTGCTGAAGCAGAAAACGCAAGCCGTATGAGGGATGGGAAGAGACCAAAGAAGGGGAGGGTCAAACAGATAGGGTGACAAAACAGACAAAGTGACACAAATTGGAATCAGGCCAAGCAGGGGAGTAAAAGACTAGTATTATGAATTCTTCCACACTTCTCAATCTACAAAACACCAAAAGATAACACTCCCCACTAAAAGCACTCGGTGCCTTCACACTACAGCGCCGCCAGCCAGCTACTGAAGAAGGACCAAGCATGAGGCACCGGGTACGTGTTATTTAAGATGATGAACAAACAAAGCTGAGAAGTGTCAACCTCAGACAATGCTTGTGAGATGCATCACTGCAACTACTACAATTAGGGAGAATAAAGAGAAAATGACAGCTGGAGTTTAATAAATGAAGTATATCCAGTAAGCCATAAAATGCTCTTGGGGGTTCTTCAAAAGCAAGAAAAGCTTAATATTATCTGAACTCGAACTCCTTACATCTGCTCTAGCTTTCTCCACTATGTGGTAGTAACGTGCCATGACTAAATACATTCTCATTTCACATAAATATTAGCCTTTAACTCCAGGATTCAAACTGGAAATGCTTTTTGCAACAGTCTGCTATTAGTCTATCTTAAAAACCCCCTCATTTAATGACCATTCTCTGTAAATGTCAGAATATGTCTCAGCTGATTCGAGCTATTTCCTGAAGTGATTTATTTCCAGCTGTTACTTTTTCCTGACTTAGGTAGCAAGAATGTATGTATCTGTAAACACAAACATATTGCAATGAACACAGGTATTATTTCAGCAACTCAGAAACTAGCTTTTTTTACAATATGCATATGAAAGATATTCATTCTGCTTCTAATTTAGTAAAGGAAAAAACATGGTAGAGTATATAAAGTTGCTGTCTTCCTTTTTTTTTTTAAAACCATTGTTCCTGTGCCGTTTACAGGAGTGACTTACACTGCATAAACAACCATCTGCCCTAAAAACACCAAGAATAATTTATAGGAAGAAAACAATTTAAACAAAAGCTTTGACAGTGAGCTAAATTCCTGTCCTTTTAGTCCATATTACACTTTAATAATAATATAAAGAATTAAGTAATTTTTTTTTTTAATTTTTTTTACTTTAATAAACAGACATTTACACTTTATTTTAAGGAATGCATTAGAGTAAAGAGTGGACAGACAATGTCAAACATTTTTGTCACTGGGAACTAGGAAATGAAACACATAAACTATCTGGGATTTTCCATCATAAGTGGTGCTTCATGAAACAAAAACCACTCAGACTGTTCTGCTGCTGTTGAATTTTACAATCCTTCTTCTCTTATCCTACACTAAAAAGGGCAGGATGGGGATATGTTCACATACATGGCCACTAACACATCAAAGCATGCACAGTTCGGCCTTTTTTAGCGAAGGCAAAATAATGCTGGAGAGAAGAAAGAACAAAAAAGTAACTTGAAAATTCTGTGGAAGCACTTTCTAACTGAAGAGCGGCAGTTCTTCTTCTGCATTACTGATTATCGCATAATATAGAGGAAATGTCAAACCATTTTCAGCAATTTTAGCCAAGGTATTAGAACAGTCATGGGACTAAAGCATAATATCAATTACCTGCTATCTATGTGTAAGGTACCCATTTCCTACGCGAAAATAAAAGCAGCAACTGTTTCTTTTTTTAAAGTACATATTTTTACAGTAAATTTGGAAATTGAGCTTAGTATCTTGTTATTTTCCATTTTTCATTTTATAAAACTCTTAGCTGCTATTTTGAAAAGGGGCTGGTTTAGTTGTTTGTTGAAAGGCCCTTCCTGTCTGCCTGCGCTTATAAACTACGGACTACAAGGGCCACAACAGGAATGTTTGGGATCTGAAAGGAGCCCTGAACACAGGATATCATCTGAAGTACTCAGGGACATTTTATTACTTATTCCAAAGGGTCAAGTGACATTTAAAGGAATCTCAGGAGATGCAGAAATGAACCACATCTATTTAACTTTCCCAACACTGTGAGCCCCAGTACTCCTGATTTCCAGTCACATGCTATATTGCATTCTTCACCGTCTTAAACACCGATGTTCAGGGAGGTCAAGGTCTAGGAAGGAAGAGGTGGGTGAACTCAGGCATGCAAGGGCCAGACGAGTCTGGACTGGCAATTCTTGAAAAGAAACTAGTTCAGAAGAAATGAAGAGATGTACTGCAGTCAAGAGGATGGGCAACCTAACTTTCCAAAGGATGGCTCCATACATAATCTCTTACAACATGGAGAATTAAGCGCAGTGATGGCAATACCCCATGTTCAAAAGGCATGCCAGGTATGAAAATCTGACTGTAAACCAGCAATAACAGTCTTTATAAACAGAACTGCAAAACAGGCAAGGATGACACTTACTACTTCCTCTCCTTAAAGACAAACAAACCCGTCCCTTTCAAAGTACGCTTTTTTTTACGCCAATGCTGCAATCACAGAAACACAGAATCATCTAGGTTGGAAAGGAAAGGACCTTTAAGATCATTAAGTCCAACCTAACATCTAGCAAGTATACTGTAAATTTGTACTTACTGTCCATTATTTTAATATATTTAGAATGAACAACATTTTCTCATAAACTGTATTTCTGAACTAGATTCTGCAGCATCATATTGCTCACTTTCCAAGCAGTAAAGAGGAAAAATAACTTGATTTTTATTATAAACATAATGGATAGAATTTGAACGTATTTTTAAAAAGCCATAAACTACAACCATTTGATCAAAATAATCATGTATCATTGTATGATGGAAATGGGAACATAGTTAAAACTGACTGTTCACCTGAAGATGGAAAAGCTGCACGCATGTTAGAAGGCAAGTTAAAAATCGGAAAAAAAATGGCAAATTGAAGATCTGATCTGAAATAATTAGAATGCAATCAATAGGGCAAGTACAACCTTTTAAACTCTGCTGCTGACTGCTTTTGCCCATATACAAAGAGGAATCATCAGCCAGCAGTTCTGCGACAGAATGCTCACAAACAAAAGGTGATTAAAAGACAAAGAGCATCACACTGAAATTTATTAGCAGTTGATCCTGTAGCAGAGTAGTGGAGCAGTGTAGACTGACCTCTTGAGGTCTCTTCCAGCCCTATTTTTAAACATTCTTCAATATACATATGCTGCTGCTTTTTATCATATTTTTCTCTTCTCCATGTACATTAAACATTTCTTCTTCCAAAATCTACCTACTAGTCTATTTATATTTAGATTTCTGAATTCTGAACACAATCCTACATTAATGTACACACATAAATATTTTAGAATCAATGTACTAGTGTTAGAATACATGTTTTAACTTACTTTGGCTCTTGAAGCTAGACAATCAGTAAATTTTACTTAAGGGTTTTTTAAATAGTCAGTGGGAATAATACAAAAGATCAACGCCAGTATCAACCATGGACCAGCAAATGCTGGGAGACTACACAATCAACTCGTCCTGTCGGTCTGAATGGAAAATTTCTAATCCTCCATGAACGCAATCAAATCATGTCAGCAGTACTATCTGTGAGCCATGGGTAGGAAACCACTGCTCTAATTCCTAGCTTAAACTAAATTAATAGTCATATCTTTGATCAAACCTGATAACAGGCATTAAAAAAATCTCATCAGGTATTCATAACGATTTTTAAATTCCGTTAATTGATTTTTCCCTACTGAACAGACTGAATATGTTCTATGGATATTCTAAGGATTTGGGGGTGGAGGGGGTGAAGGAGTTGCTATTATTCAAACTAGTCAAGCTCTGTACTCAGTTAACAGAAATAGACAGATAAACTCCTTCAAAAGAGAAGTCAGAGAAGCTAAATTCATCCAAATCGAGCTCCTGCTCCAAGTCACCTTTTGGAAAAATTACTTTCTCTTCAAGGGCTATAGTACTTAAGCTAACTAAATTACATGTTGAACTTGGCTAAAGTGAGTATCCTGATGTATACGTTTCTACAAACATTTTTTTTTTTATTGTGTTACATATATCCCAATTAAAATGTTGATTACTGTGGTCTACAGAAAGCACTAATGTGAATAAAAATATATACCAAATGCAGTGCACAACATACCCAGTCAGTGGCTGTGACGTATTTCAGTCCAGTGTCACTGTTAATGAGTGCCAAACTGCCTGATATATGTGTCTAATGTATATATATGATACTATATGCAAATACCTATGGTATACAGCTTTTATATGACAGAAAACATGATTCAGGAAGAGCTATGATATGGTGTTAAGTATGGTTTCTAAATAGAGGTTACATTTTTTAAAATTAGGAAGATAATACACAATAAGTAGTAGAGGATGTAGAAGGAGGAATACAAATACTGACAGGCACTGATAACCTTTGATAGTCTACCTGAGAGTTCAACAAACCAAAGAGGAAGTAAAAGCTCCAGGATTTATGGAGCTGCAGTGAGCCATTCGGATCTCTCGTACTATCTCACAAACCAAAGAGATGAGATACATCTACAATCAATCAACAAGAAACTGAGAAACAAACAAAACAAATCCAGAAACAGCTCCTCAGAAAAACCTACACTTTGGTTGTCTAGTTGAAAGCCTGCCCAAAGTAAGGCGTAGGAGGTGTTCAACTGTCACAGCCTTGTTTCCTAAATATACGCTTTTCTTGAGGTGTCAATTAGCACGAGTGCTCTAAACAAAACACTTTCTATTGTTGGGACACTGATGGTTTTCTCCCATACGGATCTTCTGTAACTAGGAATAATTCAGCTCATATTGTAGCATTTTGTTTCCAAGGGGAAAGGGCATAAAGAGCAAAGCACGTGCTAGTTCTCTCCTTCTGTCCTCTATATGGCTGTTTTCTCTGAACTGAAAGAGTCTTAGCACATTTGAGCCTGTGACTGCTTGTATTGGGTTTGGGTGAGCTGGAGTTAATGTTCCCCAGAGCAGCTCTTATGGAGCTGGGCTTTGTACTGGGAGGCAGATAAGACGCCAGTGTTGTGGCTGCTGCTGAGCAGCGCTTGCACAGCACCGAGGCTGGCTTTCCAACATCTTTCCACCCTGCTCTAAGTGGGATGGGGTGGGCAAGATCTTGGGAGGGGACACAGTCAAGACAGCTGACCCAAACTGACCAAAGAGCTATTCCACACTGCGTGACGTCAGCTCAAGTGTAAAAGGAGGAGAGAGGAGAAGAGGGTTGGGGTCATTCGTTGGTGAAGACGCTTGTCCTTCGAGCAACCGCTACGCATACCAGAGCCCTGCTTCCCGGGAGAGGCCAGACATCGCCTGCTGATGGGAAGGAGAGAATAAGATCTTGCTCTGCTTCGCTTCGCGCGCAGCTTGCTTTTTGTTCTTTGCTTTTTTTTCCGCTCCTATTAAACTGCCTTTATCGTACCCTACAGGCTCTTCCCATCTTATTCTCTTCCCCCCTTGTCGTTCTGAGTAAGTGGGGGGGGAGTGACAGAGCAACTTGGTGGGTACCTGGCGCTCAGCCAAGGTCAAACCAACCACACTGCTCAATCAAATTTACTTGAAAACGTCTAGCACGTTGAAAAGGTGCTTTGGCATAAATGTGTGTGTATATACATGTACGTATATAAATAAATTTCAACAGCATTATTACACAGGTTTCTTTTCCAATATGAAAATGACTGAAAATGATGTAATTTCATACACTTTAAACCGATTCCAGCAACCTAACTCCTTTACATCCTTTCAGACAGGAGCCGAATGTGTACGATCTATTCCTGGGTCTCCACGAAGACTCGCTAACATGCCATTGTGGCTAAAGCAATTTAGAACTGCACAGAATCTAGATCTACTGAAAATACTACTTCAGAGTTTACCATGAATGCAAAAGTCTCTAAAATAATCAAAGTGGTAGAAATTGCTGCAAAACATCCTCCATATTTCATATTTTCTACACCCGATACAAAGAGGTACACAGTATGAACTAGAGATCATAGAAGACTGAATGATACAGTATCGTATGCCGGCATCTTCCTAAGAAAAATAATCTTGATGCATATGCTGTAGAACTTCTTAGCTACAGAAAGACACAGATATAAGAACGTTTGGATTCAAATGCAAAGCTCTGCTGAAAATTATATCCTAGAATATCTACCTGCTAAATTTGGTTCCTCTCTTCTCACAGAGTTTTGAACTTAGGGAGTTGCCAATTCTCAACAAGTGCATGACTTCACCAAATGAAAGCTTGCGTCTACACCCAGGATAAAAAGGGGAGATACAAATTTGTTTAAGTTATCAGCCAAGAAATTTATTGACACTGAGATCAGTAATAGTATATGCAAAAAAAACCCTGGACTTTGCTTCCAGACACCACATGTTGTTAAGAACACTCCTGCCCATAGAATGCCAAGCCACTTTTCTCCATTTATTTCTCTTTGTTGTCTCCCTAAGCACCTGAAGTCTCTCCTCTCATTTTATTACTATAACACCTCTCTTAACAAAGACATAATTTTCCCTCTCTTTCTGTGCAGGTCGATAGTTTTGACAAACTGTGAGGTCCTGTAAACATTTCTTGGAGACTCCTGGAAGCAAGCAGCTCTGAGGAAACATATACACAAGTCATTTGCTGCCTTAAAGATTCTCAAACTCCTACCACCTCAAAGTCTGTTTAAGAAAGATGTGGAGGAATGTCACACCAAAATAAAGCAAGCTCACTGCCAACTGTCAGAGCAGCTAAGAGAAGTTCACACTGAACTGCAAAATGGACTCGTTGTAAATTCATTTTACAGAATATTACAGGAACTGTTGTCGGAAATTACATTATAGGAAACTACAGCTAGTTACACCAAGGGAAATATTATGGAAAAACAAAATAGTGACAAAAAAAAAGCACTCCATACAAATAAGTGGTACATAAATTAGTTCACAAATCATGTGCTCTGAATGCACAGCGTGTCGTCATTATCACCTCTGAAAAATCTGAAACATAGAAATAGAAAGAGTAAGAAACAGAAAGTGGAAAAATCTCTATAAACGCAGATCTGCAGTCCCCAGCCCTTTGGTTCAGCAAAGTAAGCAATGAAATAGGTTATTCCATAAAAATTGCTACAAATTAAAGGTATAATCTGTAACACTTTCAGCTTAAACGTGGTTTATATGTGAGAGTAAAAGCCCAAGTAAAGTACCATCGCATAAAGATCATATGTTTTTCCAGTAATACTGGGCCCACCACCTGTCATCATCCTAAATGACACTTCAGCCTCAAAGAGTACATCCTCTTGTACCAAACAAGAAAGAAAAAGTCAAAATTATGCAGATGCACAATATAAATAAAAAGAGAAAGGAAAAAAAAAAGAAATGGAACCAGTGAAAAAAAAAGAGAAAGAACAGAGACAGCAAGTAAGAAAGGAAAAGAAAGGAAAAAAAAGGCAGCAGCTGCTCTGAGAAGAGTTATGAAAATAGACAACCAATGGAAGTACAGACTAAAACCAAAATAAAATATCTTTTTGTGCCCCTGATTTTCACGCACAAATATGCAGTTCTAAAGAATTTAATCTCAACTGGAATTATTATTCAGCTGTCAATTTTCTGTTTGTGACTCCAAAGCCTACACAGCAATCAGCAAGCAAAACATTTAAAGTATGAGATATTCCATAAACATTTTACGGATCAACTAAACAATGTTGTGTTTTGCTTGAAGGTATGAAATCTGCAGCTGCATGAGATAGACCTAGTTTCTGAGGTTACTCCATGTATTATTTAGGACATCATTGGTGTAAGCTACTAAAACTCCAGGAACATTTTCCACTGTTTTACAGACTTCTGCTCTGCCAGAGTAGACAAGAAGAAGCATCTTAAGGTTTACCACTCATGCCAGATTTTCCAAAAGGTTTCATATTGAAAACCAGGCAACTCTGCAAATGGATTCAAACTACCTGTGAATTGCTGAACTAAGCAGACAGAAGAATAGTCATTACGTATGAAGATGAGTGATTTTTCCCAGATGTATTAAAACAGTCACATCTAAAATAAATATGGACCACCTAACTTTAAATGTAGCACTTCAGATTTTTCCGCTCGTCATAATCATTCAAATGATAACACAAAGTTGTAGTAATCAGTTCTTGGCAGCTAAAGAGATTACTGTTCACATTTGCAAAATGGTATTCATCAATAATAACAACAGAAAGTTAAGTATTTTTATATTCCAAAGGGCTGTCATTTCTGCAGAAAGTAAGAACCTTGACTTAAGTATTCATGAAATACAATCCAAAAATGTATTTCCTTATCTCACGCCTCTTGATCTTAATATATCACAAATCCCTAGGTATTGTATCCCTGCTTGGTCCCCAGAGAGGCAGAAGGTTGCTGTACAATCAAATCACACACTACAAAGTAGTATGACGGTATGACAGACACTGCGACTGTCTTTCTTGGGCTACCACAGAAGAAAAAAAACACTGTTAGGAAATATCAGATCTGTAAAAAAAACCACTGGCGAATCCCAGTAATATCATTTCAACACCAAGCTCAGTTGCCCCTTGTCTATTGTTGTTATTCCTTTAGCACACACGTACACAATCGCACACGCCCAGCACCACCGCTTGAACAGGAAGGGTGGGTGTAGGCTGTCAAATGTGTTTCACTGCTGACTGCCCTTGCCTTCCCCTTGGGTTTCATACGGTCTCCTGGACCTTGCTGTAACACGCACAACCTGAGATACACTACTAGCCTTGAATTTCCACACATGTTTTTCTATCATCCAGCCAAGAGAACTACAGAGGTAACAGGCAAAGCAGGGACTGAACACTGTTAGAGAGCAGAATGACTGTGGGAAATTTATGTTTTCTACTTGCAGTGAAGGCACTGAGGGGTGGATTGTGTGTTTAAGTTGTCCACTTCACTGCTGTGATGCTGTTAATTTGATTTTGGTATGGGGGATTCTATTTTTGTTGGTGTGACTGAGATTTGTGAGGATTATGCGATGAATGCAGATTTTAATGATAATTTTTAACTATATGATTCATACATTCAAGGGGTGGAATGTATTGGGTTTGTATGGCAAGGTTTGCGTAGCACGGGGAGCTACTGGGGTGGCTTCTGTGAGAAACTGCTAGAAGCTTCTCCTGTGTCTGGTAGAGCCAATGCCAGCCAGCTCCAGAATGGACCCACCGCTGGCCAAGGCTGAGCTCACCAGCGACAGCGGTAGCACCTCTGAGATAACATATCTAAGAAGGAGAAAAAAACCTGCTGTGAAAATGGCAGCCAGAAAGAGGGAAGGAGGACTATGTGGGACAACTCTGCAGACATCAAGGTCAGTGAAGGAGGGAGAGGAGGGGCTTCAAGTGCCAGAGCAGAGATTCCCCTGCAGCCTGTGGTGAAGACCATGGTGAGGCAGGCTGTCTCCCGGCAGCCCATGGAAGTTAACGGTGGAGCAGATCTCCACCTGCAGCCCATGGAGGACTCCACACCTGAGCAGGCGGTTGCCCAAAGATGGCTGTGACCCCATGGGAATCCTGCACTGGAGCAGGTTCCTGGAAGGACCTGTAGCCCTATGGAGAGACAGAAGGCCACAGTGGAGCAGGTTTGCGGGCAGGACTTGTGATCCTGTGGGGGACCCATACTGGAACAGCCTGCTCCTGAAGGACTATACCCCATGGAAGGGACTTGCGCTGGAGCAGTTCATGAAAAACTGCAACCTGTGGGAAGGACTCGAGTTGGAGAAGTTCGTGGAGAACCATCTCCCATGATGGGTGATCCCACACTGGAGCAGGAGAATAGTGTGAGAAGTCCTCCCTCTGAGGAGGAAGAAGCAGCAGAGACAACATGTGATGAATCAATGACAACCTGCATTCCCCGTCCCCCTGTGCCACTGTGGGGGGAGAAGGTCAATAAAACTCGGGAGTAAAGGCAGAAGGGATGGGTGGGGGGAGGCGTTTTTAAGATCTGGTTTTATTTATTGTTATGCTACTTTGATTTCATTGGCAATAAATTAAAATAATTTCCCCAAGTCGAGTCAGGTTTGCCTGTGATGGTAACTGGCGAGTGCTCTCCCTGTCCTTATCTCAATCCACAAACCTTTCATCATATTTTCTGTCCCCTACTGAGATGCGAAGGGAGAGTGACACAGAGGCTTTAGTGGGCACCTGGCATCCCATCGGGATGCCATCTACCACAGCAGATTTTGGAGGCATATAAATATCTAAGAAGACAACAAATCTAGCTTGACTTTGTTCTAGCTGATCTCGATTGAATTCAGTTCTTAAGTATTTGAAGTTGTGCTTCATTTTACAGCTAGTACGTCCGTTACACCAACAAAGGTTGTTTTCTCAACCTTTTCACCGGACTTGGGAAAGCTAAGCCAAGACAAGTGTCATCTCTCAGGAATTATGAATTTAAGAAAAGAGAACAACTGTATTTGTATAAATAATTGCATTTTAAAAGCACTCCCATTCCTTTTTCCCCAATCTACATTCTACCAATGCTACTAATATTTTTCAAGCTGAAACATTAGCATTCAGAATACGTAGAACTATGTATAAATAAATATGTTTCTATAGGTGAAGCACAACACAGCCTACTGTTAAACGAGCTGTCACTGTTAACAAGAAGAACGCTCCCTATTCCACCTTCTTCCACCCCCAGCCCAATGAGATCCCAAATCTCTCATCCCCTGCTCGTGTGCCTGTCACATACACAAGCTAACGGAGCCACAAAATCGCTCTGCACAGGTGCATCCAAGTCACCGGGATACTGTGTAATCCATGTCTTTCCCCGTCAGGCTGGTGCCCGTGTCGGCTTTTTACAAGGCACCTAGTTTCTCTCACCTTCTCCAACAGGAGTTAGAGCTTTCTGTTTTAATAAACCTCAAACCGCGACACCCTCCAATCCCCAACCATGGATGTGTACAATGGCATCATCCTACCGTTGTCCACTTCTGACAAAAGAAAAATCAAGTCCACCCACCACGGGGAGAGAAAGGAAAAAAAAAACAAAAGAGGGGGAAAAAAAAAAACGCCTATCCTTTCATCTAGAGCCAAGGTTCTGCGAGCCGCATCTACCGCCCTCATCTCCTGCTTGTGTCACAGAGAAAGAGCCAGGACCTCGATGGGGAGGAGCAAGTGCTCTTACCTTAATTATGCTGCTCCTCCGGGGGATGCCGGGTTTGCCTTCTCGTGGTTGACCGGTGGAAAATCCTTTTTCTCTGCTGCTGCTCTCTGGGCTTGCCGGAGCAGCTGATCCCGGCTCGTCGCCGGCCCCCGCTAGGGCACAGTCCCCGTTGGAGACGCGGCCGCCTGCACTGTCAAAGCGGGATCTCCCGCCGCCGCCTCCGCCGCCTCCTCCGCCTTCCCCATCTCCCGCCTTGAAGGCCACCTTCCCTTGGACCGGCCCCGGGGAGGCAGGGAGCCCCCCGCCGCCGGTGCCGCCACCGCTGCCAAACTCCGCCATCAGCCTCCCCGACTACAGCAGAAACAATACTGCTGTCCCCCTCCTCTCCTGCAGCTGCTCGGCAGTCCCTCTTCTTCCGCTTTCTGTAGATTTACGATCGGGGGATTTTGAGCAAAAGTCTCTCCCCTCCGCACATTTGGCAGCTGAGGCCGCGCAGCTCCAGAAGAGGGGGAAACAAACGTCTCGGTCGCGTCTCGGTGAGCACCGGCCCTTCAGCACCTGGGGAAGGAAAAGAACCGGAACGTGACAGGCTGCCCTCGCTCGGGGCGGCGGCGGCCGGGGGAGCGTCACCCCACACCGCGCTGACTGGCGCGCGCACGCACACACACACACACACAGACACGGACAGACAGACAGGCGCACACACACACAAACACAGAGGCACGCGTGGGAGGGGAGGGGCCCCGCGAGGCGCCACACCGGGCACACGCGCGACCCGGCGGGTCTGGTGCAGCGCG
>VWZK01002531.1:165189-225403 GCA_013396935.1 Baryphthengus martii | reverse complement strand
TTTTTTTTTTTTTTTTTTTTTTTATCTACCTTGTTGAACTATTAAATAATGCTTTGTTTCACATTGTTTATCAGCATGGTTTCTGGATGATGAGTACGCACTCACACGCACACATTTTCATCGCTGTTTTCTTTGTTTCCACATTTTGTGGTGAGTATCCGTTGTTTTTCCCAATAAAATACAAAGCTGTGCTCTGGAAAAAAAAAAAAAAAGACCATGTTACATGAAGCAGATGAAATAGGTGTTTCCAGCAAGAAAAACTATGCCTTGACCTAATAAAGCTACACAACAATATACAGCACTGTTCCCTAGTACTAAGCATGGGAAACACCTCACTAACACTGCTTGTAAATGTAAACATGAGTTGCCCAAAGAAAAGAAAAAAACTGGCCATAAAAACAAAAGGTTCCATAAATAGGTACTTTATTTGAATTTCTGAGGTTTGGAATCAACTTAAGATTTTAATATGTGAATGACTTACAAATCCAATGGGAATCCAAAAGAATTCAGCAAAAAAAATCTTTACCCTAAGGCATTAATAGTGTTTCATTATATGCGAACTAGTTTTCCTGAAATTGTCTAGTATATTTTTAAATTTAAATAGGACTAATGTAAGACATACAAACTACATAGTAATTCTTCCTTTTCCTTGTAGTTAAAGACTGACCTTTCGGTTCATTAGCACAAATTTCTCTAAAATACCTGCCAGGTAAAGCAAAACTTCCAGCTTGATTGTACACTTCAATAGAAGAGTTTGAACATTACAAATCAACCACGTACTAAAACACCCTATTCTACATACAGAGATGCTTTTCTTTGAAATGCAGTCTGTAATTAGCTACAGCCTCCTTTCTGCTCTACGTTAGCCTAAAAGAATAGTGCTAGCTAAGGTGATATATGGGTTCCTTGGTTGTCAGACTGGCAAAAAAATTGGTATAATACAAAGAGGAGCACAGTCATTCCCAGGGAACCAAAAGGTGCTGGGCAGCAGCTTGACATTACATATTTTACATCTTGTGAGCTGTGACTTAATGACTTATGTATCTACTCTGTTCTGCAACTGAGACTCTCACTTATCTCCCAGTTTACTGTCTATCATTCTTTCAACTAAAAAGAATTACATCCAGGATTATTTTTTTTTCTTGTATAAAGATAGCAGTTGAGGAATTCAACACATAATGACTCTCTATTTACACCTATGATCGTGAAGTTAGTTTTGCTACACCAACGGAGAGTATGACCTGCAAGACTGCAGCTACATTAGCTACCCTGAAGGGAAGTCTACGTGATTCTTAGCGACACGCTTGGGCTTACATTATATTCCCTTTGATCAAGACAGAGAGAGGACTGCTGCTATTTAGATTTGTCCATTTTTTAACGGGGCCAAGAGCAATCAGCTGCACTGAACCTTCGTGGACTGCAGTTCACGGACTTTGGACCTTTCAGAGAGCTAGATCAGGAGGGAAAATGTGTACTCCATCCTTCAGGCAAGCCAATTTTGAAGCTATATTTGTTTCTAAGTGACATCACCCCCCAACCTCCTCCTCCACTCCCCTGGCCTCCAGTGCTGGGACTTTAGCAGCAATAATGTACAAAACAGTCCCTCACTGCAAAGGAGGGGTGCCAAAGAGTGCCAGAGAACCCTGGAACTCTGAGTCACTAACAAGATAATCAGGATCACAAAGTTCCTCTGCTCTCCAAGCCTATGCCATGTTTCAAACAGCTGATTTTTTTTTCCTTTTCATTCCCTAGTATATATATATATATAGTTCTTTATATAGTGATAGTCATCTCTGCAGTAATGCCAATCATTAATGATAAACCACATTCCTTAAATAAATGAACAACTACGTTATAATGTGACACTGTCCTTTTCTTATTTAGCTTCACCTTTCCGGGACTCTGCAGACTACAGCCACTTGCAACAGGTCTTCTTAGGGCCTTGTCTTACAAAAGACAAAATGTTCTGGCCCTAATCCAGGAAAGCACTTAGATACATGTTGACATTTAAGTAGACGAGTGGCCTTAGTGAGGTCAATTGGACTACTTACTCGTGTAAAGCTAAACCTGCCCTTAAATACTTTGTTCGATGGACACGGACTATTCAGCACTTTGAATGATTGAACCCTTCAGGAGACCATATGCAGTTCTTGTTATTATTGCACAAACGCTTTATGCACTAATAGTTGCATTCCAAATTATTTGAAATATGCAAGCTTATATTCAGTGAACAATTACTGTATCCAATTTCAATGCAACCCCATGGAAAAGGTATGTGATTATTTTCAGTAGGGTACTTCTAATTGCTGTTGTGTATTTCTGCAGCGTTGTGGGGTAGCGAGATTGAAAGGATAGGATGTACTAGGGTAAGAGTGTGACCAGAGCGTGGCTAAGTCTCTGTCACCTCTAGTTTGCTCTCCGGCAAACATTTGCAGCAATGCTAGTTCCTGTATCTGTGTGAGGGAGCTTTTTTTAAATTAAGGCAAATGACCAGCCTTGCTAGCATTTTTGATGGAAAAAAGAACATCAAGATACCTCAGTATTATGTTGCCTGTCTAATCATAAGGTAGTGTTGCAGCGTGGCAGCTGAATCTTGGTTCTTTGACCTATAATTCAGCAAGTTGATTCTTCAATGTGAGACATAACTCAGATTTAGTTTTCATGCTTTCTCTACAGTAACTGAACGGCCGGCTGCCCTCATTACTGAGGTATTTTTCCCGTGTAGCATCATTAACAGAAATTCGCAAAGAATGAGGTTTTGCAGTCACTTACCAGTTCTTTCTCTGAGGTAACAAGCACAGAAGGGAATGAGGATACACCTTTTATGAGGCCTCTTAGGAAAGTCCAGCCATGCCTGGCCCTTACAGACCCTCTCCAATACTGCTTGTTTTTGCTGTGACATATTGGGAGCAAGGCTTTAAGAGCTCAGCAAACCGCTCTACTAGGAGGAATTAATTTGTTAACAAGTGACGCAATTGTGGAGTGGGAAGAACAGCGCTCATCTTTCAGTTTCTTTCCTTCACTTACATCAGTGATTTTAGCAAAAATTACAAGGTTTTCTATTTCAGCAGAATTCCTTTTTGGTCCTGATACATATACACTACCTATATAAGTAAACAAAATATTATTCAGTGAGATCCGAATTAAGAATTTTCCAGTGCTTGTGTACTTTCTTTTTTTTAATAATATTCAAGCTGTTCTGGAAGAGGAGAAGTGAAAAGCCAACATGCTGACACACATCTTCATCCTGCACATGAACTCTCTGCCACCAGCTGAATGCCACAGGAGGTTATTATGGAGGAGCTGATCTCTGACCTTAATTTTTCCAGTACACAATAATGAGTGAAGTAATCAACGTCTGAAGATGCGTCACTCCTTCTTCATAGTATTCCAGGGTCCAGCTTGAAGTAAAACACTACTCCACAGATAAAACCAGCAAGGTTTACAAAGCCTCTGAGTTTAACTAGTTGCCAGAAAAAAAGAGAAGTTGCATTCGGCTCCATTCAAATTAACACCTTGAAATTCTAATACTATCGCAATCATACTTGGGCTCCACAGTCCTCTTAACTTCTCAAAACAATGTTGTAAATGTTGCAGCACTGAGCTGCTTTGCTGGCAACCAGCACTTCCTGCTAGCTCTACGGTAAGAAAGACCAAGAAAAAAAAACAACTCTGTCTGCTTCTGACACTGGTCAGAAGAAGCCGGAAGTCACAGAGGCATCAGAGAACAACAGCGTAACCCAGCCTGTGAAAATCCTCACCAGCACTTTGTCCGAGCTTGGCCAAAGGTTAAACCAGTTCCTATGAACTGATTTCTTCTGCCTACATTTTATGCTGACTGTCTGCTGCATGTAAAACAGGAAGATACGGCCAGGCTGAATTCCAGCCAAAATATTTTCTGTTTTTCTTTCATGTTTGTTTGTTTGACTCAGCATATCTATTGTTTGTGAATTGTTTTTATTACAGTATCTCACACTTCGGTAATCCGGGAACTGTCAGAGCATTTTAGCTTTGAAAATACATTCGTGATCATTCAGAGTTAAGAATGTCAGTTCAAAACACTTGTGCCTATTTGGTTTGTTACAACACTGTCAGTGCACCATTCTAAGGAGAACACACCTTCAAATAGTATTCAAGAATGTATGTTAAGAAAAAGGAACATTCCTCTTTCCAAAGTAAGCTAATTTTAAACATGGCTTGGAAAAACAAGCCTAGTCATTAAGTTCTAACACAAGGAAATAACTTGATGGTTTTTTTCATGGGAAAAAAACCTCACAAAACACTATGAGAACCTTGACTCAAACTCCTCTCCAAACATACCTGGAACAAATACCAGCTCTATAAGTCTTCTGCTCAAGTGTGTGCAGTTAAGCTTTCTCTTTTTCTATCAGTGTTTCCCAAGTGCCTCCTTCTCACTGGTTACTAGGCAACAGAACAATATTGCTCTGCATGCACATCCAGCAATAACTGACATTACACTGTATTTTTGCAGAGTTTCTCCAAGAAAATAAAGATGCCCTGAAATACTGTCTTGTGTGATAAACAGCTAGTGCCCAGAAGACATTTACATGCTTAAAATGCTGATTTCTTTCTTCACAAAAATGCAGAGATTGAAAAAAACCCTTCTCTAATAGACAAACTCCCATCCAAAGTGAATTTATAATGCTAAAATAAACCACACTACAGAAGAAAGCTGCTTCAGTTGTTATTTCAGACAATTAACAGCCTTTTAGGTTCTATAGCCACTTGCATAAGCCCTTATCTTACAATCGAACTAATGAAGCAGCTACAGACATCAAGTTAAAGTACTTTTCAGTGGTCTAAAGACTAAAATGCTGTCTGTATGACAAAAATTTTTTTTTTCCTGTTTTGTTTGTTGGTTTCATGTCAATGAAAGTCAAGAAAGTTCAGTTTTCCTCAAAACCTTTGTTTTTGATACCAGTTCAGGATGGGCCCAGATACAATCTACAGTCTAACCATGCAGCTTCTCTTCACCCAAATCATCCCTGAGAGGGAGGGATGGTTTGCAGCCCTTCATCTGGAATCAAGTAGCATTCAAGAAAGGTCAGATTCTAGGTCTTGACCAAAGCAACTCTAGGTCTTTTTATGTAGTTGTGATTCAGTTTCAGATTACGCATTGTAGGTCAAATTCACCTTTATGTAACTCTAAGATATGAAATAGGCGGCTTTGGCAGTATTTTCACTCCCAAAACAAAAGAGAAAACTTTAATTATAAGCAAATATCCCATGTAATTCCACCAAAATTGCAATGTACCGAATTCTTAATCCCTAAATACTACAAAGGTATGCAGTAGTATCAGTGTATAGCCCTCACAGGTATGCTATACAAATTTATCTTAAAAAAAAATGTCAAGGGTGAAATCTCAGGATATTGAACAGCCTGGTTTTTGATTCTGCAGTGGACAAATAGCATAATTTCATTGGACTTTTTTAAATTTAAATTTATAAGGGTAGCTTTAGTTTTTGTTACACTTCTATTAGACTTTTTTTTGTTTGCTTTATTTTAGATGTAAAACTGTAAGTGATTAATGTTTTCAGACTAGATAAAAATCAGTTCCCAGAATGATTTGAATCATGACCTTCACGACAAAACAATGCATCAGGATATCCATGACACCTGAACAAAATAGTTCTGTTCCCTACTGTTGTTGGTGTAGAAGTGGTCACAGCAGAAAGTTTTGTGGTTCGCTTGCTCAGCTCTGGGGAAGCGCAGTACAGCATAATGATGCAATCTCAGCCTGCCTAGCTAACATAAACAGCACTGCTCAGTGCATACATTCGACACTCTTTACTCCAAAAAGTCACCATAGATGAGCATTGAGTCCGTACAATAAACATCTCAGTTCTGTTTCTAGCTCCTGCAGGAGGGATCAAATGCAAACACTGGATTAAGTTATTTACAGAATGGCTGGAGCAGTAGCTGGCTATTGCCTGTCCTGGGAATGTTATGCCCTGGTCAAAAGAAAGACTCCAGTCTGCGCTGAAATATAAATAGCAATCACAAGAACTAACACCTCAAGGCATGGCCTGGCTTGTAGTTTACTGCCATTTCTTCTATGCCAGTCCTTCCCCAGCTTCTTTTAACTGGACAAAAAAATATCATCAGCTTATTCTACAATTCATAAAATCCAGTACACTCAAGAGTACTTAACTGAGCCTTATATAAAATCTTCAAGCAGTAGACAACAGCGTATTTTCTCCACAGAAGAAAGCAAACAATTAAATCAGATGGGATGGGAGTGAATAAAAAGATGATGTGTCTACAGAAATCAGCTATCCCTGATGTGTTCATTCTAACAGTTGACTTCATGCTTAGAAAGAGAATTTTTTGGGGAAAAAAGTTCAAGTAAGGCAGCAGAGGGGAGATGGTGGCATCTGGACTCCCCCTGAAGCCAACTTCGCTTTGTATCTTATCAAATTGATAATATTTGAGTAGTTCTCCTAAATAACAGGGGACAAAAAAAAAAAAAATACCCGCACACTTAAAAATGAGTATTTATTTTTTATATGTTGCCAATGATGAGAAACAGTATTTGCATATTGAGTGTCTCTTCACATGTAAAGGCACACGACTGGCAATCCAATTATTTTAAGCTAAGCTAAATGAAAACATAGATTATGCTACCTCCTAAAAAACAATCAATAGCCATTGTAAGGATCAATAGTCTAAAAAAGTATTGACTGCTCATGTCACAACCTGTACTTTCCATTCCACACTAAATACAACTGTAGATCAATATTTGCCAGATGTCCACTTGGAAACAAAACATTGTGGCTCTGGTCTCTGTCCTTAACCTTGTGAAAAATATTGTCTTTACATTTCAGTTAAACATCCCCCGATGTGCTGTAGTATTCCACTAACAGCATCTCCCAGAAGTCTCGTTATCTTCCTATTCTAAACACAGTGAGAGAGGTACTTTCCATGGCTTTCATTAGTCCGACCCACACCGTACAAATGAGACTCCATCGTTCTGACAGGAGAGATGTGTTTACTCAGAACGGGATTTGAAGAAAGTGCCTGATCTAGGAATGAGGGGCAACTCCTTATCTTTAAGGAGATAAGTAACTGTCAAGACTCACACCCCGGTCACAAGCAAGCAGGCTTCTTGTGCACACCTATATTATTGATGGATCTCCTTCTAAAAGCAATCACCTCTTTTTGAAAAAAAAACCAAACAAAAACCCGAAAGGTTGGACCACGTAAAAGCTCCTCAGCTTTTAAAATCCCACTGCTACTCCCCCAAACAGACCTGAGGTGCTGAATTTGTTGTGTGGGAATGTCCCCATTTCTTAATTGCAGGTGGCACAGGCACAGGCACTCATGTGCCCTGAGCCCAAGCTCTGCAGCACTGACCAAGGCTCTGCTGGTGTGGCAGAGAGAGGGCCAGCGGCACAGCCGACAGCGTTCCTCTCCCGTGAGAACCAAGTAAGCGCTGCAGCACTGAGCATCTCAAAGAGGACCTGGATCTTGTGTTGTCAGAGAAGGAGAGAAGGTTTAAATAGGTAAATTTTAGAGGCTGTCAAAACTGAAAAGTGTAAACATTGTTAACATTTCTTTAAAATTCTGGCAAGGAATGAAAGCCGCTGGGACGTGTGCCATCCTACAGTTGCAAAAACGTTTAGCAAACCATATGCTGCCCTGGAAGGCAGGTCCTAGACAGCTCCTCTCTGGTGGGTTTGAGACCCCCAGCCAGCAGGCCCTGGAGCACTGCTGCCATTGCCCCATCCAGCACCACGGCCCTTCCTGTTTCTGCAGCGGGGTTTGCTGGATGTGCCGCACAGGGTGCTGAATTGGACAGTGCTGGGTTTGAGATGGGAAAGTAGGGATGCCTCTCTTCTCAGCTGTAAATAGATCCTCTTTCCATTTACATTCGTGTAGTAGGGATTCAAATAAGCCTCCCAATTTACCTGTGGGTTATTAAATAGAGTCTAAATTTCCTTTGCATTCAATTGTGCGTAACACGGTGCTATAGAGAGTAGTTCTCATTTATCAAGATAACTCTACAGTAATTGTAACAGGCATTTTTAGTTCTCCAGCAGTGTGAAATGGATGTGATTTCAGAGTCAAACATTAGGATTTTCCACAAGTTTTCTGGAGCTTAATAAAAACACTGATTTAATAACTGCGGTGTAGATGCTTTTAACATGCTGTCAATGACTGCTATGCGACGTGACTGCAAAAATTAAAAAGACAATTGCTCACATTTCACTCTCTTGTCTGAGCAGTCCTGGTGAGTTTATCAGCACACTAGTGTAACTGAAGCAGAATTTAGCTCAGTGATGCAAGATGCCATTAGCATTTCAAAACAGGCAACATTTTGCAACAATGACAAATATCCTATAACTCACACAAATTACATATCCTTGCATAGACTTCTGCTTGGTCGCACAAAAGATTCATTTTTTCCCTAAATTCCAAATGGCTAAATGTGGATCCCTTATTCTCAATCAGAGGTTCCCACATGCCTACCATATCAACATTAATTAACTGTACGCTTCTCAACCCTGTATCTTCTCAGTCCCATAAATTACTCTGCCCCCTTTCAGCCTGACATTAATTACAGTGCCTCACAATTCAAACTGACACACTTTATCTCCGGCTCAAACTGCCTCTCATGGTGATAGCTCCAACCGTACGTACCAGTCCTTTTACAATTCATACTGGTCTCTTGCAGCTTTAGTACCTGTAGCCTGTAACTATCAGCTTCATCATCCTATCTTGTCCACTGTCTGGTTTTGCTCCTCCTGTACTTACATAGCTTCCTCATTCCTTTTTCAGATCCAGGAGGACATTTCTCCTGCCCATCGTCCTGAACACCAGGAAGAATGAGAAACAGGGTATCACAGCAGAGACTGGGGCACAGACAAAGCTTAAAAACACTGAGAGATTTTCTTGTACATTAATGCAATTTCCTAGCTGATTGAAAGAGGAGTTGAACACTGCAGTGACATCAATAGGCAGGCAATTTTTCAGCTACTGGTTATAATCTAGATTTCTACTACATTGGGGAAAATGCAAAGATCCCAATAGTGACTAATTTAGACATACTGGACAGGCTTGCCTGGTTGGGCAAAAAGAGCAACAGTGTGGTCAGCTCCTGTGGGAATTCTCCTACCCGCCAGCTCTGCAGCATCTGTATTTTGGTGGCTTCACTAAAGGCTCCCGGGAGCCCACAGCTGCCAGCTGGAGGCTGGCAGAGCCTGTGGGATGATTGCTGCTGGCAAATGCCCTGAGGGCCTCTCTGCCTTCCCTAAAGGCTTCTTCCCAGCTGTGGGCTGCTGGTGCTGAGCAGAGAAGCCACAACCCCAGAGGCAAACAGCATGGAGACAGAGTGGTCTCAGGAAGGCTGCAGCAGCACTAAGAGAAAGAAAACGATGAGATGAAGGGAGGGAAAAAGACCAGCCTCTTTCTTTCTAGCTAAGTACTGTGTTCTTCCTCCCTTCCCTCAATCTCATTTTTAGAATTTTTAGGAAAAAGCAGACCCCTGCCACTGTCTGACAAGCTCCCTGTTCACAGTTAGCACAGGGCACTTCTGGAGCTCTGGCTCTGCACGTCAGGCACGGCCACGGTAAGGCTCTCCTGGCCACAGCCAGACCGCCCCAAGGACACCAAAGCCATTACTGCTGACTCAAGAGAGGCTTCCACTGCCGGCAGCTTCAGGGAGAGGTTTAGGCTGGATTATTCCATGTCTCACATCCGTTAGGGAGCCCAGCACCGTGTACTGCCGCACTAGCAAGAAGCAGAAATGGAGGTAAAGGAATGAAGCAATACACTCTGTATAAGAGCTGTTTCCCTAAATGTCAAAACTGATGGACTCTGTGGTGGGTCAAAAAACAGAGAAAGTGGAACAGCAGAACAGGTAGGGAAAGAATCCAGGCTTGGGGATAACATCAACACATTCAAGGGAAGGATTATTTGCAGTTGGAGAGCAAAATCAAGGCCTAGCAGAAGGAACTAGAAAAGGGCACTGTCCATGTGGGAAGGGAACCTGCTCAGAATTTGCGTTTTTGTGTTAGAGAAATCTAACATGATCTTTATGAATATACATGCCAGATCTTTCCCTTACTCCAGCAGGTTATTACTCTCCCTCTCAGCTTCAAAATCAGAAGTCTAAACTCCAGCAGTATGTCCCAAATCTTTTTAAAAAGAACCTGCTTAGAATCTTTGCTATTTAATTACAGGACCATGAAAATTTCCAGATGCATTTTTTTGGAATTACAATGTCAAGAAGCTGAAAATGTTACCCTTTACAGTCAGCTAATAGTCACTTGGAAAGCTGTATTTCAAGTTAAAATCCTGGCATCCCAATCAATACAACAACAAATTGGAAAAGCCTGAGCAAACCGACAAGAACATGATGCAGAATGCTGTAAAAACCATCAACATATTTTACTAATTAGATGAGAATTAGCTGGAATTTTAGTTAAAACCTGTATGCATTTACTGGATTCTGTACCCTGATGACGTTAGCACGATGCTGAATTACGCTTACATATGGACAAAAGCTTCTTCAGTGAGCAATGAAAACCAGTATTTTCCTAGTGAACTTTTGAATCTCTATTATTTCAAAATGTATTAACTTTGCTTCTAAAGGAACAGAAACAAATTTATGACTGGCAGTTTGGAATTCTTCCTTTGTAAGGCATTCTGAGGACAAAACAGTCATGAGCAATGACATCTACCCAAGCACTTTGTGTTCTAAAGCTAACCAGGAAACAATCCCAGCCAGTATTCAAACAGATGCCAATCAGGTAAAGAATATCTGTTAATAATGCTTTAATCTGCAATAGATGTAATCAATACACAAACAAGCTAATAAATGCATGGCTGGAGAGGTCACACGAAAGACTGGAAGGACTCAAGATCCCAAAATCTACCCTGATGGTAGTCAAGTAACATCTTGTACTTCTGCAACTTGGTAAAACTATCGTTTGTCTATGATTCACCAAAACGACGACATCCCTGGTAAGTTTGGATTTGAGTAAGACCAAGACAGAAATCACAGCATTCCTTTCATTTTGGTTGAGATAGAAAATACTCGTGCAACTGGGAAATGGTGCTGTAACCCAGGATAAGTGAGGGTGAATCTACCCCTTCAGCATAGCGAGCACTGGGCCACGCCTTACGTAAATCAATGGATAAGTAAATGTAACCTTTACCACGGGCCAGAAAGAGGAGCAGTGCATATTACTGCAGTGAAATCTATCAGCACAGGTACTACAATTCACCAAATACCATATTACACAAACTCCACAAACTGCGATTTGACTTAATTGATTGGAAATACTGTTTAAATGGTTAATTTATTGACTGCCTTTCTAAAACAGATTATGCAGAGAATTCAAATCCTGTTTATACCAGCCCTGCAAAGAGCTTGGAGAGTATCTGATAAATGGTATAATGAATTGTATATTATATCGCATATGGATATTGTATTCGCTAGAACTTTTTATATGAATTGCTTTTTCAGTGGATTCATACTTACAGGTCACTGTAAAGTTCTCCTTCCACCTCTCCCTACTGTCCTTATCTGCCTTTCCCACTCCTTCCCTTATTTTGAAATGCCTCCCACATTTCCTGACCCACATGCTCTCCCTCCCTCCCTCCAGTCTCCATCTTTTTGCACTATTTTTGTTTTCTTCATCTTTCTTTTGACATTCAGGATCTTCACATCTATTGTCACCTTATATGAAACCCTTCCTTCTATACAGTTTGTTATTCTCTACCTCCATACAGTAGCAGAAATATCAGAAATGTCTGCCTGCATTTTTCACTCCCTTCTCAGGGACTCTCCCGATCCCCTGTTCCTCAGAATGCTTCCTGAACACACTGCATACCCTGCAATCTTTGCCTATTATCCCTCCCACTATTTATTCAAGCTCTGGAAGCCCATCCAGTTTCTGCTCTATACTCTAGCTCTTTTTTTTGCTGCCAGAAAATGGTCTAGTTCTCACATTTCTGGGCAGGGAAACAAACTCCATTTCCTGTCTCACTTCCTGGATATCGTTCTACCATCAAATGTCTCTGCCTTTCATATTGGATGCCTCCTTCTCCTCAGTCCTAGCAAATCTTACATTTCTGCCTTTCTTTCTGCAATTCAGAGGTTCAGGTATCACAGCATCATTTATCCTTAATGTATATCTGCCTCCTTTAATCCAACATCAACTATAGATAATGAACTTACCCCAAACTCCTCTCTGAGTACAGATTTATTGAGATACAGTTCTTTCTAGCCATATTATTTACAGGTCAAGTTTCACTGTAGAATAAGGAATGACATTTCCCCCTGGGTAGAAATCACTAATTCTCAAAGGTACACCTGAAAACCCCACTCCATGGAGTTTAGTGTTCTGTGGTGCTTGGCAGTTAAATCAACAATAGAGATTTTCATTAGTATGTTAGCCAGGTTAAAATCCTCAAAGAACCAGCAGTTATTTTCTCTGAATATCTTGGAGTTTTTTCCCCATTTCCTCATTTATCTGTCAATGCTTGTCCCTTGTTGTAATTATCAAAGATCTTTTAGGTGATAACTGCTTTTTTAGTCACTTCTACTGTCTTGTACATAATTTTAATCATAATTTCCTTCCAGTGTCCTAGGTCTCTAAAACCAAGGTCAAGCTTCTCATTCCTCCTCCAAGGAATGTCCACTTTACACGTTACATACTTAACCTTTGGCTCAGAGGGTTAATTCTCCGCTAGATTTTTTCAACGTTTGAAGTCGTATGTGGCCTGTTTGCTGCTTCTTTAAAAGAATTAGAGCAATGTTTGCTTCAATTCTCCAATAAAGTAACTGTATTCCTAGATATAGTATAACCTTTCTTATTCAAGGAAAAAAAAAAAAAACAAAAAAAGAGCATTTCACTTAGGCTTACAGTTAATTCCTCTGGTCTAGACTTCAAAGTGAGACTGTATTTATGAGATTCAGTAAGCATGAGTCCTGAGGGCTCTTAGCCTGAAAGTCACTGCAAAAGTATCTGAAAAGCAAAAAGTTTGGAATCTTCCCTTCCTCTTGAAACAAAGTTATGATTCATGATCAGCAAGCAGGCTAAAACTAAATTAAAAAATAAAAATAAAAGCGAAAACCAGTGATTAGGGAGTCCAGTCACATCATATCATATCTAGCATATTCAGGTTCAAAACGTTACTTCTCCGCGAAGGCAAATTCTGCACTTTCCCCTAACAACAGCTGAAGAGATCTTACCCAGACTGCCTTCATTATGGACAGATACTAATCTCAACTTCTTAGAAATGTGTCTCTAACAGTAACCAGAGATGAATCCTCTGTTATTTTCAGTGCTGCCAATTCTACAGTTGGAATAGAAACCTGAAGATTAAATCTGCTTATCATTTATACTCGTGATAGCGGCTGCTCCTTGTTTCTCAGGATTACCCCCCTTATCTTAGAGGGAGCTTCTCGTAGGTCACAAAAACCAGAAAGGTCTCCAAATAAAGCTGGTCAGAGAATTCCTTTTCTTCCGTCCTCTTCCTTTGCTTTGATAAACCAACCATGAGGAGACAGAAGCAGCAGTGTTGCTAGATGGTCTCTCCAGCACGCACATCCTTCAAATGAAGTAATCCTCCCCGTGCCAGTCACTCTGTCAGGGGCGCAGCTGCTGCCATTATTTTATAGCACAGAGTAGTTGTACTGCATTAAAGAGCGTGACTGATTATTTTCATTACTGTCTATATGTCATCTAGCATGCTGCTGCCAGCTTGTAAATGCTAAGTGTTAAACAGTAGTTTTGACTATATTTTATCATTGGAGGAACAGTCTGATCTTCTTGGAAACACATCTTCCTTCCCTCCCCTCTAAGATACTCATGAATGATTTCAGTCTTTTCAGGATTTCAAAGTGCCCTTTCAATTAAAACACATTTTAACTAGCTTGGATGGTACTCTGGTTACAATTTGGGTTTTATAGTTCTATTTTGAGGAATATGGTAATCTGAAACCACAAGGAAGGGAATACCACTGCTCTTCCAGCAGCTGGAGATGAAGGACGTTCCAGGGTTAAATGACTCTTGGTTAATACTTGCAGCAATTTTGCCTATAATTATTTTCAATGCACAAGAAATGTCTCCATAAGTGGGAAGATTATGGTTGTGTGGCTGTTCAGATTTTCTGAAATTCCACTTGTTCCATTGTGTTGCATCTGCTAAAAAAATTGAAGTATAGCTGAAATTTGATATTTCAGAATGCATGATTGGTGGAGGCTTTGAGGAGTAAAATTTGTGTGCTGCAATTAGAGAGAAAAAAGGTAGCTGGAATTCTTCCAGATATATAAGCACATGGCCACAGACCTTCAAGATGCAACACTTTTCAGTTAGCAGTTATCTTTAGGATGGATGTACACGTATCCTCTCTCCTGCACCCAGCACAGGTACATAGCCTGCATTATGCCTGGTCACTTGCAGAATCCCAGGAAATTAGAGAGTCCTGGAAACAGAGTAAAAGATCAAGGTGCATACGAGCAAGGTATCTCGAAGATCGGTATTTACAGAGGGGATCTGTGCACAGACTGGCTTGCTCACTGTAAGCCACAGGCACAGACCAAAGACGAAAAGATTTAAACCTTTTCAAATAGAAGGACTAGGCTTGTTTGACTTCCTAGGTGTGACATGATGTCTTGGCCCTAGGGTAATATTCTAATTCTGGTGAAAATCTGATTTAGTACAGGGAGAAACTGAGAGGAAAATGAAAAAAAAAGTTTCACTTATTTTGTGAAAAAAATCTATATTCAGCTTTTTGCTTGTTTTTGGGAAAAAAAAGAAAAGCAAACAACAAAAAAAACACACCAAACCCAGATTTTTATGTGAATCACTAGTGCTACAAAAATGAAGTAAGCTAAAGTTGGGCTGAGGAGGGCAGAGGAGAATAACAATCTTTGAACAGTTTTGAAACTCTACATGAAACAAATCAAAAACCACAAGACCAAGTAAAACTCTGAGCAGTGTACCAGAAGTTACAATCCTTCCTATGAAATTCCCATCTTTATCTATTGCAGAATCCCTTTCAACTAAGTTCAGTCAGGATAAATAAGCGAGATTTACTGAAACCATGATTTGTATTTTCCATCTTCCAACTGCTCGTTTTATATGATTTCAGGTATTTTGGGCAAGACCCTGCCAAGCTTTTATATGAAATGTTCCAAGAAGAGAGGGGAAACAACACGCGAGGAATGTTTTCTAAGTTTATACATATCTGCTGAGCAGAGGTAGAGAGTGGGTGGCACTGAAAAGCTTTTCAGAAATGTTAAGTGCCAAAAGAGGTGAGATGAGGTAGGTGTGACAGGTAGAACCGTAGCTCCACTGGCTGCCTACGTACAATGTCTGCTGACCCAGTTTTAAAATTGAACCTGTATCTTTACCTAGATCAGGAGAAGGGAGAGCAAAACAAGACTCCCCAATGAAACCTTTTCTTCCCTAGTGTGCTCAAATGTATTTACCATCAGCTGTATTTTATTGCTTTTATTGTTTTGACAGTGTACTACCTAGTACTGTAGCCATTACAGAGAGATCCTAAGAGAGGGTAGCCTTATGTTAAAGGCTCTACAGATTCATAGGAGGAAATTCTTTTTGCTTCAAATAACAAATCTACTGTTGCTTATATATAACAAAAACAAAGGGGAAGAAAGAGAAAACCAGAGATAGAAGTATAATTATCACACAGAAGTGAGCAGCATCGCCTGACTTAGACGTTGTTTATGCTGCAATAAATCTGGAGTGGATTGACTTCAGCCAGAAGTCCTGCAACAGTCAAAAAGCTGCATCAACCAGGAGGAAAAAAAAAAAAATAAAAAAATCTGGGAGTTCTGGGAACTAAGGAAAAGCCACAAATGCATTTTACATCTTAAAGAGAGAAAAAACAGATGTTAAAAAATTACACAGGGTGGAGAAATAAGATTCTGACACTTGTTTAGGAAGCATTTTACAGCATTCGTAGCACATTGATGCCCTTTTTGTGAAGTAAACCTAGATGAGCTTAGAACGGACTTCATATAAGCAAAGACAGTTGGAAATACAAACCAAGTGATGAGGGTGGGCCACTGAAGACACAGCTCAGCAGAGTTAGACTCTCCCTATTCACCTCTTCACATTTCCCACACGGTGCTCCCCAGCAAGACATCCTGCAGGTCTGACTGCTGCTGGAGGGGCAGGAAGACATTATCTGAAAGGACACATATGAGGGGAAAGGCTCCAAGGCCTCACATGCCTTCCTCCCAAGCAACCAGTGCCCATGTCAGGCAGCTGTTTCGCCCACAAGCACCTTCCCATCAGAAGGGAGGGGAAAACACAATGTTCTGTAGGTGGCCCCTGCAGCCAAGAACTGGGTATTGTCTGTGTGACTGACCAGCTGCACAAAAAATACCATGTCTGGACTAGTTTGCTATGCTGCAGGGTGGCACATAGTACCACTCACACCACAGAGGAGTTAAACTGTCTTTCAGCTGCTGACAGGCAAAGAAGTTACTTGGTGGTTTAACTAAAGGCCTGGAAGAGACGTAAGGCACCTCTTGTTTGAGTTTTGCTCTTGGTTTGTTTGGTTTTTTCCGCCTTTTTATTAAACAAAAAATATAGTGGGAGATATTTAGAGAGTCTGTATACAACAACTAGCAGCAAGCACAATCAGCAAGATGAAGCTCGAGTCACAGGACTGTATGAAAAAAGGTTTAAAGTTGATTGATTTTTCCCTCCTATATTGCCTAGTGATAAAATGAACACATGGCCAAGTGAAAGACTTCTGGATAGATATAAGGGCTAATTCTAAAAAATTAACATTCCTTTTGTACTGTCTGATTTCCACGATAGAGAGGAAAAATTAATTCCTCTTTTGTATGCTGCTTAAGGGGAAATCACCAAATCAGGCATATTGTTTCTGTCATTTTATTTTATTGTGCTGTAGCTAGAAGAAGAGATCAATAAAAAGGTACTCCAAAAAGCTGCATCTCCAGAGAAAGCTAATCAACCTATTATTGACTCACTTAGGGTTCTTTTTTGAAGAGGGAAATATCAAGACGATTTTCAGGACTCATATATCTTGATTGCACATGAATCCTTGGCAGCCTATCGACGAGCCATCAGCACGGCAGAAAGACAAGAGGAAACAGCCTTCCCTGGGCAGAGGTCACTCACTGCTAGTACATAATGCTTCGCAGCTAAGGACTCGGTAGGCATTTGAAAGGAATACGGAATTTGCGTTGTATTTTCACCTCAAATACTGTAACCAAAACAACATACAAATGGATTTTGGAATAGGTATATGCATACTTACATAGCTGATTTCAGGACTAGAAACACTTAACCAGAAGTTAGACGCTCAGTCATTTGAGTCTTCCTAGTGGGAAACTGTTCATCCCTGTCCACATCCAGAGTGGCCAGACCCTCAGATGTTACAAGTAATGCAAGAGCCCACTCACGCTGTACATGTCCCAGTACAATCCTTTACATACCATCTAACATGCCTTAGTTTTTCTGCAGGGCAATGATTTCATCTGCAGCACATCTGCTCTCTGTCTGATGGAATAACTCACCTCATTAGTTTAGAGAGTATTTTCTAGGAATAGAGCTGCTCTCATGTCTCAGTTTAAGAAGGACAAATAGCCCTTTTAAAAACAAATGTCTGGCCAAAACTCTTATCATTTAAAGGAAAGATCTTTACTGAACAAGGTTTTTTCCTCATATGCCAAGAACAATTTTGGTTACTTTTCCTGCTGCTCAAATAAGCTTGCATTTTGTATTCACTTGTATTTCAGTTAAAGACTTACTAGAATCTGTAGCATTTGCTTCCTAAATTATTTTTTTTTTTCGCCATCACTATAACCTAATAAACCAAAAACTTTTAAGATCCTCAGGCCAAACCTGATTTTCTGATGCACTGAAATTTTAACACACATTTACTGCTCTGAGTGGAGCATATCTTAACATAGCATTCAAGTTTCCTTTTTCTCTACAGATCTGAACAATAAGCTGGTTTACAGAATTAATCCTCAGAATCAGATTAATCAAATCACTGCTTATTGATTTAACAGATAAGGGTTGGGTTTTTTTGAAAGTGTAATTTCTAATTGCTAATCTTGCTTTTATCTGTGTCCATTAATATTTTTAAAGTGCAAAATATGTGACAGGGAAGTCATCTTTAATACACACCAAGAACTGTGTCATCTACCACCTATATATCTGATCACACACAGCACTGAAATTCCAAATAAGCCAGTACTTCCAGTGGCACTCACAAACAGCGCTGGTTAAAATGTGTACATGGCATAGTAAGTGTAGTTGCTTAGTTATCTGGAGGAAAGCCCACTTAAAAAACTACTGAAGGAAGCTGGAAACAGGTACCTGTTCTCAGCCAGTTGACTGAGATGTTGAACTTCTATGAAGATTTGTCTATATCCTTGGTGAAAGAGGGTGGGCAGAAGAACATCACCTTCCACCTGCCAGAGGCTGTAGCCTCGGCAATGTTCTCTCCGACTCAAACACCACCTCCTGCTCTGCTAAAGAGAAGTTACCTAAGTGTTCCCTAAATGGGTTAGTTTAAGCTCTGTTCATTTTATCAAGCTTTCCGATACCCATTAACAAATATATTTCGGGAATGAGGAGGCTTTTCAAATGCATTTAAATTACATAGGGACTGTAAGAATAAATCTCACCTTGCCTAGACTTTTCTTTGTACAGCATCTATTTAGTTATGGTGCTTTAAAGAAACAGAAAATGAAAGAGATCTGTTTCTTTCATAGTTTAAGTTCTAGTCTTCCACATGGAAATCTGAATAAAATCTGTTCCCAAGGGATTTACAGCAAACCCAAGCGGTTTATAGGAACGCCCCTCTGGGAGACAGTTACTCCTAACTTCCTTTCCCAAACACAGCGATGCTAACAGACAACGCTAACATCATTCAGAATTTCACATACTGGTCAGTGTATTAGCTGATGGTATTTGAATTCCTTTGAAATGCTGCGTGAGTCTACAGATGCTGCCTTGAAGCATCAACACCAGTTCTGTCAGGTGGCAATAAATCCACTGCTGCTGTATTCAGGAGCAGTCCTCTCTTGCTGTTAAGGCTGCTCCATACTGTACTTGCTGCACGACACCTTCTCATACAAAATACTTGAATCAATGCCCTTATCACCCTCCTTCCTGCTATTTAAATAAGGCACTATTAATCCATAATCTGTATTCTTCTGATGTAAAAAGAAAAACAGTCATGGCTAATAGTTATTGGCTATTTCTTGTGGCAGCAGTACTTTTCCAAACATGATTTTCTGCAGTAGGGATGTGCAAGGTGTCATTTTTACAAAGAAACAACACACCCCAGGAGCCAAATCACACTGGTGGTTTGCTCCATCTACCCGACTCTTCATCTTTCTGGGAGTCCCCAACATTTCTGATTATCAGTTTCTAATTATATGACCATACTGGGTTTATGAAACCAAAAGTTGAATGAATTTTAGGTACTAAAAATGTAAGTTTCACTTGTTCTGTTCTTTAACTTGATAATGCTAAATAGATCCAGAATTTAACTTCTATGTATTTTTAATAGTTTCTTATTTTGACATTCTCACCAACCTGTAAGATTGACAATCAGGGCAACCAACACTTGTACAATTCAACTGTACTCCTCTGCAAACTACTTACATTCATGCCAAATAAACCACAGCCTGAAGCAAAGCAGAAGGTACTTAATTTGTAAATAGAACCTCCTCAAAGATTTCTCAGCAACCTACATTGCAAATACAGTTCACAGACTCAGCAAAAAGCACTGTTATTCACGTAGCAGTGGAGGCTCAAAGAACCACCTGCCCATGTAAGTTGGGAAGCAAAGAGCTGGGGGAAAGCTGACCTTGCAGCAAAGGACGTGTTACTTGCCTTGAATCCAATTTAGTGATAGCACAGAGAGGAGGAGGCAGCTCTGAACACCACAAGGAGATGAGAATGGAAGTTAGGGTCAGCTGTCAGCAGCAGGCAGGACAGGGTCCCTGATCAAACCGATGAAACAAGTTCTGCAGAGTACCCAGGAGCTCCTGGGGCTTCAGCCTCCTGGGCTCAGGGCCAGCTTCAAGATAGTACAGCTAAGGACCTGGAAAGAAAGAGATCTCAACAAAGGCTGTCCTGCCTCCCAGGAAGCTGCTTTTAAGCTGAGGCTCTTGCCCTGGGTTCCTGCCTGAGGTTTGCTGCAGCTGTGTCACAGCTACACCTGCATCTGCCCATGGACCCATTTATCTGGACCCCTATCCTGATCCTGTGGACTAAGCCTGTCCCTGCATGTCAGCGGGGATATGCCTGGTGATGGGGACTTTGGGCTGACCCCGGCTGTCCCTCTGCCAGCCCTATGAGGTAGACCTCCTGCTCCTGGGCCCCAATCCCAGAGGAAAATCCTTTCCTGACAGGTGTGAAGAATGATTGATGGGTGTGAAATGGAGAAGAAAAAATGGAAATGAAGGTTCTGGCACTAATATCATCCAGACAGTGCTCCATGATGCAAGCAAGAAGAATCCAGGTGCCTAAGATATGTAAGATCTGATCAAATCTCACTTACCCACAGCTCTTCTAATCTGCAGTAGGCAGATCTGATGTAGCCTTCAGTTGCTGGCAGTCAAGTCACACCTCAGGGGATATAGTACCTCACTCCATCCCTGCTTTTCCTTTGAAGTGGTGTGGAAAGAGGGAACTGCTACTCATCCTTACCAGGAAGCATCAAAACTGAGCAGGACAAGGGATTCTCTCACCCTCTTTAAGAACCAGCTGGTGAGGGGACTGAAAATCTTCCTTTAATCATCTGGACAGGCTGCTAAATGGCAGCAATCCACTGCTGGTGGGCAGCAAACGGAGCTAGATTATTTTTTCAGCCCGTCTCAAAAAATCTATACCTCTTTTGCTTTAGGAGGCCAGCAATTTCCCTGCTACCACTCGGACTCTTTTGCCTGTCTCTGCTTCATGTATTCATTTTCATGTATTTTGATGTAACATCTTATAAATCTCTGTACTTTTTCCTTCAAAATATAGATAAAATTGAAGTCTGCCCCTTTAATTGTCAAGTTGGAGCTGGGTAACACTGTTCTGGTCATTCTGTGATAATATCTTTAGGACAAACCTTTAAGACTTCACAAATAATTTAATTAATCAGACTCCACATTTCATCTATGTCCAGCCAGCTTTATTTGTTTTTTCTTCTCAGATCAATATATGTATAAACAAGTTTATGTTTGAAGTAGTTCATTCTCCTGAACTGCTATCCAATGCTGAAGACAGTGTGTCTGCCACCCCTAAAGTTTATTCTGGAGGTGCAGTCTGCTTGTAAATGTGTAGATGAAAACACCCTCTGCATTCTTATGGAGGTTTTTTGGCAGGGCCTTTTTGACACGAACAGGTTATGACCAGCTCTGTCTAATACTTACCTCCCATATGCAAAGACAAAAGGCTTTTTCTGCCTACAGATGCCTGTCAGAGCCTGTGACCCTGCTGTGCCTACAGCCTTTCACTTTTTACTATTTACTTGGAAGCTCAAGTGCTGCGCTCCAGATTTCCCACCTCTGCAGCAAAACAAGCTTCCAATTCCATGGCGGTACGGAGATGAGGCAAACGTTTCATTTCCACGTATTCTCACCTTCAAGAATAAGACCCGGGTTTCACCCATTTACACTCTGTCGATCGTGGCTTTTCTTCCCGAGCTAAGGCAGCTGTTGCAGCTGCAGCAGCGACCGGTGCACTTGGCTTCTGCTTAAAATTAACAAAGAAAGCACTTTCTATTTGCTTGGGAAATGACAGCCCGATGCTCTCCAGCCCTTCTGGGAAGGGCTGCTGCCTGCCGCACCGTCCAGACTGTGCATGGTTTGAAGCTGCCTACAAGATTTATTTCTGTGTCTGGAAGCAGCATCTCCCTGCGGTGTCCCAGTCACAATCTGGGCTTTTTTAATAGCATGTCTGTCCCCCATCCCTAGTTGTAAAATGGCTCTTCTGCCTGAGATGAGTTGCAAGCATTGCTCTTTCTCATACTGCTTTGGTGACACTTGGTGCCATTTCTTAACATGTTTTTTCTCCTGTCCCAGAGTTCAATCAAAGCCGTGGAATAAAACAGAAATCTGTTTCACTCAGCATGTGATTCTTTAAATTGATTTTTAACTTCTTTTTTTTTTCTGAAACAATTAATAAAAACAACTCTCTCAAGCCACATGATCTACAGAAGTATTCCAGCCTTCAAACAAAGACAAGCACCAGAATGCAAGAGCAAGCGCTCAAAATTAAGACCTGACAGCCTGATAATTGACTGTGTATCCTAGGCGTAGCCAGATACTTTCTCACCCAGAGCAGAAGGCAGGATATAGAGCAACAGAACTGTGTTTGGACAGACAGCTTTAGCTTGATCTTCTGGACATGGAATACTTAACTAAAATCTAGATCACCTCTGTGTATACACTGGTTATATTATTTTGTACACAGAAAAAAAAAAAAAAACACAACAAAAAAAAACAATCAAAAAAACCTCCCAGAAAGTCTGCAGTGAACATTTAATTGCTCTTATTTCACATTCACAATTGTGCTGTGAGAATTACACAGCACTTTAGGTTACTTTACTCTAGGTTACTTATCACTCCTTTTAAAAGTCTTTTCTGCTATTCTCCCATTTTCTTTTCTCTCTAACCATATTTTATTCCCAGATCATGGACATCTAGTCTGTGTAAGTGCATAATGAGGACACTGAGACTAAGTGTAATTAAAATGCTTCTAAGTAAAATGATTACATATTCAATTAATAGAAACACACTTGAAATTCTCCCTTGATTTTAATCTGTTGACAGTGACAGCTGCTGCTTCCCATGCTCTTTCTGTACGCATTGACTCTTCCAGTCAGCAGTATTTCATCAATAAATGCATATGCCTGTCATGCTCTGATTAAATAATGAAACTAAATTATCTGACTTCTATCCAAAACCTTCTATGTCATCTGATTTAAATTTTATTTTCAATAGTCTGAACTTCAGACAGCTACACTTAAAGCAAGTGACTTTTGAAATTATTCCACTGTATTTAGGTAGGAAAAAAGAATGTATTTTGTTTGTATATTGCAGCAAATCCCCCAAGATCAACCTACAATTTGTTTTACAAGTTGTAAACATTTTTAGAGAGAACGTATTAAGTAGTTAAAACAGCCAGTATGCTGCAAGGTGCAACCATCTGATTTTGCTTTGTTTGTTTAGTAATTAGCATACCGAAGACAGAAACTCAGCTGGGATTTCCATTTACTACCATCAGAGAAATCATCACGTAAATGGCTGAAATAATGTTACTTTAAAAAGGTACACAACACTGTAACTGAAAATACTTAATAATAACCTGCAATATGAAGAAATATATTGCAATACAATAATAAAATAGAAGGAAGTACAGGTATTGTTTTCAGTAAAAGGAATGGGAAGTACCTTTGCTATATAGTTTCCAGATCTTATCCTGTCCCAGTTAATTCCTTTTGTTCCAGTTATCTCTTCTCATAGAGATTTTCCTTACCAAAAAAAAAAAAAAAAAGTCTGCATTGGTGGCACAACAAATTGTATATAAGATTTAAAAAGAAACTGTATTATGTAACTGTAGGCAAAAAAAATCCCAGTGGTTCCCAAAGTGCCCTTCAAGACTTCAAAAAGTGCTGGTATGGGGTCAGTATGGTGTCAGCTTTTCAGGGTTGATCATCTATTCAGTTTGAAAACAAGGAATATTTTTTTTTCAAACTTTAAAACACATAGAAACACCACCTAGAGAAAACATAATTTATGAGCAAACCTTATAAAACCTTTGAAGTCTTTCAGCTCCCTCTTGCACTTGGAAATATCGGTGCTATGCACGTATGGAAGCATGCTGCCAGCTGTCGGAGACACCCGATCCGCAGCGTGCCATCATCCACATACCTCGTGTATGTGGCCTGAAATAGGGGTGAAGGAAAGCAGCCGAGAAGCACAGTGACCCCAGGCAGCAGGTTTTAAGCTTTTGGCTCAGGAGACTGTGTTTACACACCAAAATGACACCATTTTATTCTCTGGAAGTCAGAAGAGTATGATTAGCTTGTGTCATCTCTGGTACACCAATTAAAAGGTGCTCACCTTGTACTAGTTTATTCTCTTACAGAACAGCAGAATAAGCCATAGCAGTTAGTCCATCTATAAATGGTGCACGCAAGGAATTGTACAACATAGCGCTACTGGCAAAGAAATCGTAACCCTACCAGCTCACATTCTTCTCACGTTGATATAACTACACGTTGATCAGAGGGGCAGCAATGTGCCAGCGCCGACACCGTCCCTGCAGATAACAGAGAAAGGCAAAACAGTCAGTCAGGAAAAGACTGAAAATGTAGTGAAAAGTATCATAACTGATTAAAGTCTTAACAGTTAACACATAAAGTAAGCCCATACTTTAAATCAAGGCAGATAATAGTTGAGAATCAGCCATGAAATCTTTTTCTAATTCAGGATGTGCTCAAAACTGATCGGGGAATTGGAGTGTATATTTCTTTATGGTTTAGTGACATAAAATGATGATACAAATGAAACCACTGAGCAAGAAAGTTCATTTCAGGCTAATGCGCAAACAGCTACAAAAACTCAGGACTCCATTATTTTATGAAAGTAATGATGGCATTTGTCTCTACCTGATGCAGCCTCCTTTTCTTGTAAACAGCCTCACAGATCAGATATTTAGCAGATATTTAGCACAGATCAGCATAATTATCATTTTTGAGACACTGTTCACAAATTTAAATATAATTGCAAAAAATCAGTTTATTAAGGACATACTTTTCAAAACTTACAAGAAGAAGAATTTGATTAGTTTGAGATATAGAACCATCCATCCTGCCTCTGGAGCTCAAGGTTTGTCACTCAGGGTATGTCCCTGTTACTCTTTTGTTCACTCAAGGATACCTTTTACTAAGAAGGAGATGGAATGATAGGAAAATGCAATTTTCTTTTTTAAGAAAATTCTTTGTTATCTGCTAAGCACAACAAAATGAAATACAGAGTGCAAAACTCTTCACTTCTGCTAGTCTGAGCAATATCATACATAGAAAGCCAGCGAGAAGGAAAAGGCAGGATCTGTCCTCATCTGCACAGCCCTCATTGCCACCAGTCACACCCCTTTGCAAGTCCCACCTTACAGTGGCGGAGCAACTGCAAAAATCTCTGCCCTCCACTGACTACAATGTGGCCACAGCAACCTCTAAACGCATTTAAAGCAGCCCATTTACATCAGTGGAAGGGAATTTGATGCAAAGGCAACATCCGCTCCTTTGAACGTGTCCTCCCCAGGCAGCCACCCAGCCCAGGGGTGCAGAGCGACTCGCATACAGACTGCTCAGGACCGGCACCAACGGGGCTGTGCTCACGTGCACAGCACTGATTTCAAGACTCCCCCGCTGCCCTTGCAACCTCAAAACATCACTTCCCTCCCCCCCTCCCTTTTTCCATTCCAAGTGCCAAAAGAAAATTGTGAGGACGGCGTTATTGTAACATGATGCGGAGGGCATGTGCTGCATGTGCACCATAAGGGCATGTAGGGTTTGGAACGATGTTGGGCAGCCGTGGAGGGCTGGGGAGAGCAAAGAGCCAAATTTAGTGCAGTCCCATCTCTGCTCCCATCTGGAACAGTAACTGAGGTAAACGCTTCAGACACAACCAGTTTTTCTCCTACAGGGAACCAGCTGCAAAAGAGAAGCAAGGTGCACGCAGCAGGTGCAATCGGGCACGGACACCAGAGAGAAACAGAAAACTAAGGCAGATGCAGCCTGTTGTAGCCACCCCCACATCCATAGGAAAAATTGGTATTGTCCTATCCTGTCTGCCAGGCAGCGGAAGAAGACGGCAAACTAATGGAAACTGAAGCTGGAAAAATTCAAACCAAAGCGAGATAAACACTGTAACGGCAGAACTCATTACTCATGGGAAATGATATATTCATTGTAACTGCATCTGGGCCAACATTATTGAGCTCCTCCTAATAGTAATGCAGTGGAGAGATGGGCACAGTATAACAGTTTGTGACAGAACAAAGATAAACAACCAACACTGAAAAACAATTATTTAACTACACTGGTTTGTATCTGCCTTCTATAAAATAATAGTAGCTATATATGACAGTAGATAAGTTAAGAATGCCTCCACGGTTTGAGAGAAATTCTGGTCTATCACCATTCAAAAAAAGGACACGCTGTTTTTCTCTGAAAATTCCCTCTTCTGATGTGCTAATCATATTATTGCTTATCCATGGCGGGAGGGTAACACGAAGCAGTGGGTGTAAGGCAAGGTGCAGACATACATTCTCATAAACCTCGCTTCACATTCAATAGAACTGTTCAGTTTTACTGACAGACACTTTAAATTGCAACGACAATGAAACTGAAGACTGAAGGCAAGAGCCTTTCATATAACTATCTTGTCTTTTCTTAATTTTTTCCAGTAGCTGGAAAATAGTCAGAGTAATAGAAAAAAAAAAAAAGAAAGCGTATTACAGTTTATGGCAGAGGTCAGAAAAGATGAGAATCTTGTAATATCTTTCAAATAACAAATCCTTTTCCAAAACAATTCAAATCCTGTGAGACCTCTTTGTATGTCTTCTAGTGCTCACTTGAGCAGCAGTAGTCCCTTATCGAGCAGAGAACGCAACGAGCTCTCCCCTGTTGCCAAGATCTTCCACACAGTACTGCCGGATCAAAGCATGAAGCTCAGGGAAGGAGTACTTAGGAATATTTAGGTAGCAAACCAGTACTCTGTCCAACTAAAATGCTTGAAGCCTACGTGTGTTAAAAGCCAACACAAAATCACGTTTCTTTCCAGTAATGTTCAGTGATAAATGCTTCTATGAATATATGACTCAGAACTTGTCTACAGAAGGGCACTCAGATACCTCTGCTTCTGCCCAAGGACCTGCACCAAGTACCACTCAGTTCTTCATTAGCCTGAGGGTACAATGCTGATTGTTGTCTATATACAATGACTCCTCTTTTTCTCAGGAAAAACACTGAAGTCGAAAAAACAGGAACTATCATCTTTTTGCAGACATCAGTTTTCTGAGCGTCTTTCTCTACTGAAAAGAGTAAATGGAAAGTCTTGACCAAAGCAGAGACCTGTGAGAGAGGCCACTTCCAGCCATCTCCTGAAGAAGTCATTTAATAAGTCACCATAGCATTAGCCAAGGGCACATGAGCACCAAGGTCACCAGTGTCGATTGTCAGCTTTTCCTACATTTGCTCAGATAAAGAGACAGGGTGGTGTCGGCCTGTACCAACTCAGGCTTCTTTTGTCAGGTGAGAGAAACTTTCAGAGTAGCTTCAGTATCCAGCCGTGGCTACTGGTGGAGAACTTATAACCACTTTATGACAACCCACTGATGTGCGTCATGAGCAAAGCGTATTGATTTTGCCTCTAATTCGTCCAGAATAATACATCTATGAGTTACTCCCCTGTCTTGCAGAGAAAATTCAGTCCAGTTCAAAGTATAGCAGAGATGAATTAGATTTGTTAGGATTGTTAGTCTATTTTGCTGTCAGGATGAGATGGACTAAACAAGTAGCCACATTATTATTCTGAAACTGCAGCAAAGATACCTGATTTGTTCAGTTGCTTCCATAGTAGAAGACAGTACTCCTGAGTAGTCAGAGTATTTGTAGAAGATAAAGGTGAGCAAACCAAGCAGTCAAACATCACATCTTCATCTCCTGATTTGTTTTCAATGTCATATATAAAGCAAATACTATTACTTTGCTCTTCTCTGAGTCTTTTCAGTGTTGACTGTACAATAAATGGGCAAAGGAAAACGATCCAGGTGAAGCTGGATTTATGGCCAAATGGCAGGTTGTCCCTTTTCCTATCACTTTTGTGCAAGCCAGTATTTCTTCTCCAAAGTTGTAAGACTTTTCCCTTGGCTTCTGTAACTGTTCTTGAAGAGCCCATAATGGTCTTCTCAGGCTTGATCTCATATATTTGGGTAAATGGGGCTACAAAGCACTGTCCTGAGGCACTTCTACCTCATTCAGCAAAGATAAAGTAGCACAGTATTATAAACTCTGGTTACTCACAATTATGGTTTTCACCAATTCAAAATGAAGCTGTGTTCAGGACACACTTTAGATTTCATGTTTGAACAGTGTTACACATGAAACATAGTTTGGAATGAAGTTTTCATCCCATAATGTAAGCATTAAGGAAGATTAAAATACCTGTAATGGTCCTAGTGGTGAGGCTTACATAATTACAGCAGCTTCTTCTGCATCTCATTCAATTCCAGTGGAGGAAGTATGTTCCCCTGAAAAGACAATTCTATCTGAAGTGGCACCTGAAAAAGTGAAATTTCAATTTTGCTAAGCTGATATATTTTAGTATGTCCTGTAAATGTTCTTCTCCTGGTTTCATGATTCATCACCTAACATTGGATTCCAGGCTGCTTATTGAAAGCATTGATCATTAGTTCCTTTAAAGCATTAGATTCAGTTTCAAACATACAGCATATGTTTTAAACACAAAAATGATCTGATAAGGATCATGTGAGGGCTCCAAGGGCTCTTTTAATTTGCAAAATGCAGAGCGTAAATCAAGATTCAAAAGCATCTCTGCACCCTGAACACTTGCATTAATCCTGTGCAAGACAGGGTTGGCTTGTAATCATTACAGCTTTATTTCGCTTCCCCAGATCTACCCAAAGACAAAATTTTCTTTCTTCCTTGTCAAAAACAGTGGAAATATCCACCCAGGAGATATGATTTGTGTGATAGGAATGTTCGGAGCAGATCTTTAAGCTCCGGCGACGCCTCATTTCTACAGAAATTGACAGCTGACTCTCAGTTTATTGCCTGGTTATCACACTACGTCAAATTCTAACTCTGAATAAAACGCTCCGCACACCTCTAACTACTCCCTGAACTACCTCGTGTAATGGATTAACTTGAAACAATGTTAGGGGAGTGGTTTACAGTGTGGAAGCAGTTTTGCTTGTCCAGTGCAGCCAATGCAAACTTACCCCCTGTAGGAATATTCACGCCAGGGAATCCAGCGGTATGAGTCAAAACTCCCAGCTGCACAGCAAGTTTCCTCAGCTGGTTTATAAGATACACTCTTGATTAAGTGACAGCTTTCTAAAGCATGGATTCGAACAGTGTGAAGACTCCGGTGTGCGTATCCAACATTAAATCTAGAAGCTTGTGACCACCTTCTGAATGCAGCAGAAATATCAACAGCATAGCTCACTCCCAGCTCGCCGTGCTCAGGATTTCTATCTACATGAAGACACCAGGGACTAGTACTTTCCTACTCCTCCTATTCAGACAGAACTCCACGGCGGTCTTTCTGAAAGAGTCCAAGCAGCTCGCGGCATGCAAGTGAGCCCTTCTCTGGGCCACACAGTGCAGGCTGCACCGGCTCGTACAGCCTTGCTGCACTGGGAAAGTCTGCCTTCCGCACTGGGAGTTTGCCGACTTCTGGCTACTTTCAGTGTTCACAGAGGTGGTCTTTTTTTTTATCTCAGGCTATCTGAAGGGCACCCTCTTCTGTCCAGCACCCAAACTGCACCATCACACTCACTCCCCAGATGATGTTTCTTGATTCTGCGAGTGAAAACTGCAGTACTGGTGTTTTTCTGTGGGACTAGTAATACCACGATCCATCTCACTCCATGATGGGATAGAAGACTGTTCTACATATGTTAATAAAGGCAACAGATGTAAAGGAAAAATTAGACTATTACATGAAAAAGGAGGACAAGGGATAGGATTGATGGAAAGGACTGTTTTTTTCCAGTTAAAATGCAGGCAGCTGAATTATAAGGACTACAATGAATGTTATTCACTGCATAATTCTCTTAAAAGTTGTCCTTCCCAAGGAAATGCAAGAAGTTTATGTTTTTTTCTGGGTGGATTGTCTCAAACTCCAACTTTCCTGAGAGCAGTCCAGGACCAGGAAGTGCTCTGCCATCACCTCCCCCTGAAGCAGGTTGTTTTCCTTGTTTTTGTCCAAGCTTTAAGGATGCAGCATCTATCCTTGTTCACATCCATTTATTTAACTGAAACAAACAAAACCTTTACTTTAAACCGCTTCATTTTCAGGTGATTTTCAAGAGGCTGTCCTAAGGAAACACGATATCTGCATCTACCCGGTATCTCCACTGACCCCCGATAATGACGGAAACAAATGGGCCATGTCAGACAAACCTGACGGATGGACAGAGATCTCAAACACTGCAAGCTCCTACAAATTTTCTGATAATTGGCAGCTGGATAGGAGAGCTTGATAGAAAGGGCACCTTAATTAGTGCCTCCGTTCAGCATGATTCCAGAGTGTGTTTAGATCATGACCAGCCACACCACGTGCCATCCCCTGTCCTGGGTGGCTGCAAGGGAAGAGGAGAGGGAATAGAGGGGAGGTCAGAGGAGATACGGAAAAGGAAGCTGGATGACCACATGGATGTGGAATACAAATCACCAGGAAAGGAGATTTCATTAGGTCAACTAACAGATCAGCTTCTTTCATCTCTCCCTCGTGGCTCATTGTGCTTTAGAGCAGTGTTATTTGGATTGACTTTGGCAGCAGGTAACTAGAAGATCAAAATGCTGTCTATCCATCTGTTGTGTTGATTACTGTAATTTCTTCCCCTATGTGTTGTTTATATCATGTTTATTTCAGATTTTTTTGTCAATAAACATGGCAATAACTACCGGGGCATACAGATCTTCACCACTGTGAAAGGAAAATAAAGCTAAAATGATGTGTTTGGTGATGCTTAGAGAATTAAGAGATGGCTCTTTTAAACGTAGGGTTTTTATTAATTGCCTGTGTGCTGCTTAACAACTGCTTGAAGAAAAAATACCTGGTCAATGGTTTATCAATTTTAGTATTGTTCAGACTTTAGGACAGAATAAACCTAGAGAACATTAAATATTTTTCACTGATCAGGTCAGGTCCTTGGAAAACAAGAGCTGACCTTCACCTTCATGTCATACATAATGAACCAACATGGCCACGGTCACAGCAAAATAATTTTGCAGGCTTTATAAATTCGTACTTTCACAACATATCTGCAGGTACTTAGAGATAACACTGTCTGTATCAGTAGGAGATGCACTGACATACAAACGCACAACCCAAGCATTAACTGAATTTCTACCATACTTCATTGCTATATCCTGTATAATTTTAGACCAGGAGCATATTTACTTGGATGAGGTATAAAACCAGGTATCTCTCTTTTGATCCTGAAATTTTTCATTTTATTACAGCCACCTAATTATGCGGTTCAGAGTCAGATCTCTCAGGAGGATAAAGAAAAGATCCTTGTGTTTTCCACAATTACAGGAATGAAATCAAAATTCATTAAATCTACTTTCTTTTGCACAATCCATCCTCAGAGTAGATGCCAAAAAATAAATATTTTATAATAAAATCAGCATTGTAAATCTACCCTTATGCTTATAAAGGCAATTTCTAAAATACGGAAACATTCTTTTTAAATACTGAAGAGAGAAATTGGTAAAAATGGATACTGTACTGTATTGCAGCTAAAGATCTAGCAAAGCTAAATCTCCATTCTGTCAGAGCTTAGGCACACCAGCCTCCTCCCACAACCCTGGTAAATACCGTTGAGGAGCAAGAATGAATTTGTGAGTCTGCACTCCACTGCATGGAGGAAGGATGCCTCTGAGGTGCTGGAGGAGGAGACGGGTGTTCCTTCCCTTACGAATTCGCTCCTCCTTACCCAGGGTGCATACATATGCATGTATGTCAAGTGTGCATACACAAAGAGGTCTAGAAACGCCCCCCCTGCTACCAGTGAAGTAGCCAGGTGGGATTGCTGGGGAGCTTCACAGTGCTGTAGCCCAGTAGGCTTCTGCAGAACACTGCTAGCACCAGGGGCAGGAAAGAATTCATAGCGATGTCCAGTCCTCAGTTGCCAGGGGCAGTTTAATTAGAGTTCATCTTGGATATCACCGTGATGAGGCGTTCCTGCTGGCGCCTGATAAGCAGCACAGGGTAGCACCATTGTACAAAAGTAGAGCTTGTGCTGCCTGAAGTCCTGCAGTACAAGTTCAAAAAATTGAAGTTGAAGCATTAACAACAGCAAAAAAAATCACCTGCAGCTGAAGGCCTTCTGAGTAAGGTTTGGGTTCTGTTCTGACTCAAAAAATAGAGATTCACGCTGCCTTTTTTAGTCAGGTTGAGGGCTCTAGTTCTGCTTTATAGCACTAACAACGTATGTTGGTCATCAACCCAGAGAGAGACCAGGCTACATACACACTGGGAAAATTTGGATGCCCTTAATGAACAGAATAACAAGATGGAATGAAATGTGGTAGTGTAAATGCTCTGTCATGTTTCTGGGGAGCAACAAGAAGAATCTTCACAACGAGCTGGGAGCTGAAAATACCAGAAGAAAAGAAACATGTAAGACAGTCACATAAAACTGTCAGCAAACTGTCAGCCACTCAAACTATGAGGCAAACTGTGCATAGCTGTGAAAAAAGCAAGTATCACAGAAAATGTACAAGGGAGGTGTAATAGTATTGGTTTTTAAATTGCTGAATTTTCATCTCAAATGCTGTGTACAGTCTGTGTACTCTTCAGTAGAGGTGAATTCACACTGGATCCCAGCTGCTCGAATGACAAAGAGCCCTCTCTGACACCCGCCTGAAAGCGTGCTGCGTATGGAGCCTGCCAAAACGAACGTTGCCAGGGAAAATGACCACATGGAAATCAGATGGGAACTGACACTTAGGAGAAAGAGACACAACCTAAAGGACAGGGCAGGTTATAAGAAACATAAAATACTATAAACGGATCATTAATATATTTAACCTAGGAAATAGAAAAAAACAAAAAATCTACAGAGAGTTTTGAGGCTCTGAGATAGCTTTTCAATGGGAGTAAGGGTAACAAAAAACCTAAGTAATTTTAAGATGAAGATTAATAAATTTGTAAATGAAAGGATAACACATGTGGTGACCGGCATTAGGGAGAAAGTAGCAAAATTGTCACAGAAGGTCCTTGCCAGAGCTGTGTTCATATGAAGAGCCTCAGAGAAACAGGATCTCTGACTGCTACAAGGGCGTTACAAAAAGTTCTGAAACATTGGAAATCCAGATGCCACCATTATTAACTATTTTGCTGCTGCTAATTTTAGTAAAATCTTTTGGGCAAGTCAGGCTTATGTCACAGTGATGTATTTTCTTTTAAACGGGAAGACTGAGTCGTGTCTGAGCTATCAAAGTTTCTATTTTCTTCACACTCCTGTCTCGCAATTTTTTTTTTTTATTTTCATTTACTTACGTTCTGGACACACCACCTTTATTTAAAAGTTTTCCTGCTGAAGGGCAGAGTTTCTCTGAACTCTTATTTTATCTCTTTAGAATTTTTTTGACTTCAGAAATTTTCAGATAAATTCTTCCTAGCTTTTCAGATTTCTCACTGTCAGTGTGGCTTAGTGAAGCGACATATTCCCTTCTACATAAAATTAGAGACTATAACTATATTCACACAGAATTCTGAAGCAGAGATTCAAAAGTATTGTCTTTACTGCTGCTGCTCTAATTGCTCCAATCTGCAGTCCCAGTAGGCAGTAGTACAAAAAGGAAAGCCATAGCAGCTTCGTTTTTCAAAATCTGTCATGTACTGTAAGCAGTGATGAATCCAGATACAGGGTATCAAAAGACACACACAGTGTTCCCCTTCATTAAACAAGCGTTTGATTCTAAACCATGTATTGGCTGCCAACTACAAATACATTGTCTTCTAGATCAAAGAGCCTCTGTGAGGTACAAAATCATTGACGGTGATTGTCATCCCAGCACTGGATATGCGTTTTCTTTCAGGATACTTTAGGCAAGAGCAGCCAAGTGTATAACCAAGCAGCAGAAGCGAACCAGCTTGTTAAAACAGAACTCTTGGCAAGAAAAAAAAATAACCTGTCTGAGCTTCATGCTGCTGCCACTAGGACACTCGCAGTACCTGTACACATATAAGTAGGTGGTTTATGCATCCACTGCACTGTGCAGCATAAATATATCTGCAGATTTGGAAGAAGCAAAGGGAAATGATGGTGATGTTGAAAACAACTCACTGGATTTCAGGTGAGCAACAGTGACGCTGAGTATGCACAATAGCTGAAGAACAGAACGGAGATTATGTATCCTGCTCCCTCCCTGCAGGAGGACAGGCAGTGAGGGTTGGGGCTGAGGAAGGCAACCTCAGTAGGAAAAGTTAGGGGCGTTTTAAGGTGAGACAAAGCCACTGAGGTTTCACTGTTACTCTGCTGTTATCAACCGCCTTGAAACAAGGCTAGAAATGGCCCATGTAAAGGATGACACCACTCTGCTGATAGGAGCTGGCTTGTCAGCTTGAGCTGGCAGGAGCTCCTACAGTTAACACCGCAGTTGCTGCTTTGCTGATGACCTCTGTAGATGTCAGCGATGGCATTTGCTTTTATTCAACATGCATTGATAAAACTGCAGGCAATGGCATACCGAAAGAAAAAAAATGAAATCTTTTTAGTACACAATAATAAAGCATTTTTACAAGCTTTGAAATGCCAGGATTAGGATTCCACTTGTTGTGCATATTCATATTAATACAGTCTCTAATTAAATGATTGCATAACTGCCCCAGCGCTTAGTGCACAGGGTAAGTGTGGCTATTGGGCCTGTTTCGGTAGCACCCTTTCTCGCTTGCTGCAGAGAGGGAAAACTGCGTGGTTAATTAGCCTGAATGAACCTACAAGAAGAGAGAGGAGAGTCTCATGATGTAAAATCACATACTGCTGCCCTGATGAGAGGTGTTTCAAAAGCTATCAGTTGTACCAGAAGCTATTCCAGTTGCCTTTTCACTGTTAATTTGTGCCTCAGCCACACTTCATGTGGCTGGGGGCCAGGGCTCCTTTAGGAATCCTGCATATTCTCTGACACTTGGCATCTGGAAGGATTCCAGTTGAAAACCTGGGGTGATACAGCTTAGGCTTCCCAAGGGTGAAAGATGTGTTCATAATTAAGTAACTAAGTGATACTCAAAAGCCAGCCGACTGACAGAGCGAGGTAGAGTCAGCAGTAACTGGGAGGGCCATATCTCAAAGCCTGAGGAGGAAATGCAGTATCCAGTGTTCTTCCTCATCAATAAGCATCACCTGCTTTTCTCCTCACTGCAGCATGACCATTGGGAAGATATAATGTGACTGCAATTAAAAACTATTATCGTACAGCTAAAGGCAATTGCTCTATTGACAACATGAGCTTAACTTCACAATATTCCTAATATTCTTTTAACAACGTTTGCAAGTATGTCTTACAAGCTTAGATGAAAGATACAAAAGAAAAATAATGTTATCACATCAGTCTGAAGTAGAGGAAGAAAATTTAATTTCTTTAAGGACATATCCACTAGGATCAGAAACTGATGACAGAATTTAAGGTTATCTAGTTATGCCACGAATATACAAATCACAGGTCCTCAACCAAAGCAGAGCTCAATCTTTGATCGCCAAAGCAGAAGAGAGCAACAAGTTAGTTGGGATATAATGAATGACTGTCTACATATGGTATGATTAACATTAGTAATTTCCAGGACTTACGATAGATTCCTAACAATTATTTACATTTTCAGGTCTGCTGCAGTTTGGCCATGTTATCCAATATTATTGTACTGTTGCCTACAGATTTAATCTGATAGTGCATTTTCAAATTTTTAGATTTTGTCAGTCACACCAGGAACTCTGAAATAATGCTGAGATTTTGATCTCTTTTTGGATAGGAACATACTTTTACCATGTATTTGTATTATAAAACACTGCTGCTTTCTTGACACTACAGTATAAGGAAACTAACAGATACCACTAGAGAAAAAAAAAGAAAAATGAAGTAAATCACTTTTACTTTAAACCACTTACTAAAGCTTAATGAACAAATATCAGTGCAATGTTCTAAAGATTACAGCAGTTAGGCTTTTTCCAAGGAAATTAAGATAAATTAGCAAATATTGAGACTGATCATTTTCAGTGGAATTATATTGATAAAAATGAGATAGTTATCAGGCCAATTTATCCTTGGTTTACTAATTTTAATGCTTACAGTATTACAAATAGAAATGGTGTCTGCATTTTACAAGTGTAGAGAGAAAGAGCAAGAAATCTGCCCCAGCAATCAAACAAATAATACAAACAGAATCATAGAAGCTCAGCTGCTGCAAATAATAAGCAAAATGTAAACATGAATATATATATGAACATTCTGCTCTATTTAGGAGCATATTGCCTATATTCATTCAGAACATCAGAACCATTTTTAATCTCAGCTTGGGTCTTTGCAGTAAATCATTACTGTAATAAGAATTAAATTTCTGGTTTAATTTATGTCAGGTAAATTGCTTGAGAGAGGCCTCACCCCATGGGTTGAAACCCCTTGTTTTAATAATTGTTCAGATGGTAGTTATACATACGCTATTCTTAAAACTTTTATTTTGTGAAGTCTTTTTTTTTTTGCTTGGAAACTAAGTTTTAAGCAACCACGTGTGAGTTGGTTCCAACAGAGAAGTAATTTGTTTTAAAATATGTGAGCCAATGAAGAAATGTCTATCGCTCTTCCAAATAAAGTGAATTACTAACAGCAACAAATTCACAGAAGTCAAAACACAAGTGTCAATATGAATAGGCAGAAAAGGCATTGAAAGGGCTGAAAGATCCACGAAGCAAGAGAAAATTAGCATAAATGCATTTTGGATTTAGCTCATTGTCAACATGATTTATGAGATGAAGACCAGGTACTAGGGATGACTAAATAGTAAAGCAAGGTGCTGTGGCATTGGAGGCAGTAAGGCAAGTGGAGAGCTGCACAAGATAATATCACAGTGATGGATGAATGCAGATGCGTTCTGGTTAATTTTAGTATGCATTCAGCTCGATGAGAAATCTGAGTTTCAAAATGCAGCAAATTACATACATAAAGGATAAGCAAAGAAACACTGCTGTAAGATTTGACATTTATCTGAAGAAGTGAACAGCAAATATGGTGTATTAAAAGTCTGTACTTTTCACAGATGTATCTCCACCAGCTATTTAAAAAGAAACCAATTTATCACACCAGATATTCAAATGCATACTATAGTGTTCTTCTTGTATCACATAGAAACTAGCTTCAAGCTATTGCTTCCTCACTTTATGACAGCTCACTTAACAGACAAATTCTTCAGATTACAGACCTGCCTAGCTGTGGGCATTCGCTTAGTAAATGGCAAACTAACAAATAGCCACATATCCCAAATATTTAAAACCTCTCATTTCTAGATGGAGAGATGTGATTTATAGCACGCTTAACTCTACATACACAAAAGATAAGTCTGCACAGTAGCCAAGAATGCGACTGTCATTCTTACTAGCAGTTTAGAGTTCCACTAGCCACAGCAGTGAAGCTGCAGCACCACACACTTCACCCTCATGGAGCAGAGGACATTTGCTCAGGACAGTTATTGCGCAGCTCACCTGTACTGCAGTAGGCAGCTACTCTTTGTTAGGGATCCTGCCACCTGCTGACATCACATCTTTTAATGATCTCTAGGTATGTCTTCAAAAAAACCTGAAGAGTCTCTAAGGGAGGCACCTGAGGAGACGAAAAAGGACTTGTGAGTGGCATGAGCGAGAATGATAAAAGGGTAATTTGTAGTTCATGTTCTAAATGCTCCACTTGTTCTAGCTTCTTAAGTTATTCAGCAGACTTAACAGAACTTTTACATTTGTGGGTTGTTTTTCAGATGTGTACATTCTGCTTGGAACAAAGTTTGTACCGTTAAAGCTTTACTAAGTAATCCCTTAAGGATAACTTTGAAAAGAAGCATCTGTAAGAAAACAGAATGAAGACATTTAGGCTAAGCTAAAAATATATACTCACTGTGTAGCCTGGTGTACAATGTTAACTTCAGGCGGTGGAAGAGGGAAAATAAAATCTCAAGGACAACTATATTTATGGACTAGGACTTGGATTCAGAAAAACACATGGTAAAACAGTTTTAAGCCTTGGAGAATTGTCTGCCTTTGAATTTCTAAGTAGGAAACCTTACAAGGACGTAGAAAGACAAAGTCAACCAGACACTTCCCTAACAAAACCCTGACCTAGGCTAAATCATTCACGTACAAAAAAAAATAATAACCTTTTAAAATCACTGAGAATCCTGTGGCACATGTTAAATGATCAGTGATAAGAGGGCCGGCAGTCTGATGGAATGAACGGTCTGTCTTATAGTCAACACTACACATGATAAAGAAATCTATAACCCATCTTAGTCTGTCATACAAACTAGAAAGCTGTATATATACTTGTATTTTTAGGAAACATAATAAAGTAAATAAAAACCTTCTTTAAAGGTATTTGGCAAGCAAATAGAGAGAAATATCCCAGTAAATATTGGAGGTGTCTGGGGTTGTTTCTCCCCAGGTGCAGGACTTTGCAGTTCCCCTTGCTGACCTTCATGAGGCCCCCTGTCACCCAATTTCTCCAGCCATATAAATATCCGAATTATAATTCCTGGAATCGTCCCAGTTGTAACCTACTGAATGCTGTTGAACAGCTGAGTGCATACCTATAATTAATTATAACTTTACTTTCTAACGGATTTGAAAGAATAAGAAATGGTTACAGAAAATGTAACAATTGACATCACCGTAGAGAAATGTTGAGCATAATTATTTTTCAAATATCTAAAAACAATAATTCATTCTTAAAAAGTAGCTATGAATCATTGTTTCACAAGAGATGAAATTTAGGGCATAGAGAAGGTGGCTTTGGCAAAAAGGCAACCATACTGGAGGTAAAAACATAGAATCTGCTAAATTTCAACCCTACATTTAGACTCAATTATTTCTTCATGTTGACAACAATAATTACCTTTATGCAAAACTAATGTTTATTACAAACTTCAGAATAAAAGTACAGTACAAAACAAAACTGAGAAGTAAATATTATATTTTGCTAAACATTTCAGGTCAAATCCTGCTCTCTGTGAAGTCAGTATTTATATTCATACAGATTTCAACTAAATGAGTATTTCATGTTGCAAACAGTTGAAGAGGACAAATTGGTTCCTACAGTCAGAGAGACAGGGAACTACTGGAGGAAGTCCAGAGAAGGGAAACAAAGGTGATGGGAGGACTGAAGCATTTCTCCTATGAGGAAAGGTTGAGAGAGCTGGGACTGCTTAGCCTGGAGAAGACTGAGAGGAGACCTTATCGATGTTTATAAACACCTCAAGGTGGGTGCAAGGAGGATGGAGGCAGACTCTTTTCAGTAATGCCCAGTGACAGGACAATGGGCAACAGGCACAAGCTGGAACACAGAAGGAAGTTTCCTCTAAATATGAGGAAAAACTGTGAGAGTGGTAAAGCACTGGAACAGGCTGCCCAGGGAAGTTGTGGAGTCTCCTTCTCTGGAGACTTTCAAAACCCGCCTGGATGCCATCCTGTGTAATGTGCTCTGGGCAGATCTGTTTTAGCAGGGGGGTGGACTAGATGATCTCTGGAGGTCCTTTCTAACTCCGACGACCCTGTGACTTTGTGATCATGCAATCTCGGTGAAAATGGGAAAGTTACAAAAGTACAGTATGCAAAGTACATCTGGCAAACAGAAGTTAAAACTTTCCAAGATTATTACACGAAACTGTAAGGCTAGATGAGGTCTTGGGAAACCATCCAGACTGAATGTCTGATCTCTCCTGCATCTCTCATAGTTCATCTACATCTTTTTAGAGTGTAGTGAAAAAACAGACACAGCATTCCAGATGAGGTCTCACCAGTGCTGAGCATACCAGAATAATTTGCTTCGTTATCTCATTAATGACCTTCCTGCAAACATCTCCCCAAGACTACGTTATTTCACTCTTTTGGGACACTACTGTATTATTGGCTTACGTTTATCTCGCTCTCCAGAATAAGCTCTAGATTCCTTCTGCTGTATAACTGGCACATGGACATTCTTCATTTTGTTTCTGTATATCTGATTTCTGCTTTGTACATGTGGATTTTCCAGATCTATTCAAAGTGATTTTATCCTGCTGATTGTGGGCCATGATTCAAACTTGTTAAGATAGTTACACCCTTCACAGTAGTTGCCCTCTTTCTCAGCTTGCTCTTACTCATAAATTTTGTAAGCACATTCTCCTTCCCACTGTCCAAGTGCTTAATTATAGTATTAAATAGAAATGATCTTAGGACAGACTCTGCTGGAACCTACCTTAAAATTCCCTCTCTGTTTGAAGCAAAACCGTGATAACTCACCTTTGAGAGTCCTTTTTCACTCTGCCTCTAGACTCTATTCTAGTTTGCTTGCAGTATGGAACAATGTCAGACCCATTTCTAACAGCAAGATGTATCCTATCACCCACAACCCTTTTGGTCACGTAGCCAATTACTTCCTTACAGTGTAGATATTGACGCCTCTTTTACTCTCTATAGTAAGAGAGTATCCAGTGGGTTCACAGGCTGAGCACAGGAAGGCAGTGCTGTGTCTCTGACTCACCTCCACCCAGCACTGAGGCCCTCAGCACTGCTTTTCTCCTCCAGACAGCCCTAAGGCACGCCCAGAGAGCAAGGAAGAGAAACCCTGCTGTATAGCCCTACCACTCCTGCCTCCTCCTCATTGCTCACTGCCCAGATCTACAGCACTTTGTGTCTAGAGAAGAGAGAAGGCGTTGCAGGTGCTGAAGATTGGATGGAGGAAGTTGCAAAAACTGCCTATAATGGTGCGGGATTGTTAGTCTTAAGTAAACTTTATTGTATCCTCCAAGTTTGAACATCTCTCACTCAAATTCCCTTTTATCTGTTCTGCCTCTCTTCGGTCTAGATCTTAAAAAGCAGGTGGAAAAGAAAGCCACTGGATTCATTTTTTAAATTTGTTTTTAAAAATCCAAATGTTCATATCAGAATGACATAGTTTAGTCCCTAAAATGCAATACAATTTGTTTACAAATAAATTAGCAATGCATTGCAGGAAGATGTTAATAGCTTAGTGTTATTCTCAACAGCAAGAAAATGCAAATGAGTCAGTGATACCACCTTTTTTCTCCCTTTCAGATGAACACAAAGCAAGGAATGAATAGCAGAGATGAGGAAAAGGAATAACCTACAATGCCAAGATTTGAACAGTCACTTGTCCTTCTCCTTTTCTTCCTTGCTGCTAAATTATACACTTGATTTTGAGCATATACAAAAGTTTGCTATTTAAAGGTATTCCAAAAAAAAATATGTTTCATTTTTCAGGATTGGAGCAGGTAAGAAGCTATGAGGTGTGACAAAGTGCTCGAGCTAAAAGGGAGAGATCTGCTTAATAAGTGCTTATATCAACGCCAAGATCAGCTAGTGCTCTCAGAGCTCTGAATGGTAAAAATAATTTGGGGCCCCATCGATGTGAACAATACTTCTAAAACGGAGATTTTGATGTCTGAATCACTATAAAAGGTCACATGCAAACAACATAATAGTAGAATTTCCTAAAAACTCCAAAGCCACACATTACACAACTATAAAATACATCTTTTAGGTGAATGGAATGCCCACTATTAAAATTACCCTTGTGTTCTTAAAATATAGTTAAAAAGAAGAGAGAGAGAAGTCCATAATCTTTTCCTTCAGGAATTCTTAAGACATTCTTCTACTCAGGGCCAGGTTAAAAGCATTCTGTGTATACCTACTTCTTATGAAAAAAAGTATTTTATGTAATTCCTAGGGTACAAAGGATTTCTCAAGGATATGAGACAAAAACCATGTGTCTCACCCATATTTTCCTTCTAGCGTACTGAAGGAAATACCCAAATATTCAAACCCCTGAAATCCACTGATGCTGTTCTGTGTGGGGGTATGAGCATACTATATGGGTTAAATTCCCTTGAATTCACTTCAGTGAGATAAGTTGAATTTACACTTACATATATGCATGGATATGCTATCAGCTTGCCTGACATTTTCTTCTTTAAAGCAAACATTTAAATATAACAGATGTTCACTTTGTTTGCCTTTATAGTGCTGGGTAAAAACACTGCAGTTGTTCCAATATATGATCATAATATTTTCTCTTTTTTTTTTTGGCAGTCATCAGATTGTTTTAACTTCAGAATGAAAGGAGCAGTGCTATAGCAGCAGTGAAGGTTTGATCTCATATTTTATCTAATGTGATGTAAACGTAGGTTTCTACAAGTCTTGTGTTGCTGTTCTTTCCCCCTGCCCTTGCTCTTAGCCTCAGGAAAGGATCCCGCACCATTCTGCTAGATTTAGTCATTTGGAGCATAAGAAATACCCTTCTGGGTCCAGCCCATGGTTCATGTTATCCCCGAACCCTGTCCCTGACAATTACAGTAGCAGGTGCTACAGAGGGAGAATAATCTCTGCTCAGGATAAATTCTGACACAAATTTTAACAGAGGACAGGATCCAGGACAATGTCAAATACACGTTGCTTTTGAAAATGACTCATTTTATGATATTTTTTAGAAAATGAAACTGTTTTAATAGTATCTCAAAACAGACATCTATCAACTCTTAATAAGGACAAGGAGAAGATATTTCTCCTGTTTGCTCCACTGCTTTTCAGTACCTTTTTGCTTTTTGGTACCATGTCCCTGTTTCTGTGACCTTTCCTGTTGAAGATACTTGGGACACACATGAACTATTTAAACTCCATTCAGCTTTTCTAATTTGAAAGAAGTAATTGCAGATGTGGCCAGTGTTTACCTTGGTAGGCATCCTGTTAGTTTTCATAGCTTGTTCTTTTTTAGCTGTTGCATTGATCTCTCTCCTCCTTCCAGTAGGAGAGTGTAGCACATATGTGTGGATTCAACAATCCTGAGCCTGGCTTGCTGCTAAGATCCATACACCAAGAAATGCTGCACAGCATAATAATGATTTTGCAGAGATGGTATTTCCAGGCTAGGGTCTTTCTTTAAATCTGATGTATTTAAGCGTCTACTGTAATAACTGAAAAAATAAGAAATAAAATTAATGATTACAGCACCACACTGGGATGGGCAAATGCCACATGTTTACCCTTCAACACTTCCTCTAAATACTTTTCTCTCTGTGTCATTTTTTCATTATATGCTGCTGCCTAAAATCGCACTATGCAGTCCTTAAGCCAACCTGAAATTTTCAAGAATGGTTACAGCTTCTGGCACTGTTATGAAATCACAAAGCACCATTTATATTTTTATTAGTATTTTTGATACTTTCCTTGGATTCTTGACAGCCGTACAGCTGCATTCACTACCTTACTGACAGCCTCCCTGCCCTGTGACAAAACTGAATCACAAAGTAGACTCTGGAAGAACTTCTTTACTCCTTTTCATAACATAATTAAAGACTATTTGCTACTTTAGGCATCCACACAGACTGCCAGTTTTCATTCATGTGACTCCAGATTGCGGTTTTGAGAGCTTTTCCTGCCAGCACTTAAACCATAGGGCTGCTCAGAAACACTCTGTTATCAGTGGAGTTTGAGTGGGTGGACTGCCTTCAAGTACTCTCTTATGGGCAAACAACACTAAATTTCGGCATTAACAGCCAGGACACTATTGGCACAATCACAGAGATAAGAAACTAATTGTTCAGTTTCTGCAATATCTTTCAACAATCAAAACAGATAGATGGTTTATTACTTTTAGTTCTACACCTCTTGCCTGCTCCATTTCTTAAATAAATCTTGTATAAATCTGGAAGTCCACAACTAGTTCAGCCATTATGATTTATCAACTACTGTGCATCATGGTAGAAAATTACTTGTCAAAGCTTTCAGAGATAGAAGGGACAATTGCAGTTGTGTCTTTGGGAAGAGGTCTTGCAACAGGACGACTACACAGCTTGTAAGTCATGTAAAATTGACTTAATGGCTTCAATTAGTAGTAGTATTTGTAATTATATATATCATTTTAAACTGGAAAATGTGATGCTGATCTCTGTGAAAGAAGCTTGAGGTTCTTCTAAGAAGGCTAAGCCACATCCAGGAAATATGCTTTGATATTGCCCACCTCTATGCTCTGAATGACCGAAATGTCACAGCTGTTTCTTCTGAAAATAAATGACAAGGCATCTCTGACTTGGACTATTAGAACAGTCTGAGAGAGACTTTAAAGAATTTGTGCACATAACATTATATCTATTCTCCTGAGAAGCTGAGGGGAAGCGAAATATAATAAAGTAAAATGAAATCTTGCAATGATTTGTTAGTGTGTTCAGGATTACAAACATATGTCTGCTTCACACATTTTCACAGGCCTCTGGTTTGCGAAGACACCACCTTAAACATTCTAGCATTGAAAATGCACTACTTCATAGGTGGAAAACGTCTAAAACTACTGCGCTTGATTAATGTTTTAATATTTTCTATAATAATGCTTTGACATTTACTTCATGTACTGATTAGCTCGTGATTTGCAAGGCACTTGGCAAATATTTTTCAATGGTGACTTTTAAAAATCATGTAGCCAAATGTTAGGGTGAGGCAGCCCGAAGAGGAACCAGACTGATTGGTGCAAGGTTTGGGGTTAGTGAGGTAAACTATTAAATTCTTACTCTTGTGTTAAGTTCTGAACTGGGCCCCTAACAGTCCTTATTTTTATCACACAGGAATCATATTCACCGAGATACTGACTCACAGCCACTTACCATAATCATGTCAAGCTGCCCCTGACAAAAGCAGCCCAAGTGTAGGTGTAAGGATGCAAAGTGATTATTTGCAATTAAGACAAATGTAATTTAAAAATAAATATTTACCAATCGTGGTGCAAGGTTGACAGGCTGAGCACTCTCAAGTCAACTAAAGACAAGACTGCAAGGCTGAGTGCTGAATAGTTTCAAAAAATAGGATTCTTCTTCTGATTTGAGTAGCACTCAGTTGTCACTGATTTGATTTACAGAAGAGTTTATTTCACATGGTTATGAAAGTAGTTTGCATATAGTGTTAGAGAGGTGAATGGATTTAAGTCAGCTGGAAATGTGTGGAAAGACAGCTTCAATACATTCGGAAAAGCTAACAAAAACTACAATTAAACAAATAAACCATGCCTGAAAACACAAAGATAAAACCATGGTCACTTCCCCCACCCTTAACTTCAGATAATAAAAAGCAGTCCTGGCATTTGTGCAGCACAGGATTGTTGGAGTCCAGCCCAGGTTCTGTATGTAACGTCCCTGTTTCACAGAACCCACCAGGGAAAACACCCAGCAAACTTGAACATAAAATTGAGTCAAAAATCCCTTTCCTCTCACTTGAGTAAGGCTGTGATTACTCTATAATATCAGTATCAGAACTATTAGCATCATATGTATTTTAACAAGCCTCAATTGAAAGTAATACCACAGGAGACAGGATATTTTTCATTAAGTGGCTCAAGTTATCAGCAGCAACATTTTGAATTAGATATTTATTAAAGCTCGACCATCAATTAGAAATGTGATTAAAACTGGCTTTTCATAAGGGTTGCCACACAAAATGTCCAGTCTTTAGAAGAGAACTGTGCTTTTTTCAATTACCCGGCTGCCAGCATTACAGAGTTCAGAATCAAGATGATACCTTTTGTCTTCATGGGAAAAGTGATCCACAGTTTATGGGGAAAGGGTACTGGTTGGTCTTCACACTGCAGTAGGGTCTGTGGCCTCCTGTGTGCCGTGTTTACCAGGTATAGTCTATATTAATAGAACTAAAATAAAAGCACTGTAAAGTACTGTAAATGCAGTCAATAGACGGGCTTTAACAGTTTAGTTACAGACATTTGAAGAATTTTAGGTTGAACTGCAAAGTTCAAAATTAAAAAAAGACTATCTTACTTATCCATGACAATATTGATTTGATGTTCTAAACTGCATCAGTTCACCCTGAATGAACAACATACTTTGTTTTCTCATTTTCTTGAGGTTTGTTTTAGTCTTCCACCCTGCTTAAAACTGGGTGGGAGACAAACTTGAGAGGAAGATGCCAAAGACTTGCCACGGCTGCCCCAACAGCCTGTGCAGATGATTTACAATCATAAAACTATCACAGTACCAATGCATTTAGTCTTCACTGTTTATCACAGTTTATCTCAATCTTCCTTTGTTTACAGTACTAGAGGATGTAAGCGATGTGAAGGTAATGTCATAGATGCCCACTTTAAGACTTTTTTTAGACAAAGGCCTATTATTTACTTATTCATTTTTTAAGGAGAAATAAAGAATCTATTAGGTAACAAGCTGATTTTCTGTTGCATAAGGACTGTAATTTAGAACAGCTAACTTTTCCATACTCATCCTCCATTTGCAGTCCCACCCACAGCACTAAACCAAAAGGGGCAGATGGCACATTTCACGTGACAACGGACCTGTGGTGCCTAAGAACTAACAAGCTGACGCACCAAGCGCACTGCCAGAGAACACATTTCAATGCATCATATAAGCCCATCTGGGACTCTCCAATACCTTTGGCAAAACTTATTTTTTTACTTCAGTAGCCACTTTGACCTCCAGAGTGATTTGGCAAGGATCTTGGCAGAATTTAAATAAATAATTTGCCAGACGCTCACCAAGCACCATATGTATTTCAAACCATACATTTTCACAAATGCATTTCTTGAAGACACTTAAGGCTCTGTTTCCGCACAGTCACTTGAGCCTTGTTAGTGTGGAGCTAAAGCCCGCTGTGATCCAAGTTCTCCCATACAAACAATGGAATTTTTATAATTAAGAAAATAGAGGTCTGTAATGAATGGGAAATGCAGAACAATAGTCACATTAACTGAACCACTGAAGTAGTTTCAAATTATTGGGTTTTAGGCACAATTCCATGAGTAATTGCCTGAGTAGCATCACTTCCACTTGTGTTATTTCAAGATTACAGCCGAGGATCTCAGCTTCTTTTAATGCTGGAGTGTAAGTGTGGCAAGCTAGCTAAGGTCAGTGCCTGATGAAATCCTTACAGGAATGTTAGTTCTCTGGGTGATAGCTCATCTAGACTTAGGGCTGAAAACACTCAAGAGCTACTAGTTTTATAATCATATTCCAAGACTTTTATTACACAATTCTTTATATGTACTATGCTTTTCTATTTCCTTTTCCTACCTAGGAGCACCCTGACCTACTAAGTCTCTTCCGTTTCTGCCTAACATAATTAGCCGTTAAAATGAACGAGCTGCCTTTCCAGGGCTTTAGTGCACACTATGCAAGGTCAAAGTAAAATGTCACATGGGTCAACAAGATTTAGTACCAAGTATCTGCAGCTACTCCTTTGCTTTCTGGACACAAACATTAAATTCAAGTGTAACTCTCTATATCTTTATTTTAGGCACCTCTAGAAAACTCATCATTTTAAGTATAGTAAGTAGATGTGGAAAGATCTTAAATTTCTGCAACAGAAATAGTGTTTTAACATATAGAAAGGACAAAATTCACTTTGCAAACCTTATTTTACTCTCTGAAACTACATAATTTTGTCTCACTAGGGTTTCATATGGGCCTTTTCAGATCCTCTTGCTGATAAGCCAGTTATTAAGTAGATGCATCAAGATAATGCAGTAAAGTAACAGATTCCATTTTTATCACATTTATTATTCTTCAAACTAACAGAACTTTGTGAATGTTAAATTCCTCATTAAAAAAAAAAACAAAACACACAACTTTCCAGGCTGATTATTAGCCATTTAGACTCTCAAAATATAAAGTACATGCACAGCAAAAGCTTGACACCCACCCAGAAATCTATGCCAAAGTATTTTTATAAAATGTCATCCTTCTAAAATCAGTTATTTTTGGAGGCCAAATACATTATTTTGAACACTTGTTTTTGGCAGAAAACTTTTCTAATTTTTAGTTGCTAAAAAAAGCTCAAAAATGCAAATCCAAAGCGCTGGAAGGCAAGAAAGCAAACAAAAAGAACCAGAAATGTGTGTCTTTCTCAAGCTTCTAATTTTAAAGCCATATAAAGATTACTTGTGACCTCGGCTATGATTTTTGAAGGCTTGCGGTTTCACTCCTTTATAAACGTGATACAGGATCACTAGTAAGATAAAGATTTGCTTCCAAGGCCCAGTGATGTGCAACAGAACTATCTGGATGACAAGATGTCAGGATCCAGCACTAAAAGAACGAACCATCTACCAGGATACTTACTGCAGATCCTCCAGGGCAGAAGTGCCTGAGCTAACTGGCAGCAGCCTGGCTTGGAACTAGAGGCACTTGAGCTTCAGCAACAAGGAGCTATGTTTCATGTGCGGAAATGATACGTATCCAGGAACGTTTATTGGGGCTATCAGAGCAATGACCGCGGTGCAGGACACACAGTACGGTGGAGTCCTCACTTCTGCAGGCTCACCTAGAGCCTTGCAAGGGAGCAGGAAATTCCAGAGGGCTGTCATAACTGCCAAATCACTAAACTGTATCCTTCTCTAAAAGAACTGGAGGTTTAGATAGGGTCTGGCCGTCTTTGAATGGTCTCCCTTCAACTGCAAATTGGAATCCTAACTTCATGGTTTGTGTCTTCCAAGTATAGCAGCAATTATTCAAATCTCTACATGAACTTAGTTAAATCATTTCTGCTCTTGAAAATAACATGATTTGACCTAACTCAGCTATCTCTACACAACACTACATCGTGTCATGTAGTCATGCAGAGTGAAACTAAGCTGGATCCACTACTCAAAGAGCGTTCAACAGAAGGGCCAGATACTGTCTTTAGGACTGTTACAACTTTCCATAAAAATAGCCAGAGAATTTCAAAATCCACAGAAAAGATTCACTGTTATTAAGTGAATGAATGAAAAGAGGAAATAAAAAACAAACCTCTCAAAATTTTGCTTTCAAACTGAACCATTACCTCTAACTTCCTTTCCTATCTTCCTTTAAGCAAGACTGAAAAACCACCTCATTAAGAGGAAAGTATGTTAGATTCTGTTTTCAAGGAGATAAACAGAAGCTTTGTGAGGATGGATGACAGCAATTGAGGAGAGATTCCAGTGATGTTAACGATAACAGAGCACACAATTTATTTTCTCTCAGAGTAGATCATTTTCTCATTACTCTGCTGAAGTGTGAATCTCGAGTAATCTACATTCATAGCAGCACATACCTGAAGTTATGATCTGAAAATAACATGTTGTAGCAACTGCCCTTATAAATCAATTCTGAGAGTCTACAATTCTGGTATGTAAAGAACTGGATGAGCATTCCAAAGGCGGATGAGGCAATTATATTGCCCAAATTCCCATGCTTCTGCCTATAAGCTCTACAGCAGACAATCTCAAGTTAAATAGCAGTTATAATTTCACTGTTTTTCATTGTTTTGTTTTTCTCCTTCCAAAGGTAAGGAAGCAATACAGGTGACAACTCCACCTGTATGGAGTTATTACTTAAATCCCTCTCTTGCCTGCCCATCCCACCCCCCCTCCTTTTTTTTTAATTTCACATTGAGCATTTTCTTGAAAAAAATCATTGTTCAAAAAGGTTTATAAAACATCTCAGGGCTACCTACAATCTTTTGTAGATAGCCCAGAGCAAAATTCCAACATTCTTACTTGCTTTAATGCCAAATCCCTGATTTGGTGGCTTTCCAGCACCTTTTGGAATGTGATTTATTTTCACAGCCTTGGACAGAGTTTCCAGAGCATGCTTTTGTAGCTCAATCTTCACGTTACGTGCAGCCCTAATGCTACATGAAACTATTGAAAAAAAAAAAAAAATTCTCAAACACAGTATATGCTGTTGAGTTCCACTGACTGACTGACTGCTATCAGGCCTGAGCTCTTCACTCAGCTTAGCCTGGTAGCACTGCCCCAGTACCCAAGGCCACTGTCCACTGCCTTGCTATTTCTGAGCGCCGCCGCCATCTGTCGCTCTGGTCACCTCCACTCTCCTTGTTCTGTGTAATTCATTCTCTTCCCGTCTATTGTGGCAACTGAGGGGGCAGGGATGCATGCTTTTAAAAACTGTAGGCACAACAAAGTTAGGAACACTCAGAGCATTAACAGAAACTTTCTAATTTCAAGTGGACACTTCACATAATTTTGACTAACAAGCTAAGGGATGCCTATTGCAATGGTGGACACCAAGGAAACAGTGAAAACTTTAATTCCGCCAATTGAGTTCAGCAAGGGTTTTCTGAGCAGGTAACTGATGCTTTCACTGAATAAAGAAATAAACAGCTCATCTTGGAAACGAGATTTTGAGGCCTTTGCTGCTTTTTTCCCCCCGACAAAAAGCATTTCTTAACTTTTCTTAAGCCTAGTGCCACACCAGCAGGGGACACCAGTCATGTGGCTTGAAGAAAATATCTTTGACATCAGTCTTATTCAGGATAGAAAAAATATTAAAAGCAGAGAATAAAATGGTGACTTTTTCCTTTAAAGAACTAGAGTTAATGAAATTGTGGACCCATTTAATGTACAAAGGCACGCAGAAGTATTTGGAATCTACTTTGTTCTCCAGCATTCCATCCACTCTTACTTTTTACACAAGTCACTGATAAATCAGAGCTGACTAGTGGTTTTTTAGACACCATTAAAAAACCCTCAATGTTTCTAATATATTTATACATACAAAATTATGATTTTAACTGAATATAGAGAAATGTCTACCAATGCAAGATTAAAATCCTTAAGACTAAAAAGATCTAGCTAAATTATTGCTAGTTAATACTCAAAAGACAAAAATGTGTTTATCAGTCATAGACATCCTTCCTTATTCTGTAATTGATACCACTTCACTGGTAGAAGTCATGTTCACAGATGCAGCCATGGGAATTATTATACTATTACATCAAAATGTATGGACTCGACTATATTTCAAACTGAAGAGACTTTAACTACCAGTATAAATCAAAATATTAGACTATGATATTAGTTTTTTGTCCTAAATCAAACAGGTCAGGAAGGACACCAAACATTTCCATACACATAAACATCTATTAACATACTAATCTATAAATTTATCTCAATAAAGCCATTTCCAATCATTCCAGCAATGAAATATGACAGTGTGAAAGTTTACTCCAGACCATTAATTACAAAAATCACTTTAGTACTGAAAGTATGTGAGAGATTTACACTATTTTTCAAGTAAAATCAAGAACCTAAAACTTAAAAAAGGGAAAATGCTATTCGTGTAACCTAAAATCAAAAAGAATAACATACTGACTAAACATTGCAAAATATTCTTGTTCTAATATTGTTTTCCCACTAATACGTAAACAAAAGACTTAGTGCCTGATTTGGAAGTAATTTAGTATGCTCTTTATATATATAGATCCAAATATACATTCCAGTAAAGACACTGCAAATGAAACTCATTCAAAAGTTAATTAAGGCTTTTCTACAAATGGAACTGTTCCTGATTAATTCCATATGGGGCCATTCTTGTCACAGAAGGGCCTCATCCCACTTTAGTTAAAACAAACTGGTTTGTTCAGGAATGAAAGTTGCCCATACATGGATTAATCAGAATAACTTGTAGACTATTTTATTTACTTGTGACCAAATAGGATTAAAAAAATAATATTACTAAAAAAAATCCCTAGGTTTTATTTCACAAGAATTTTTGTGCTGGCCTCGAGGTCTGTCTATAGGGATCTCCCTGTAAGAGCATCTTAAAATAAATACCTGATAAAAAATATTAATGAGTAATATTTTGACTTTTTTCAACAGGTATAGAGAAAAAAATAAAAGAAAATATACTGCAGTGAAAAGGCACACAAGTGTTAAGTTCCTGAAGAAGGGGTTTTAGGTTTCAGGCCTTGTAGTCTTTCCTCTTACTTCACAAACAACCTGATCTTACTTAAGAGTCAGGACAAATTTGCAGTCCACAATAACTGCATGACAAAGATTACGTCAGAAGATGGCACAGAGGACTGAAATCTCTCCCTTTTCCTGTCTTGTGTAAAAAGGAACTTGTATGTCAGAGCAACACCCCCACCAGAGTGCTTGCCATACATGTATTAGCACAGTGGCTTTGTCCTGACACAAAGGATGGAATAAAGTGCCTCAGCACATGGCTGTAGACAAGTCCTCCAGGAAGGGTTTCGGAGAGCCCAGGCCGCAGCACGAGTACCGCAGATAACACAATAGTATCAGCACCTAATATTTTTGGCATAGTGTTACGTCTATACTGGCAATACAGTCGTAAGACTTGTACATAGTCCATTCTCAGTACTTGCCGTTTGTCATCTTTGTTTCCTTCGATTCATACATTTTCCACTGTTTGAAAAGTAATGACTTTGGCTGCTTTTTCAGATGACCAATCACCAAATGACATTTTGATCCTGTGGAGGACAAAAAACAAAAAAGGAATTTAAAGTGCACTTTGGTTTTTATAAACCCCCACACATCAGCTTTGTGAAAGATACATCACAATGACGACCCTTAGATAGTCAATACCCCATACATTCCCTATTTGTTATTTGAATATATGATTTTCAGCTGGCAGACAGAAGATTGTGAAGGATTTGGAAAATTGTTTCTCTCAAATTAAGTGCATTTTGCAGGGAGTTAATGACTTCTGGTTTAGTGAGTACCAACACAGCAACAGGTAAACAGTGGCATAATACCAAAAACTATCTATACATATTTGTTGGCTGCCTTTAAAGTTTGCAAAAAAAAAAATAAAAATTAAGAAAATGTAGGATTTACTTCCACAACAAGAATTTCTGGCATAATATGGTTGCTCTACAGACTGAATGCAAGGGAGGGGGAGGGCAAAGAGCAGTATATGTGTATATACACAAGTCAGCTGCAAGTTCTACTGCAAGTGCAGTTATACTAAAGTAGTAACTTGACTAATACACTTTCTTTCTCCTCTAGTGAAGACAGCCTATTTCAGCAAAAGGCCCCTCCACCCAATTGCCATGTAACCATGAAGTGTTTTTACATCATTAGGCTTTGCTGGTATGAGCAATACAAGGGTAGCTTTACCAGCAAACCTTTCAACTGTAGACAGTCATATGCAAATAACCCTCCGCTATTCAGTACTGCATCTGTAAAAGCTCCGTAGTTCCTGGGCTAATAGCTGTTAAACGGCTCACTCAATCTGCTATTAACTCTCTACCAACGACAACTCATTTATCCTACTGTTGACTGTTTACCTCTTTGAAAGACTTAAAAGAGCAGAAAGGAGAACACAAGCCAGAAATGTAGTGTTTACTGTAAATATTTCACTCTAATAGGGAGCTCAGCAGGTGACAAATATCATTCATTGTCCTCTTCCTTCTCGCTTCAGCCAGGAAGGTGTCAGCCTAACGGCACCGATGACTAAACTCCTGCAGCCTCACGCCCTACCAAAGGCTGCTCTGTAGTGACTAGGGAAAGGTTTCAGGTGACTCACATGACAGGTGGGACATCCCCCTAAAAAACAGAAAAGCTTTAATCCCTGTCCCAGAGGGCACGGCGTGTCCTGTAGTAAGCTGGTGGGACAGCAGAGAAAGTTCAAACCAGTCTTTTTCAAACCAGTGTTACCAGCCCTTTCACCCCAAGTATGAATCAGCTATTTTGCTTCCCAAACCAGTGTGGGTTCCCACCAGCTGGCTGCAAACGTGGCAGTTCGCAATGACGCAAGGACCTCGGTGCTAGGTATTTATATCAAGAAGTATTTTTCTCTACGTGAGCAAAACTGGTAAAGACCTGCTGTTGGTTTTTCATCTTCTTAGTGTCAGCACATAGGATAGAAACTTTCAGGGAAGGTAAAATGCAGTTTTCTTGAATTTTAGAGAATAATCACCCCAGCAGCCAGCGTTTAGTGCAACAGGAAGTCAAAACTTTCAGATAGAAACCAGAATCAAGAGATCACAAGACATGTAAGAAGCCTGTGGACTTTAAGCTGTAGGTGAAACTAGCCCAAAATCAGAAAGATTTGTCCAAGATTCAAAATACGAGTGGACACTTGCAGATTCAATCTACTAAGTTTTCTTTTTAGAGTTTCCTAATTCTATACACTAGTGTACAAGAGTCTGGATATGCATATAAAATTGAAGCCCAGTATTTCAGTCCTGTCAAACGCCTATGTGATTTTTAATCTGTGGTCAGAAGTAAGCTTAAGAAGCTCAGAGCATTTATAACATACATTGTAAATAGTGTTCTGAATTAGGATTTTTTGTAAGAGAAGGCTTAAAAGTACCATTACTCCTATCTCAGTTCTGTCGTTTTCAGTAGGTAATTTTTATAAAAATGAAAAATTATTAAAATGAAAATGTTGGGTTTGTTTCATCACATACAAAATGCAGACTCTGTGGAAGTCACTGCTTTGCTGAGGTCTTGGTTGAAATATAGGCAAGAAAGAATGGGTCCAAATGGTATAAGCAAAAAGGTATCTTTGGGTTCAAAGGTATAAGAGGATAAACATTTTAGGTCCTCAGTATGCCAGAACTGCAGGAGGATTTTTAGTGTTCTCCAGAAAAAACTATCCTCAGTATGCAGTGTACCACATGAGCACCCACTAGACTCAGAAGCACACTGAAATCTTTCAGGGGCCAACAGCTGGGCAAATGACGTGTAAGATCATGGCCAAGGCAGAGAGTTGAGAGGGCTCCCTGTGCCATTGGTGCATGTTTCCACAAGGGCTGGCAGCCCACTCTAAAAGTACATAGATGTTGGTTTTCCTTCCCCTCCTACAGCAGATAGAAGGGTGATGCTCTGCAAGGAAGTGGTGACATTAGTAATGCCATCAAACAGTGAAACTTGTGTGACAGCCAGTATTGGTTCGATTTGCCTGTTCTAGCTTCTATATTCTGTGCTTTTAACAAAACTCCCTGAAGGAAAGGGCACAGCTCCTGTCATCGCAAGCAACTTGCACTCCTTACCATGACGAGAAAAGTTTTCAGAGTTTGCAGGGTTAAAGAAAAGGTAGGAGAACCTGCAACACACTCAAAAAAAACTAATAAGCAGAAAGATATTCAAACTCCCCTTGGAAAGAAAAAACTCTTCCCAGAAACTAAGGAAGATGTGTACAATTCATCACAAAGCTGTTTCAGAGTGGCCCTTGCCTACCTTCTCAGTTTCCGTCAGCTCACTGGCTTCTCACCTCTTAAAAAAGATTTATGGAAACACAGGATGGCAGAAGAGACGGTTTATATATTTTTTTTAATTTCTGTTCTGCCTTATTTAGTGTTTTTTTTCTTGCAGGAAAAAAAGTCTCTGGTCCCACTTAATTACCTGTTAAAATAAAGCCAGTCTGCTGGTATTAAAGCCTTTTTCACATTTGAGGAACCCATCTTAAGGAATGTACCTAGAGCAACTCGCTTCCAAGCTCCAACTGGTGGTCTTATCATCAGGCTTAGGCAGCAGTATTCTGGGGTTCTGTTTGGACTAAAATGGCTGGGAAGGTCTGTGCTGAGCGGGACTCATTGGAGCCGAGGCCTTGCCATTAGCCACACAGGGAGGCAAACCAGTCTAAACAACAGCAGGAGCTGCTGCCCTGTAAGAGGCTGAGCAAGCCAAGGTCACTGGCTGCCCAACCCTTCTGAAAGCTACTGACCTCAGGAGGAGAGGGAAGAGAAAACACAGCTAAGAAGCTTCAGGCTGAAAGCCAAGACAACTGAAAGGTAGCTATGACAACAGTCTGTAAAAACATGAATGGCATCAAGATGTGACAAAAGGACAAAGGTTGGCTGTTAAGTCGTGATTGAGATGCCTCTTAATTAAATGATCAGGAGGAAAGCAAACACAAGTGCTCTTCCCAAACAGTGCCCATTACAGCACCAAACTATTCTATGTTCAGTTCACCTTGTGCAGGCCTAAGTGTAAGTTGAATGCAAAAAGTGACCAGAGAAATTTACAGGAAAAATCATCAAGTATTATCAAATACAGCAATGAAGAGGCCTCAGGAAACGCCCTGAGATTGCCAAACAGAAACTAAAAGCAAGAAAAATCACTTTACACCTGTCCTGTCTTCACATACTTTCCCTGAGCACTCCACTCCTGCTGGCAGAGATACCGAACTGGACGGACTTTTGATCTGAGTCTTGTACAGCCATTTTTATATGTTCCCGTGTACTCGTGTAATTCATTCTTGTAAAATGTTTGGACGATGAATATTACATATCTGTACATCCCACATGCCAGAATACAACTAAAGTGTGTATCAGTTCTCCTACAGTGGTAAAGTTATGCAGGTTAAAGTTCAATGAACTAATCAGAATTTAGACACCTAAAGGCTAATCACGATGAAGTGGTAAGTGTTAAATATAACCTTGACCACAGAACAATCTCATACAGTCATTTTAACATTGTCCTGGCTTAGATTATGGGTAACTCAAGTATGTACAGATTAAGTTTTCACTGAATTATTTCCTGTATATTATACTGAGTTGCAGTTGTTATCAGACTAATCACAGTGCTCTAAAATAATACACTTTCTATGAAAAAAAAGCTCCCAAAGGAATTCCACTACTGAAAATTAAGTCAATGGATTATAATAGTCTGATTTTCATCCAAATCAAGGGGAAAAAAGGTAATTTCATTAGAATGTTATACATGCAGTCCTTTTAAAACAAGTTATTTGTGTTCCATTACATCTTACAGAGTTGGGGGAGAGGGAGGGGAAATCAGTCAGCAGATGATGCACTACATTTCAAAGGATTTTATCACACTGATGAGAACATAAGATTCTGATTTGCTTACTGTAGCCAACTGAAACTCTACTACTATTTTCAACATGAATTATACCAGCATGTATTTTTTTTTTCTCACACATGTTCATCACATCCCCTTAAATAGATACCGATGCAAACAGCAGTAAAGGAAATCTTTAGTTCGAAATCTAACTAGGTACAAAATACAGCCTGACCCTTTGAAGCTGAGTGCTGCCAAGTGCACGGCGACTCACTCTCTTCGGAACAAAATAGGAAAGTCAGAAAACACACATTCAATCCTATTTGGTAACTCAGCACCTTTTTCTTAAGCAAGCTTGCCTAGCTATCTAAAAATCGGAATCTTCTTCTATTGTTCTTAACCTAACAGCTAGAATATGTCTTTTATGTCCTTCTTTTCATGTTCACATTCTTTTCTAAGAGCAGTTAGCTGCTTTAGCTTTACAGAATGACTCAAAATGATTTTAAAGAAAAGGTCTCAAAATTGCAGAAGAGTTCAGAGAAATACTATTAAAATTCAAATGCTGTCCAATGCTTTTGCTATTGTGTTTGAGTTCTACATCTAGGAAGACTAAATCTCACCTGATTTTTAAAGTATGTACTAACCATTAGACTGCAAGATTTAACCACTACTATTTGTAATCAGACTGATAATTTTTCATCGATTTTCTGTAGTCCTCACCCAATGCAGCCTATCAGATCCCAAATCAGAGGCACTCCTTGAATTATTTTGATTTACCAGTAACTCTAATTAAAAAAAAACAACCAAACACAAAAAAAAAACCCAAACCAACAAACCTCAAATAACCCAAAGACAGAAAGCCAAGCCCGGATTCACCTTCATGGTTAACACTGAAACAATCACAGAACTGATCAAATATCCTAGACTGATTTAAATCACAAGATTCCAGGAGAACACAATTTTACTAAGATACTCAGTTTGTTATTTTATATGTGTATTAAAGTGAAAAGTACTGTATGATAGAGCACAATATAAAATTTGCTTCTTCTTCTGCTACTTGGTGCATTTAACAAACAAAGCCATTGAACAATAACCTTTCCAGTAACAATACTAATAAAACCAAGACAATTTCCTACTCCACTCCCTTCTACCCCTTTTGAAATATGTGTACTGGAAGGAGAAAATAAACTACTCTCTTCTTTAAGAAACAGATGTTCTCCAAGTTTAGAAGCTAATAACTGTGTTAATGAAAAACAGGACATAATCTTGACCCAAACCAAGTCCACAGAAACTCAGAAGGATAGTCTCACAAAACTAGAATTTATAATGCCTTGGTTGCTTTTTTTTTTTTTATAGCAACTACACCACTCTGCTTTTGCATTGAAATTTTGCATTTTCAATGCAATTTTGCATTGAAACTAGTTTTTTTCTAGAAGAGGACAATAATCACCATTTCCATGATAAAAGGTGGAGAACTCTTTTCCTTTGAAAAGCATTTGTGTTATCACTTCCAGGACAGTTATCTTCCACTTAACAGCAAACAGGAGATCCTTTAGAATACATCTAGTTCGGGTCATAAAAGAGGAGTAAAGAAGGAAAAAAACACCTAACCCACCCCCAGTCTGGCTTCTGATCTACTTTGGACTATTAAGACTAGTTTTAGTTTCAGGAGTTATTAAAAGGAGAATTACTGTTTTGAAATAGTGGTACTAACCTGTTGCAACTCTTAAGGCCAAAAATGAAACCATTTTAATGAAGTAAATATTATGGAGTATTTTCTGTTCATTGTTGAACCACATTTTCAAGGTCTCAGCCATTTCAAATAAAAGTTTAAATGGTATGTCAAAGTATTGTAGAGTACCTCTTACATTTAAGTAAATGGGCATTAGCTGCATGAAAGCCCACACATATGCTTACCTGTACATAATACATCAAGCCTGCTACCTTCTAAATTCCTCTTATAGTTAAAATAAATACATCTTTTGCAGCCAGGGCTTTGTTACTGCTGTTACCTAAACCAACTCTACACTCAGGTATATCTAATGCAGCAGTCTACTCTGGATTATGAATATTAGCATCTAAAACTTTTGTAATACTCGGTGCATAGTTAAAATAAAAAATCTATGTATTAGAAGAAATAAAACTTCATTGGAAAAAATAGCTTGCATGTTATATGAACTTCAGTTTATCACTTTAGCTTTACACTTTGATTTTTCATCCTGAACAAGCATCATTCTTAAGCCTATTCTTAAAAAAAGCCCCAGATGAAACAAAAACCTTACTAAGCCAGCCCAGTCAGAGGTTGGGTTTATTTTGTTGAGACATACATAGGCTTCTCCTCTCCCTGAAACTTTCTAAATTCAGTATCTGTTATAAACATTTGATACCATGTGGTGAAAACTATTCAAAATTAATTTCCAAAACCCCATAAAAGCATCATACCAATGTAGAACCAGAAGGGCTTCTGGAGAGTTTCCTTCTAGAAAGGTCTTGGGCAACCGGTGAACAGAGAGAGCAGGCTGGTTTCCAGTACAGGCAGTAAGAGGTGTGATGGCAACAGCTTGCTCTAGAACAGCTATAGAATGTTGGTCCATGAAAACACCTAAAGAAAAAGCTCCAGCTTTTATCTCAAACTGATCGAAAGCCTCTTCACCAATACACCACTCTCAAACCTCAACAAACCCAGTGCTACTTCTTGCCTGAACAAGAGCTGCTACTACCACAAGCACTCAACAGCAAAGCCCCGCTCCAGAACAAGGCCACAAACAGAATCTCACCTTATCTCCTAAAAAATAGAGAAGGCACAAAATCCTTCCCTGTTGGTTGACAAACACACTCCTGACCCACAAGTAAGACACGGGATCACCTATAAGAGGCGGGAAGTGCAGGGGAGAGCCCCCAGAGAGCCCCTTAGACTGCGCCTGCGCCGGTGTCGGCTGGGAGAGGGCGGGAGAGCCTTTCCCCGCCCCTTCCCGCTTAGGGCTACTTAAGGAGAGGAACGGATAGCTGAAGAAGCTGCTTTCCTTCACCTTTTCTGAAGAAAAAAAAAAAAAAAAGAAAAAAAAAAAAGGATTCTCTGGTGTTTGTTCATTTCAGAAAAGTTCGTATTGCTTTTGTTTTAAAGGCTTCCTTTATTTTTCAGTGTGCGGGCACCTACCTCAGCTTCGGTGAACGATGGTGAGTGGAAAAGGAGGAATGGAAGGGGACCTATGGTCGTCACACTGGGAAGTGGGGTGAAGCGGGTGCCTTTAAACGTGGAGCCATGTGGCAGTTTTCTGCTGGGGACTGTAGTGAGTAGCTCGGGTCCTCCCGCGGGTAGCGGAGGTGGGAGCTGAGCATTAACTTGTTTTGCTAGTCTTTGGGGTGCGGGACGGGGATCCCTGCAGCCGCGGTAGTGTCGTCTTGTAGTGTAGTGAGGGGTGCACTTCTACCTGGCCTGAACTCCTGAGGGTTACTGTTATTTTTAATAGCTTGAAGGTTTTAAAGTCTTCAGAGGAAGTGAGGAATTAAGGTCAGAAAGGGAATACTACAACTAAAAAGCCCGTGGCTTGTGTGGGGGAAAGTGTCGGAATTTGCAGCCGTCGGCGCCATGGTGTGGTGAGGACTTGGCGACGGGAGGCGCTTCACACCACCAGCGGCCATTTTGTGGCGGCGCTGCCACAT
>VWZK01002531.1:135460-165172 GCA_013396935.1 Baryphthengus martii | reverse complement strand
CTGGCGGCGGGTGGCGGGCTGCGGCCTGCTCCCCGCGCCCGGGAGCCAACTTCAGCGGGCAGCGCGCTGCCATGGTAACCGCTGCCTGGGCCCGCGAGGGCTGCGCGGCAGGACACATAGCAGGGATTTTAAACCTTTTAAGTGAAAACATTTCAACTCTTTAAATACTTGTTTAAAATAAAGAGCGTGTGGGATCAGGGAAAGATGGGAGAAACCTAAGAAATCGGCAGCTTCCATAGCCGAAAGAAGTGTTTTTCCTCCCCTCGCTGTGCGTGAGACCGAGTGATGTTTGTAACCCCCATGAGCACCTCGGTATTTCTACCACCTGGCCTTAGCGGGAGTCCTTTTCCACTTTCCCAAAAGCCTCATGACTACTGTAATCAAGAGAGAAATCAGGTTTCCTAGCGTCAACTTAATCCTGTTTCTGGCTGAAACAATGCATAGAACAGGCTCATTAAATTTACCTTCTGGTGAGAAAAAGGAAAGAAACATGTTCATTACAGTAAACTGAAAAACTTGGGATAAGTGAAGTTTCCTGACCTCTACAGACTTGGTTTCAAAGATACTACAGAAGATGGATAGACAAATCAACCCTGCTTAGGGTATCTTTGAAGGGTTAGGTCACTTCAGCTGGTGCTGTAATTTCAGGGTAGCCAATTCATCAACTATTGAGGATTTTCCAGTTTCTGAAGACTTAGGTGTTTTAGAGTTTGGATGCTAGTTCAGCATTGGTGCGAGTTCTTTATCCATACAGTATATGGAAGTACAGTCGTTTACGTAATGCTACATTAGGTAGTAAAGTAACAGTTACACATTGTGCTGGTAAAACAAATTTGATTTCGATATGGCAGTACTTGGTTCAAATGGACAAAAGTATTTTTGCTGTGTAGTACTGAAGACTTGAAAAGCAACTTCAAAAGGAGGAGATTTTGTTTCCTGTCTTCATACTTCTACAACTATGCTTTCCAAAAATAGCTCCTTTTCAAATTAAGAAACGCATATGTTAACAGACCTTAAAGCTTATTTTTGATGTTGACCAGTTTGTCAGAATGCCCAAGTAGCCTGTTTGCTTTTTCTTTTACACATCAAATATCTGAAACAGTTTGGTCTATTTCCATTGAAAATTTTGTTCTACATCCTTAGTGAGAAATGAACGCAGTACTTTGTGGCAGCCAAGGCCGTGGATGGCTTGTGTCCTGGCAGTGTCCTTGTGCCCGTTCTGGCACTTGTTGGTTGGGGGCCTCTGCTGTGAGCTCTTTCCTGTTCTAGGTTGCTGGAGGGTTTGCACAGCAAAGCGAACGCTTTCATATTCCTGTTGTAGTTAAGTTGGCAATGTTGTGTTGTTTTGGGTTGGTTTTTTTCTGAGAAAATGGGTAGTGTTGACTGTTCCGTCAAGGTCTAATTCTCCCCTTCTTAAGCCTAACTTGTAGTATAACCCTATTGCCTGTGCTCTAAAATTGTTTTAAGTTTACTCACATCTCCAATATTTAAAGCTTTTCACCAGTAAGATAATGGAATTTGTTCTGTTGGATGATCAGTTAACAGTAAATCATATCTGTAAAGAATTTAATTTTTTGCTTACATCTGAAGAATTTGATAAAGTTCTGAAATGAATTATTTTAGTGTTTTCACTGTGTCAGTAGTAACAACACTGGTCATGAAGCTTCATGTAGTCAGAGCTTCTTAAAGTAACCTAGGTTAGATCTAGAATTAAACTTTTAAAGCTTCTTAGATTAATTGTTTCAACTTATTTTCCAGTGGAGGACTGTTTGCAGCAAGTACTTCCTTTAAGGAATTGGAAAGATGCTATTGAAATTCATTGTCCCATGCTGTATCTGTAGGAAGATGTAGGCATTCTGGTATCTGAAAGTACAATAACTTTTGTAATAATTTGACTGAAATATGTATTCTGTTTCAATTTTTCAGTCTGCGAACGTGGAGGCCCAGTGTGCAGGTGTCTCAGAGGATAATACCCGTTCGTCAACAACAAGTCAAGGATATGTTTTACCGGAAGGAAAAATCATGCCAAACACAGTCTTTGTTGGTGGAATTGATATAAGGGTATTGATATACTTCTACAGCTATCTTATACAATTATGGTACTTTAGTGGGAACAGAATTTAACTCCTGGATGTTGTGGGTGGGTTGTTGGTTTTTTAGTGTGTGTTTGTACCAGTCTTGACAGTATTGCACTGTCATGAGAGAATTTTGGAACAGGTGAGTAACTTAAGTTCTTATGGTAGTAGAAGATGGGTTGAAAAAATGGTAGTGGCTACTTTAAATTGCTTCTGAACAGTTGGATGTGTTTGAAGAAGTTTGACTGTGTTTCTTTTAGATTAACGAAACAGAAATTCGGAGTGTCTTTGAGCGATACGGTACTGTGAAAGAGGTGAAAATAATTACTGACAAAACTGGTGTTTCCAGAGGGTGAGTGGAACTTGAATAGCTGTTTTAACTTGCTGCTTATGTGGACATAGTTCTTCTGTCTTAGGCATATCAAGTGTGTTGCTGTATCATCTAAGCCTTAACGCTGGCTGCAGTCTTCTGTTGTGGTGAATTATCACTAAAACCTGTAGATCCGGGTTGTTCCTAAATCTGTGTAATATAAAGAATAGCATGATTTTTACTTTTTTTTCTGACTTCAGTCTGTTTGTGCAAGGAAGAGACGATTATCATCACTTAACCAGTAGAAGCAAAGCTTGAGACTTGAATGATGCTTTTGCAGACAGTTCTGCCATAGAACTTTTCTGATGACTGGAGCAGTTAATAAGCTGGAGAGAGTTCGGGATGGTTAAGAGGAGGAATTATATGCTGTATTTAGGGGCAGCGGGATTGTGATCTTCTGACACTTGGCGTATGTTACAGAGAAAACAAACTTTGTTCTTTTCAAATTAAGAAACGCATAGAGTGAATTTACACTGGGTGAAGAGTGAAACTACATGAACAAAATTGAAGGAAGGGAAATTTCCATTGGGTATACATAGAAAAACTCTGAATTGTCTGTGGTAAAACACTTAAATAAGGATTTGTAGGACCGTAGCCAGCTGAGTTCTGTGGAAGCTCTCCCACTTCTGAAGTTATGCTTGCTTTGAGAAGGATGCTTTACCTTCTGGATGTCCCTTCTCTAAGTTTCTGTGAGCAGATCCTAAAGTCATATTTTTTTCTTAGGCATGTGTAGTTACATGAGCTGGAAATGTTTTATTTCCTAATATCTCCTGTTAGTCTTTATGATGAATTCTGATGTGAGTTAGCTGTGTGTTCAGAGTATTGATAATGAATGGGTGTACTTCAGTGACACAACTGTTCCTATAATGCTCTGAAATTACCTTTATTCTATAGACTAGATAAACTAGAGAGGCAGTGAAGTAAGTTGAAAAATCTCTTCAAATGTCACTTCTCCCACTGCTGTCACTGTTCCTGTAATGTATGCTTTTTCATCCAAACCAAATTGTGTTGTAAATACAAAAATTGATTATAATTCAGATCTACAAAGTCTTTTTGCTTTCTGAGTTAGTAACATCAACAATAGTGCTTGTTTCTTTACATCTTCTACTTATTATTCTAGAATCTGGCATTGTTTCTTTCATCTGGCACAGTGTAGTATATGCTGCTAGTTAGCAGAAAATTTTCATGCTGAATTATAAACTAATGTTCTACTTGATACTTCTAGGGTGCAGTACGATGGAACTGGTACATAAGCTGTTGACTGGTCTTGTTCAAAGTAATTTGAAAAATCAAAATCTGATTATTGAATAACCTGATATTTTTTTCTTTTCAGGTATGGATTTGTATCTTTCCTGGAAAATGTGGATGTTCAAAAAATAGTAGAAGTAAGCTCTTTGTCTAAATTATCTAAAGAAGTTGATACATAAAGGCTGGAGGCATGTTCAGGGAAACCAATTCATGTACCCTGTGGAGGAAGTAGAACAAGGAAACTCTAGGGCTGCCCAAAAAGGACACTTGCTAAAAATCTCTACTGCTGGTAAATTTTTACTTGGAAAAGAAAATTAGTTTTTGCCTCGTTCTTAAATGTCTCTTCTCATTGTATTTCTGGTTGTTCTTATGTGCTTGAAAGCCTCGGATGTGTGTTTGGCTGGTTGGTTTCAGTATTGGGTGATGATCATAGAAGTCTTGTGCTTAAGGCACACACAGACTAGTCAGCATTATTTTTGGGAATAACAGTGACAAGGAAGACAGCATTAGTGTTTTACTTACGTCTCAGCAGTTGAAGTATCTATTTCTCTCTTCCAAATGTACAAATACTGCATGTTATCTGAAGTATTTTTTAAAGCCTCCTTGACTATAAAATACAACTGCTGCCGTGTCTTGTGGTTTTCCCGTAGTTCACTTGGGAGATGAAGAGTTAGGACTGTTACAGCCCTTCTGCTCTTAGAGTTCAGTATTGGAGAACCTTTAAATAAATGAAATCTTACTTGGTTCTGTTAGTGTTTTGTGACCTGATGAAGTCTGGTAGAGCTTTTTGTTTTCCCTCTTTCCCAAAACTGAGTGCAGTAACTATGAAAATGACATGTTTGAAATATTGCCCTCTCTGAAGGTTTTGCCTCAGGAAACTTCCATGTCTCTGAAGGATGAACAGTGTCTGATGTGCTTCTGAAGCTCTTGGACAGAGAATTAGAGAATTAGATCTGAAAGACAAATTCAGGTAGTGGTGACCTTGCATTGCTGGGTTAACAGTTGGAAGAGGCCTTTGAGATCATCAGGTCCAACCAGGATGATTCTGTAAATGTACCAGGCACAAATTCAATGCTCTGTGCCATGTTCAGATGTGTTTACTGACTGTCCGGCTCCTTAAGGAGGAAAAGAACATGTTTCAACAAGTGTAGAGCAAGAACAGACTTCAGAATCTTACTGTTCTTTAATTCTAATGTTACGCTGCTGAAAACACTGCTGTACTGAGCAACAGGCTTTATCAGAAGATACCTTTTTATAATGGCTTATGTGTATTTTACTAGATCAATGTGGAATGCTTGTTCTGGGGAAACAGTCACTGTAAAGACATGTGCATTCCTGAAATCCTGTGTGCATTTCTTCAAAATTAAAAGCCCTCAGTGCATCTCTGCTAATACAGTACTCACTGATGGGCCTTGGTATACCAGAGGTCTTGGGAAACCCAGAGGTATGTATCAGATTTTTTTCTTGGTGACTGAGTGCAAATTGCAGGTGTACAGGCAGTACAAATGACTGCCTTGTCAGGAAGAAGCACATCCAGTTAGAAATCATCTTATGAAGCTGTTGGCTTCTGCAGGGGATGTAAAAAGGAAAAGCATGAATATCAGCTTTTTAGAGCTGAACTCATAAGCAGAGATCACCTCACTAAATCATTTCAGGCATTATCTGTACTGAGTGGTCACAATCTGTTACGTACATGAACAAGACCAAGCCCCTCTGTGGTAAGAATCAGTCTCGTTGTCTGTGTTTATCGGCCTGGCTCTGTAGCTTCAGGCAACTTAAAAGCATTTTCCTTCTGATTTAGGTCTGAGTCCATTTTTAAGTGCACTGTGATCCAGTGTGAACCTGTTTGCAGTTTGGAAAAGGAAATTAAACCTGTTTCGGGGAAGACTTGTCTTCCAAGAGCTCTTGTTGCTCAACAAAACACCTGTCAAACTGATCAGGGTATTTCATCTTTTTTTTTCCACCCGTGTCTTTATTTTTATCAGTATGAGAAGACTATCAAATAAGACATTTTTATATCACTGTTTTTCTGCTTTTTGCCTATTTTTACATCAACAGTAAAGTTGCTGTTACCTGTTCAAAGCACTTTCTTCATCAGAAATGGGAGGAAAAGCTTTGTGAGCTGTCTGTTAAAACTGCAAACTGCATATTTTCTTCTGAAGCAGGCACATCCGTAGTGTTGCATGAGATGTGTAGTCTGCCTAGATTCTCTGCATCTAATGCTGCTTTTAATACTTGGTACTAAATTTGTGTTAATTGGGATAAAACCAGAGTCTTTCACTTCTGATATGTAAATTATTTGTAAACCTCAGTGTAGCCCTCTGAACTGTAGCAGAGAACCTATTTTAGATAGTGTCATGTATGCCATGTGTATCTTCAGTATGTAAACATGTTTCTTGTCACCATCTTGGCAGAGAATGTGAGATCATACTGGAATGTAATTCTCTTTGGGGAGTTTTGTGTGGAGGAGCTCCTGAATAGACATTAAATCCATGTATGAAAGCAACTCTCTATACTCCAGATCTAAAGCTATAATCTTGTAGAGAACAAATTCTTCCAGTTACTCTTATACTGTTAGTTCAAACAGACCTTGAAGTATAAGGAAGCTGTGGTGTCTCTTCCTCCTGCATCTATGAGTGAATGTTTTTCTAGTTTACAAGCTAAGCAATATCACTGAAGAACACAGAATTCAACTTCTGCAGGGAGAAATTCTTTCTGTGCTTTTGCTATGGCCCCAGACACTGTGGTGGCAAAGGAATGCTCAGCATTCGATCATTCAGAATCTGAAATCCTGCCTTCTGTGTGAACTAACATTTGGACAGAACTGGAAGAATGAGAAGTTACGTGTCTCTTGGGCATTTGCTGGCTACTGAGGAGTGCTTCCAGGCCTCTTTCACAGGTCTTTCAGGTACTTGCATTCCTAGGTTTGGGTATTTGAGGGACACGTGAACCACATTTCACTTCTGCTCTTTCTTGATTAGTCTATATGCTGCATAGGTGCTTTGGCCAAACAAGTTGTGAAATATCAGCATGCTTGTTGGATGTTTTGAAGGAACATGTGTGATTTTTCTCTAAAGAGAAAACAGTAACATGCAGGTAAACTGTAGTGCTTAGATGGCCTTCCATTTCCTTTAATATTAGGTGGGCAGCTTCTAATGTGTTACGTGGAGCCTGTTAGGAAGTTGGTAGGAAGGAAGGTAAGTGGAAGGAAGGTAAATAGGCTTCAAGGTGACCCAGGCCATGGTCATGCTACATTAATACCCTGACTGAGGTGAGAATAATTCAGATACATGTGTGTGTATAACATGAGCAGACTGGCAGTCGCCAATACGTAGTTGCAAATGGCTAGTAGTGTGTGTTCCTAAGGTGAGAGATACAGAATGGGTTTGGAGAGCTGGTGAGTAGGCAGCTGGGTGTGTTGAGAGCATTGTAGGAAACTAAAGGCACGAAGCGTTGGGAGAGTGGAGCCTGTTGAGCCTGCATGCAGGCTGATGATCCTGTGGTGTAGAAGCAGGCTCTTTAAAAAGCAAACCACCCACCTCACTGATTCCCCAGCTTACAGAATAACCTGTCTTTCAGTCACAAATCAACTTCCGTGGCAAAAAGCTGAAACTGGGGCCAGCAATTAGAAAGCAACAAAACTTGTGTAAGTATATATAAACAAACTTTTTTGTATTACAAGTGTATTTTACAAATCTGTTTTTTCTTAAGTGGGTCATCAGATCCCTGTGAATACTTATTTGCTTATACTTATATATAATTACATTACGATTAAACTTCAGTTCTGAATTTCATGACCTCGCTACTTGAATTGAGGTACAGTTTTGTTAAACTTCAGGTTGGTAGCACAATACAGTAAGTGTTGATTTAAAACACTACTATTTTTTGCAGCTTGAATTCAGCTTACTAGTGAAATGTATGTGAAAATGTCTTAATGTTTTTTTTCTTTGTTTTAAAACAAGGTTCTTACGTGCATCCCAGACCATTGGTCTTGAATCCTCCTGCACTGCAGTTCCATACTGTATGGGGTAGTCAAAATGCAGAGACGTACGTGCAGCCTCCAGCTGTAATGAGCCCAATAACACAGTATGTTCAGGTAAGACTGTTCATGCCACTGATTCTTGAGTCATAATATTTTTGAAGGTGCAGGCACATAAAACTTCAGGGAACAATACATGTTGAAATTTCAGTCTTGCCTTACCCACTTTTCATATTGCCTTCCCCAGTAAAAAGCACCTGCCTTCAAAACCCTTTAAAAGAATGAGAACAACCTTGAAAGATACTTATGTGACTTCTTTATAAAATGAAAGACAGTGAGATACTTTTTATTTCGAGAATGAGAAAACTGTTGAAGGCGGAGCTAAGATTTAGTTATATAACACTTCTTAAGTGATCATCTTAGTTGTCACAGATGCACTTCACATATCAAATGCATCTGCATGTTTAATGTACTGCTACCTTGCCTCAGAATAAACCACAAACTTTTAAAGTGTATTTCTTAAACAAGAATGGAACCAGAAGTTGGCTGTGGTACTTTTTTTTTTTTGACCTCCTAGGCAAACAAATTCCTGTTTCTGAGGTGCTGTTGTTGTTTTTGTAAGAACACTGTTACAGCATCTACTGTTACCAGCTGTGACCAGTAAAATATGCCTGCAGGACGTTTCTTCAGTGGTACTTCAGATAAGCTGCCTTACTGAGCTGTAGGCAGAGTACTTCTGGCCTTCTTGGGTCCTGTGCTGTGAATAGGTGGCTTTACAGATGATGGTCTCTTCTGCATTACCCCTGTATGATACGCCAGTGCAGCAAGGCAGTAGGAATTGCAAACTGATTGTGGTTTATATATTCTTAAGCAAATGAAGCTAAGCAATCTGTGACTCCCAGCAGTGTGGTGGGTGGTTGTTTTTTCTCATGCAGAGAGCCTGATGGAGAATCAGCAGGAGTACTACTAAGTTTATTGGGAGAGTGAAATAGCGTAGAACTAATACTCTTATATTCTGGAATGTGCCTTTAAACTATTCTCTGAAGAAGCTGAGAAGGTTCCAGGTTAACATTGTCTTAAAATATATGCAGTGAAGAAACAGTGAACTGGTCTGAACTGTAACGCTTAGCTTGCCTTTGGCTCCAAGAAACTGATCTTCAAGACATAGTCCATTCTCTTACGGTAGTTGGTCTGTCTTAGGTCTACTTTTAGAAAGTTTACGGAATGAGTTGTACTTCCAGTATGACTTAAAAGATGAGCTAGAAGCAGGTGTGGGATTCTTATATATGCAGTGTACTTCAGAATCCAACTTTGTAGAGATTTTTAGTGCCTGAAGTGCTGAAGCCTTACGGGAGCTCTATAAAGGTTGCTTTTAAATAGTGAAGCTAGTCTGCAACAGGAATTGAAGTAACCATGTGACTACATGCTTCTAAAAATGTGCTTCTGACTTTATAAATACCCTCACGCATAAGAACCTTACTTTGCTTCAAGCTTGCATTTAAAAAAGAAAAATATAATCTTTATTTGCAGACCTATCCATACAGTTCACCAGCTTTATTGACACAGCAACAAGTTCCTGTGGGATATCAGCCAGCCTACAACTATCAGGTATGTAATTCTTTAGTAGCAGAAAGACTATTTGATGCCTGATAAAACATGAGTGGAATGAACACTGGTAACTGGAGTCTGATTTTTTTTTTTTTTCCTGTGAGTTCTTACTTTCTTTGAGCTCTTGTTTCACAGAAATCAAAAGTAAAAACAATTAGCGATGTTTTTATTCTGATGCAATGAAAAGTGCTGAATAACTTAGTGTACTCATTATGTAGTTTGTTTTTTTTTTTCTTAAACATGCAAAGATAAAGCAACTTAGAAATTAGCAAAAAGTACAGGGATCAGTAGCATTTTTTCTTGTGGGAAGTAGCTTTGCAGTTGTACGTGCTTAGTGCAGGTAGCTGATGATGGTTACTTAAAATCACTGAGTCTTACCAGAATATGTAAATGTAGGATCTGTATAGAGAGGGGGTGTGCTCTTGAGCTTTAAAAATGTCTAGGGGAAGGTGCTTCACTGATAGGAGTTCAAAAAAATCACTAAGTGAAGTGTGGGTAAGTTCTGTTACTGAAACTAAACTAGAAGCAGTTTATTAACTGGAAGTAACTAGAGGTTTGAGATGTCTTCACTGTGACTATTGATTCCTGTTATTTCCCTGATCTTTAGAAATCTTTGGGATTTTAATTTTTTTTAAACATGGAATGAGAAGTGGAAGGAGATGGTCATCTGTACCACAGATTCAGCTTTGTTCTGAACATGGAAATGAGGTGCACGTAGAAAGGGCTATCAAGCTGGACAGAAGACTGAAAACTACTGTTTAATGACAAATCCAGACATGAAATGTTAGAAATAGTGGCTTTTACAGAGCAGTTATTTGCTTGTGTTGGAAGTGAATGAATAAAAGCCGGTGCTTGTCCAATTCTTCTTTAAGGTTCAACCGCAGTGGCTTGCTGGGGAGCAGAGAAATTATGTTATGCCTCCGGTAAGTCTACAAAGTTAAATTTCTGAAACTGTCTTCTCTATTAGAACTGTATTTTGACAGTTTGATACTGAAACTGGTGACTGTATCTGTATGTAATCTGGTCTATACAAATCTAGCTACTGACAGAGTAGGTAATTGTTCAGGATTTCTTGCTGACAGAGTACTTTTCAGGAGCTGCCTGACAGAATAGAACTGCCTATTTCATACATTCTGGTAACAGATTTCTGAAATTTTAACGTGAGCAGAATTGGTTTTTTCATGAAAAGCTGAAGAAAAAGTGGCAACCTGATGAATAATCCTGACTTAAATTTGTACAATATTACTGCTTATTGTTTTAATTTTAAAAGCCTCAAAATATGACTGGTATTTGCAAAGCAGATTTTTGGTTCCTTTCAACAGCTTTTTAAATGCCTTGCCAGGCTGCTATAGACTGTAGATGGTGCTGTGATGGCTTCTAAAATTACTTGCTTTCTCTTGTGGATGTCACTTGTGTAAGAGGAAGAAATGTGTTTGTATTTCTCTTTTAATGGTATTGGAACTTAGACTTGCATCTTGGGCATTCTTTTGTTCTGTCGATATAATCTTGTATTTGAGTACAGTTTCTATTAAGTGTTTAAAAGCTGCATCACGTAATTTTCTTCTGAATGGTATTCTTTCAAGGCAGTTCACAGATGATGTCTGTACAGTGTGTGGAAGGTAAATGGGGGGGGAAGTGAAGAAAATGGAACTTTGTGCATATATATTGCTACGCTGATGCATCTGAGAAATCTGTCTCTGGTTGTGTTAGATGAGTATTTTATTCCTGTTTACTTCCAATAGTATACAAAGCTTTGCTTTCAGCTTCTCAGCAGGGAAGCAGCCTCTAATTTTGTTTTAATGGGGGCAGAAAAGTTCAGAAGTCACTGAAATATGGATTACTCTGGCTTGAAATAAATTTTTGTTGAGTAACATCAATGAACGTGATACAGCTGCAGTGTATCAGTTAGCAGTGGAATGGTAGCAAGCCAAAACTTTTGGAGTAGGTATGCATGGTGGTTTTCATCAGATGTTTAATTTTGATTATATAAGCAGACGACTCTTCCTAGAACTATCCTGGTTAAGCAATTTTCAGTATCATTCTTGACAAGACTCAAAAGGGGACACGTATGGTACGTAAGGAGATTGGAAGCTTTACCTTGTTGTCTACTGCTTCACACCTGCCTAGTTTTACGCCTACCTTTTATCTTTATACCTACCTATTACCCCTACAAGGGGTAATGGCTTCAAATTGGAAGAGGGTAGATTTTAGATTAGGTTGTCCAACTTTAATGATTGGACTTGATGACTTTAAAGGTCTTTTCCAACCATAGTGATTCTATGGTTCTGTAACTGTCTTAATAAAATGGATCAGGATACAGGACTTTCCCCCACTCATAAAACTTTTATCAAAAGAGTAAAGATAAAGCTGGCGTAGCTTATTGCTCCTCGCCTACCCATGACAACACATCTGCTTGTTTTCCCATTGTTACTGAAACACTGCAATGTTTAAAACTATACAGGTTTATACTTCAGTAAGCTATCACTGCACTGAGGATCCAGAGTTTATACAGGCAGAATATGCTGTTCCGGAACCCGCACAATTGTCTACTAACAGTCCACAAAAGGTAGGAGCCTTCTCAGTACTTTGATGTGTTTTGTCATAAATCCTGTTCCCAGAAGTTTGCATGTGAGGATTATGTGATTTGGTGAAGAGGACCTCTGACTAGTATTCTAGAATACAAGGTGTTAGTTGTCACTTTAGCCAGTTACTCAATCCGCTGTATCCAATTTCTTTCTACAGCTTCAGAAGTCTCACGTTTCCTTGAAACTTGGTGTGTGTCTGTAGGGCTGAGGGCTGTATAAAATGTTTGTTCTACTTCATTAAGTACAACCATGATTTTAAGTGAGAATACTTTAGATAATCTACTGAAAATTACAGGGGAAATTGCAAGTACTAAAAGCAGGTTAGGTAGCATGGCCTGCCGTCTTGTGCAGATTTAGTTTAAACTTCAAACATCTGAATTGGTAACTTTCTACTCCCTTCACTTTCCCTTTCTTTGTGCAAGGTGACCCCACTTTGGCCAACAGTTGGCCCTGAATTCAGTTTTCTAGAGGGGACTTTGTTTTTCAGCTGTCAGCCTATTTCACAACTGAACTGACATGTCACTGGTCAGAACCGTAATGTTGTAACATGTAGTGGTGATAATGAGTTACCAAGATCAAAACATGGCCGGGGGGGGAGCTCCAGAAACATAAGGCAGTTGAGAGCAATCCTGAACATAGCCCACTGCTAGTAATGTGGCCATATCACAGGGTTTAACTTAAGAAAATCAGTGTTGTAGATGCACCTATTACTGTATTTCAGAAGTCTGTGGACAGGAGCATACAAACAGTAGTATCCTGTTTGTTTAATCCTGAGAACCGTCTGAGAAACACCTTTGTATCACAAGATGACTACTTTAAGGTACGTAGTGAAAACAGTTGTGTTTCAGGGAATTAATTCTGACCTTCAGTTTAGTCACCTAAACGTCACCATAAAAAGAGGGATACGTATCTGGAATGCCATTTGAATTCTTTTCTTGTGCATTCTGAGATATGTGGGTTTGGCTCTCAGCTGCTTGATGCTGGAAACAAGTGCTGAAATTGGATTTAGTCGATTTAATCCAGACTGCATAGGCACTTTGAGCGTAAGGCTGGCAAATCCATTACTCAGTGACAAATTGCTGAAAGGGCAATGGGTTACTCCCTAGTTTGGGTAGAGGATGTTGAGTCTGAGCCCTCATAGTCAGTACGCTGGTGAAATGTGCTCTCTGCGGATGGTGGCTCTTCATACTTTGTGTAAAATGTCTACCCTTTAACCAATAAACTAGTCCAGGTTGGTAGCTGGTGATAATTTTGCTGTATGTGTTCAGTCTTCATAATTGCGGTTTCTGCTTATGTTCCAAGTGGTGGTTGGTTTATCTTGTTAATTAATGTTACATTTAAGACTCTTACTTCCTTTGTTTAAAAATAGACAAATGAACTAGCCATGTGCACTCTAGAGCAGGAACACGCAAGTTGTATTTGTCAGTTTTGGAGGGGAGTGAATAGAGTACAGAATGTCTTGATGCTTTTCATGAAACTTCAGTTGCTTTAATCTGTTACTGATACTTTTTTCCTGTTTTTTTTTTTCTGTCCATTCCAGGAGAGAAAGGCACACCACTTCAGAAAAGGAAGAGCAGTACTCAAATCTGATCAGCAAAGATGAAGTGCCTGGTACTTAAACTCCCTTACATTGATGTTACTCCAGTTTGGTTTAGCATTATATGCTGTATGACCTTTTTCAAAAAGTTGCTTCAAGTTGAAGTGTGTGTTCTGTTCTGTTTCAATACAGTTGTTTTTGCTTGAGTAGTTTGAAGTTTAAAGTTTTAAGAGTTGACAAACTTCCAGGTTTTATTAATCGTTTGCATGCTTCCCCTGATAACTAACTGGAATGTTAAAGAGTTAATATGGGAAAAACACTCTTGGTTTTTTTGGTGCATGTGGATTTCCTTCTGAGTTTTAAGGTACAGTTTGCATGTTACAGTTAGTTTTTCTTAAACCACAGTTTAAGTTACTGATACTGACCAGTTATCTCTTGCAGTTTAAAAATGGAAGTAGTTATTTCCCCAGGGGTTTGTATTTTAAAACTGAGCTCTTAATCAATGGAACAGAAGATCGTCAAGTTGTAACTCAACTGAAGCCCTCTAAGTATCAATGTGGTTATGGTCATTAATGGCAGTTTATGTACCTGCAGTCTGGAGCATCACTTTCAGTTCTGTGGAGTTAATTAGGAGAATCCTAATATTCCTATATGTAACTTCAGGTGCAAGAATGTAACAAGCTATATTGGCTACTCCCTAGAGCATGTGCTTTTTTTTTTTTACATGGAACATTTTAGCAATACCTGTATGTTAAAATTGTGAGAAAGTACTGCACTGAAAATATGCCTTTACGTAATGCAAACTGTTAATCAAAGTATATCTGTAAGCCTGTTTTAATAATTATGTAGATTTTAGTCATGTATTTTGAAACAATTAAAATAAATTCTTATTTTGACTTGATTTTCCAAACTTCCAGTGTCATGATTAACATAATACTAATCAAGTTACCTTGAGAAAGACAAAGGTGTTACCCCATATGAGAATTCCAGTTGCTACCAATTAATAGTAATGAACTTCATTTTGTGGTAATTAGCTGTGGGTCTGGACTGAGAACTGTATTCAGTCTTGTATGTTTGTTGGGTTCTAGTCTGCTTTTCTCTTCCTCCAGCAGCACCTCAATTTCTCAAGACAAAGTCATGCATCTCTTTCTGAGGATGTATACATGAGTTGGAATAGGACTGCATGATCTGCTTGAAATTCCCAGAAGATTTAGAAGTAGTAATGATTAGGAAAAGACTTGCCCAGAAGTCGTTGTTAGTGCAATATCTACGAGGCAATTGAATTGATAGATACAGACCTGGACACTTAAGGAAATTTGGCTGCAGCATGAGAAATGTCCAGGGACTGTATCTCAGCAGTGTTCTGGCTAGAATTTTATTAATGAAGAAAGGAGCAGGGGGATGAAGTGATTGCAGGTTTTGGAGCCACTATATTGCAGAAAGCCTAAGCTGTTTAATTTTTCTCAGACTATCTTTAGTGACATGGAACAGTGTTATGGGTTCCCATAATATCAATTTGCCATGTTTTTCCCAGACTACTGTTTTAAAGACAATAGCTTGATTATATGTAACTTTTGTATTAATGGCTTCTATACAGGTTTTTTTAGTCTTACACAGTTAAACTCAGTATCTCTACAAATAAGAGATGTGGAGTTTTGTGAATATCAGGACCCTTTCCTTTGCAACTTTAAGTATCAAAACAACCTACTTGGGCTCTTACAGCTGTGATACCAGCTTATTGATAAAGGTAAGTGTTTCTTTGCAACTGCAGATTTCATTTTGGCTTGATGTTCTAGTTGACTTGATTGCCCTGGGATGTATTTGAGGCTTTATGCTGTAGCTATAAGAAAAGAGGAAGTGCCTGTGTAGTTCTCGTTGAAGAGCCTTGACAGCAAAAAAAAATCAGAAAATACCTAGCTAGAGTGCGTATTTTGTTTATTTGACCAAGTGTTACCCATAGGACCATCTGGTGAGCAAGTTGATTGTTCGGTGTGTTTGAAATGGTTGTACAAGGTATGAACTGTTCTTAGAAGCATGCTGGGAAGGCTTATCACAGTGAAGTGCATCGCAAAGGCCTTATGAGCGCCATTTATTTTCTCTTCTATTAGATCATGTTGTACGGGTTTTGTTAGCCATTTCTCACACAGGAAACAAATTTTTTGTATTCCCATCTGGGAATTGTGCATTTTGTGGCATATGCCAGGGAAAGTAACAAGTTATGACTAAGAACGTGCATTTTTAATGTTCTTTTGAAGTACCCTATAAGCATAATACAAAACCAGTAGGTAAATCTCTTTTGTGTTGCATTCAGAAAGTTGAAACATCTGTTTAACACAGCTATAGCTGAAGGCACTTCCAGAATAGGTGCACAATTGGAGCTTCTTGCACATTTGTGTATCTTGTAGTATCAAATGGAGTGGACTGAGTTAATTGTTAATTAGTAGGCAGTAGCGAGTTCTCGTGGATCTTGCTTTGCACAGAGTACGTACATTCCAAGTGGGAACTCAGAAGCATGCAAGTTGTCTTTAAATAGTAAGATGGCTTTTGTCAAAAGAAACAATTGCTTAGGCAAGGTAAAAAAATGCCATGCTCACATTTACTTGGTATATAGAGCTATGATGCTTGGTTTGTGGTTCTTGCCTGAAGCGTCCCGGTGAGCTGCTTGGTGCTGTGGCCTTCTTACTCCTTTTACAAGCCCTGCCACCTTGACAGAAGTATTCTTGGAATGAGACAGCCAGCCAGATGGTGTTCTTGGATCTCCACTAGAAAGATTGTCTGGCACGAACAATAATATCCTGTCAAAATGGAAATAATCTGTTTTTCCTTGTAGATATTTGTGTTCTAAACCAGAATGTCAAATTCTTCTGATGTGAAGGTGCTGTGGTTCTTGACTGCTACAAAGGAATAGAAGGATTTTTTCCCTTAACTATATTTCACAAGGTTTCCTTCTGTGTGCCTTAATGGAACAGATTTTTAAGTCCTCTAACAAGTATACAGTCTATATTCCTTGCAGGAATGACTTGCTAAAATAGTTTTTTAGGATAGATGCATGTTTGAAAAGCTTTAATGTCTGTTAAATGTAGCTGTTAAATGTCTGACAAAATGTAGCTGAGAAAGTAAAAAAAAAAAAAATAAAAAAATCCAGGCTATAAAGAGTAAATATCAGAGCTTCTTCACATCACATGTACATCTCAAGAAAAGTCTTGAGTAGGTTTATAGCCTAGATGGATTCTTAGATTCTTACTTTGTACTACTACATTTGTATTCAAAAGCTTGGGGTGAACTTTAAAGTTTCTTGAAGGGGACACACCCACACTTTCACTGTAGCTTTTTTAAGAAAGTAGGTACCAGTTGAGTTTCCAAAGGTCTTTATATGGTGCTCCAGACAAATATGAAAAAGGGTTGGTTGTTCCTTTAGCTTAAGGTTGGTTGGGAGGCTCTAAGTATAGCAATGTAGAGGAAGGGTTTTACATTAAAATGCCACTGTAAAATACAGTGTCAGAGCTGAAAATCAAGTGTGTTTATACAGTAATTGTTTTAAGACTAGCAGTATAATTAAAATGACACAAACCTCCCAATACCATAGTCCAGTAAAGATGCAGACTGCAGTCAGGATTTCTTACATAGTGGAATACTAGAGATACTGCTTGGAAGACAGTACTCTACCTACTTTAATTGTCTTTTAAGCTTCTAGATGTTAACCTGTTTCTGTTGGTGCTTTTCCAAGTCAGATGTTCAAATATCAATATATTGTCTGAACTGTTAACTTCTGTAGCCCTCCTGAACCTGCTCCAACAGCTGTACATCTTTCCTGGGCTGAGGACTCCAGAGCTGGACACTGCTCCAGGTGGGGGTCTGAGTGGAGTAGAGGGGCAGAACTACCTCCCTCAAAACCTGAGAGGTGTTGGCCTGTAGCAGATCCCAGGGCTGTGTAGAGCTGAGCTGTGCAACCATCCAGTTCTTCCCATACCCTGGCTTTAAACTGAGTGCAGGAAGTGGTGTCCTATTGCTTCTTGCTAGGGAGAAAAGACCAACACTCAACTTTCTACAAGTCCCTGAAAGGAGATTATAGCGAATGATGTGATCACCCTCACCAGTTTTGTTGCCCTTCTTTGGATGTTCTTCAGCCCCTCAATGTCCTTCTTTGAGTGAAGGTCCCAAAACTGACCCCAGTATTTGAGGTGTAACATCACCAGTGCTGAATACAGAGGTACAGTCACTTCCTCCTGCTGGCCACACGGTTTGTAATACAGGCCAGGATGCTGTTGGACTTCCTGGTCCCCTGGGCACACTGCTGGCTCCTGCTCAGCTGGCTTATACATCAAGTCCCTTTCTGCCAGGCAACTTTCCAGCCACTCCTCCCCAAACCTGGAGTGTGGCAGGGAGTGCAGAACCTGGCCCTTGGTCTTGTTGACTCATTGGCCTTGGTCCATCAATCCAGCCTATCCAGATCTCTCTGTAGAGCCTTCCTACTCCCAAGCAGATCAACACACCCACCTGTGTTATCTGCAAACTTTGTGAGGATGCCCTCAATCCCCTCATCTAGATCACTGATAAAGAGAACAGGCCCCAGTACTGAGCCCTGTGGAACACTTGTTTTTGACCAGCCACAAGCTGGATGTAACAAGTTCACTATAAAGTCCAGGTAAACAATATCTACAGCCTTTCCCTCATCTAAGCAGGTCATGTTGTAGGAGATCAGGTTAGTCAAGCAGGACCTGTCTTTCATGAAGCCATGCTGACTGGGCCTGATCACCTGGCTGTCCTGTATGTGCCATGTGATGGTGCTTGCTGATCTGCTCCATCACCCACCCTGGCATATCTTCTTTTCTCCTGCACCTGCTGGGGTGGCAGTCTCTGAAGGTAGTATCTCTAATTACTGGGAGAAAATCCTCTTTGGGCTTGTCAGGGATTAGCAGGATAATACCCCAGTGCTCTGAGCAGCTGCCCTGTGAGGTGCAGGTAGGCTCCCAGGCTGCTGCAGGTGATGTTCTCACTGTAGCCATCGGAGGGCTCTCACACTCGGTGCTACGGGACAAGATCAGGCTGTAGTTAGATGTCAAACAGCAATTCAGCTGAAAACATCATTGCTCAAGGTCTGTACATACATGGACAAAACCCTACTGTGTAAGATTTCCTTTACTGTTCCTTAAGGCCGTTAATTGCCTTTATTTTGAGCAAATACACAAAAATGACTTAATTAAAATACCAGAGTTGTTAAAGAAAAAATAAAAAGGAAAAATAATTTGATCTTTTCCTTTTAGATGTTTCCCTTGTGCAGGTAAGTTACTAGTACAGCACTAAAAGTTAGAAATGCTAATTAAGGTTTCTTTCTTAGTGCTCCCAATTCTACTTTCACTAGAGTAGGGATTTCTATTCATAGTTAAGCAACTTGCTTGCTGAATCTCTTGTAAGGAAAAATGCTGCAACAACAGATATTTATTAATAAGACACTTTATATGCTGGACTGTCTATTTTTAACAGGGATGTAAGTCTGTGTGGCCTTGCTATGGGAATGTTACAGTAGCTTTAGTAAAACTTAACCTGTCAGTCATACTTACGTCACTGTTGCAGTGGTTACTCCCTGACTTAGGAGACAGCCAGACTCAGAAGTGTAATTCTGTTAAAAGGTTTTAAAAACAGTTTTTTCAAAGTAAGATAAAAAGGATCAATAGCGGTGCAGTTTCAGGACTGCTATTTTAGTGCTGTATTGTTATGTGTTAAGAAGCTGTGAAGCCTGGGCTCATTGGCTTTGCTTGGCTGTGGTTACTGGGGACTTGGTGAGGTGCACAGCACTTTAGCGTGCTAGGCTATTGGAAGAGGAGGAGCTGCTGTGCTGACAGTTCACATCAAAGCATGCTTTTAACACTGAGATGGTACTAACCATGTCTGCTGGGGTGATGGAAACCTCAGTATGGATTTTTGACTTCTCTTGCTATATGGGACTTGATGGTATTTGTTCAGCTTTTAGTAAGTCAGGCAGTTGGTGCCGTGTGGGAACATCTGCAAGAAGTTCAGAAGTCTTGAGCTGGAGATTCAAGTCACGGAAGCACACTGTAGCAAATCCTTGTATGTGCAGGGGAAGAATATTTTCCAAGTTCCTGTGTAAATTCAGGGCCACAGCAGAAACATTTCATGCCTCAGCATAGCTGAGCAGGTGTCTACTGACTCCATTTCCCTGAGCTTGGGAGAGGACGGACATGACAGACAGGAATATTTGCTTATGAAATGTCCCTTATTTGTGCCTTTTCAAATTATTAATCAGGTACTGAACTCAGGTCAGTGCAAACTGCAAGCAGAGCCTCTTCATCCGAGTGAGGTTTGGTTACTACATGAGCAGTAGACTATACTCATACTTTTAAACAAGCTAGGTTTTAAAATTGTTATTTCAAAGGGCATTCTCAAATAAATGAGACTGAAAGGGTAAGTCCTCACTTCTGTCACTTCTAGACTCTTGGATCCATTTTTGAGAAACTACACCTGAATAGAACAAAGCCCAGCATGGTGACTGTGCTGGGCACAGCTCAAGATGTAGGAATTCTTACAGACTAAAGATAAGTGAGAAGTCCACTGGTTTTGTAGTATTTCTTATTCGCATTATGCGTCAGTGTGATCAATCTGGATGGATATTAAAAATATTAAGATTAATTTTATAGCCATCTACGTTCTTTTTCTGTGTTAATCTTCACACTGTGGTGGACCCAGCTGTGCAGTCCATCTCCTGCATAGAATTGTACCAGTTGCCATGACAACATATAGCTTCCTACTGGTGACGGAATAAAAGGCATGTGACTTCTGAAAGCTGGCACAATGTAATTTAGTCATCGGCCAGCAGGTGGGGCGTGAAGCTAACAAAACCCTAACAAATCCCGCCATCAAAAAGCATTCCTCTTGTGCAACTCTACAGTCTGCCCTTACAATAAAAGCTGTCCACCAGAGTGTAGCAGTTCTTAGCGTAGGCTAATTAATTTCTGCGTTTAAAAAGTAGAGCTGTAAGAAATGCGATGAAAACGCTGTAGATTACCAAAGGTGGTCATCCAGTGCAGGATGGGTTTGGCAGAAAGGCAGGATTTGTTAGCAGGTTTAACACCGGTTCTGAGTATGTCAGGACACTGCTGGGCACTCTATAGGGAAGCAGGACAGAGAAGTTTAAACCACTGATGTATTCCATAGCTGAAAATTCCTGTCAGCTTACTCATAACTCTCTCCAGTTCCTCTCTTCATTTCTACACTGCTTACAAATTAAATCCTTAAATGAACTTGACAGTATTTCTAAGGGGTATAAGCCAGAAAAGGCTTTGACTCTCCTTTCTGCTTTCTGGTAAGTCTACTTTATTCTACAAACCAGTAAAAAGAAAAGCCTGTAGTGACACTCAAATCTCAGTATATTCTGAATGTACTCATTTAGTTAGCTTCTCTGTTCCCTTTTTTTTTTTTTTTACAGAGGAAGCATTGAAATGAGTAAGAACCTGGACCACTTCTTTAAACTGGATATTCATTCTGGATTTCTCTGTTCTTGTAAATGGAACACTGTGATTGGCAACGGATGAGAACACAGCTATGTGCTTTACCTTTGCCACCAATGCTTAGTGTTACCTGTTGTTTTCAGTGTTTCCTAGGGCCAGATTCCTCTTTGTTGGTTGGAGGAGAGGAGGGAGTTATCTAGCAGAAAATGTGTATAACTTAATTTTCAGTTGCTGTGTCTGCTAGCACTAGGGAATTATGAGCTCTCTGAAATGTTTGCTTTCTTGGGTGACATTTTCCAATATAAATTACACTTTATGAACAGTGTATTATGAAGCCAACAATGAACAGACAAAAAAAAAGAGCTGGAGTTCACTACATATTTGCTTATCTTATTATTATAGAAGCACCACTGAAGAAGAGAAAAAAAAAAAGAATATTGTTTTGTCAAGTTCCTGCATTTGGTGGTTTGGTGGGATCATTAAACAAACTTAGTTAGGAACTGCTATACTCGTCCAGATCAAGGTTTTGTCTAGTTGGGTATTGTAGGTCATTATTGGAGACCTGTCTGTAAATGGAAAAGTGAAAAGGCAAGACAACAGATCCTCAAGAAGTGGCTTAGCTTCCAGCAGTTTATGGCTCAGGATTTCTGAGCTTGTCCTTGATCCTTCCTGTTGGTATATAGTGAACAGAGTAGCAAGGCAGGCTGTACTACAGTGTTTTGCTACAATGTCATAGAACACAGTTTATTATAAATAAAGTGAATTATATTTGCTGTATGAGTCCAATGTGTTTTTGTCCTTGTCTTTAGGGACCTAGAAATGCATTAACCTAATTAACAAACCAGTAACTTGCAACAAAGCTGTTACTTAAAAAAAAATTTAAAAATCAAACCAGGAAGCAAACTTCTTTCATAGACCATTAGGATTCTTTTATGGATTTTCTGCCTTACTCAGCATTCTGAAAATAAATTAAATTTTGTATTAAAAAAATCCCAACCCTGTGATATAACTGCCTAAAAAGAAGGCAGTAGGAGATAATACTCTGTATTTATACCTAGAGCTCTACAGAAGTACTTAGTATTTGTTGTGAACATGGTAGTTCCACGTGTTGCCTAACCAGCCCAAAATACCCTGTATGTAAAATTAGAAGGAGCTCGTGAGGCCACAGGTTGTGTCCAGACAAGCTAAATCAGGGAAATTCTCATGCATATGATAAAGTACTGTCTGAATAAGATTCTTGTAACAAATGTAGGGGACATACGTAGCTAATGGTGACTCACTCTGGCTGCATTCTGAAGCTTTGAGTTCTTGGCCACAGGTCCTGTTACAGCTACCGGAGTGGTCTCTTAATCCAAGTGGCAAAGCTCTGTGTTTTGGCAGCAGGTGATGTATTGTCTCAAAGCAGCCTGTTTGGCTTGTAATGCACAGCTTCAGACGCTGTAGAATTCACGTTTCTGTCTCTTGTTCCCTCACATCTGTACAAGCTAAGGATGAAACAAAATTGTATTGTAGTATTGTTGTTTATTGTGGAAGAATGCTTTTCAACACGGAAAGCAGAATCTCAAACATAACTGGAAACAGAATTCTGTCTTAGTTTAAGCATAGGAGCAGTTAAAATTTGCTGAAATGTCCCTTATGTGTCCCTTGAGCGACACTGTGGGAAACAGTCATGATCTTTGTCTTGCCTTATTAGAGCAAAGTTCATTTTACTTTGATCTGGATTAAACAACATGGGGAATTAAAACTTTGCTCTCTTTGAGTTGTTTCAAACTTAAGTTTGAAAACCTGAATTTTGTGATATTGAGGAGTCTCATTACCTGTTCTTTAAGTCTATACGCTGCACTTCATACCTACTGATAAAGTGGAGCAAGCAGGGAAAATGGAGTAGCTGAGACTGACTAGTCACAAAGGCCACTAGTGTTTTCTTACTCTATTTGTTCCCTACGATGACAAAAATATACTTTAAATACAGGTACTGAACTGTAAGGTCAAGGATGAAACAATATTTTTATTTTTCAAATACTGCTCCCCAAGTGCATTGCGTAGCAGAATAAGATTTCTAAAGACTTGCAACAAGTTTTGTAGCTTGCCATCCCAGGAAACTAAAATAATGCAGAAAGTACCAGCTTTTGCTGTTACACTAAGTCAGTCAGCTAAAATCTTTGTTTATTAGTATAGTGTACAGGTAACATCAGACAAGTTTTATGGCCTGGAAAGGCTATTGTATGGAAATGCTGATGAGTACAGAGTCCACTTTGACATTGTACTAGTGCTAGTCACTTTGTTAATTTGTTAGGGGTTCAAGCAGCTTCTATTCAACACCACCGGCTTTCTGGTGTCACGGATTATAAAGTTCTGCATGTTCATAATGGAACTGCCTAGATCAGTATGGTTTTAATAGTTTTAAAAAATTTTCACTTGCAGGTTTTTGAAGAAATTAATGTAACTCTTCATTTTTTTTACTTGTGAGAGGTGGAAGAGCAACAGCTTGTGTAGCAGTCTGAAACAGGTCATAGCTTCTGTAATGCTGGGTTACATGGGCCCTTCTGACAAGGAAAATGTGGCCACTGTTTTAATCCCCAAGAGCAAGAGCCGCTTTAGTGCCAACTTGATATAGCAATAAATCTCACTCTCTGGCCAACAGTCTTTTACGTGCAGGCATTTAGGGGCATATCTCTCCTGTTTCTGAAGTTTCTGCCACAGCTTGGTTTTAACCAAAATTATTAACGAAATGAGAATGTGAAATCTCTATTTCTGTCAGAGGTGTGCTGACACAAGGAGAAAGGTAAAATAAATAGGGATGAATTAAATAAATTCGCAAATGTAGCCACAGCTTTCCTCTTTCTCCTACAGAGGCATATCCTGTCAGATGCTGATCAAGTCAAAATTATGCACACATCATGTTATAGAACTACATTTAGTCTTCAGAAATCTATGGCCATAAGTGTAATCTAAGTTTCAAGACTATAGAAGCCAGCTTTCAGAAAGAGCCTCCAGAACAGGAAATTGATCCTTAGTTATACTGAGCCTCTGCAGCTCCTTAGGAGTTGCCTACAGATAAGCAATAAAAGCACTTAAATAATAAAAAACCTTTAAAAAATTAAAAATGTCCTGTGCCATCAAGATGCTGTAGTGGTAGGACTCATGTTTAAAACACGACCTATTTTTAATAACCAATTAGCCTAAAATTTTGATCCAGTCTGCATATATAACTGTGCATAGGCTGCTTCTGAAACCCTGCAATGGCAAAAGTAGCGGCTGCTTCTGGGCAAAGGTCAGAGTGTGTGCTGCCGCTAGGGTGGAAAGGGTTATACCACCTCCAGCAACAGGGGACTGGTTGATTCTCTCTCTAGCAGCAGTATAGACCTGACTTCTCCACAGCTTTCTATTCTTAGTTCCTTCTGTGATTTGGAAGCAGTTTTCCTAGTATTTCTGAGAAGCTACGGCTTAGTTCTGAATAACACCCAATGAAATAACTTCTTTGCAACAAGAAAACGGTTCATCAAAACCAAAAACTTTTTAATTTCCACTCAAGCTTATCATCACCTCTGCATCTTGAGTGCTTCAGCCTGTTGATGACTCAAACCTGCTGAAAACTACAAGAAGTTCAAAATCTTGAGAGTGGCAAGGGCCTTGGAAATCAGAACCAGACAGGGGTGAGACAGCTACAGATTCATTCCTGAAGCTGCCATGGTGGCAGATTGCTTGGCACAGAGGAATTGTGCAAAACTAAAGCAATGGTTTTCCCTAGCAACCGTACCAATTTGTACTGAGGTGGAAATGTAAGTGAGCTGGAGGCAATAATCTACTTGGCATTGGTAGGACAGGGGTGCTTTCTATTACAGTGCCCAAAATATAAACTAGATATCAAAAAGGTGTTTTATCAACAAATAATTACTCTTCAAGGATCAGACTTTTTTTTCTTAAGATTGCAGATTGCACTGGTGATCTGAAACTAACGGTAACAAGAAATGAGGAAAATATGTTAAATGACTTGTCTACCTCAAATGGAGTTTAGTTTTTCTCATGCAGGCTTTTCTTTCATATTTTGTCTTGATAATAAAAATCTCAATAGGTACTAAACATGTTTTTTTCAGAGTGGCGGGTAAATAACAAAACTAATTTTCTTTCCTGAAATTTTTGTGTCTGTTTCTGATTAGCTAAGTAACTAAGATAAGTAACATAAGTTTTGCTGAATCCTGTTCTATGTGATATTACAGGTATCTGTTGGTTTTTGACAGAGGAAACAAATTTTATTCTAAATTGGCTTTAAATATTTTTTTCATAGTACTGTGAAAGCTAGAAAAATGGCATGTGGTTGACTTGAATGTCAGAGTCTAACTTTATAGTGAAAATAACAGTAACTGTCATTACACCGAGTTCCATACAAAAAAACCCTGAACCATTAAATGGCTTACCCTTATGTAGATCTTTCCAATTAGTTGTGCAAATAATGCTCAGCATAACCAAGCAAGGGCTTATCTAGTGGCATAACTAGAAACACCTTTCATGAGAGAGAAATGCTGGGCATGTAATTTCTCACTGCTTTTCACAATGTGTAATCTTCTCTGCCTGTGCCCAAATAAGTAGGTATTTGGCAAAGCAGAGTTCCTCACTGCCCTACCAGTAGCAATTTACACCTACACCGAACTTGCCTTACCCAGCTGCACCCTGCACTACAAAGTGCAAATGGAAAACGTGATCACTCCTGCTTATAATACAGGAAGTTGTCGAGCTCTGCACTGCTACATGTATGGATTTACAAGTGAGATTACACTGAGCAGAAACAAAAATAAATGTATCAAAGCACTTTTTAACTCCTAAGGTAAACCAATATTCCCTAATGGAGTGTCTAGGGGCAACGCCTCATTGTTGATTAAAGAAATAAGGTGCTTCAGTTGTTTATAAATGCTTGTTAGAGCAGTGTTTTACTATTTAATGACCAAGTTGCTTGTGTTTTGCAGTAGTTTATTGTTTTGAGTGTGTGTGGGGGTGTGTACACACACACTGATAAATTTATAAAATCTCTGAAATATCTAGGGTGCTTATTAGGTTTTTTCAAGTTCATCAGATTTCTCATGGAAAGACTGTGGCCTCTCCTTATGAGTATCACATGAAATAACAGTTAGAGTAAGTTCTAAATCATATCTTATCAAATCTGTACCAAAATGGTTCTGAAAGAGGCAAATCTCAAAATATAGGAAGAGTGTGTTTTTTTTTTTAAAGAATATATGAACACTAGCAAGCCAGAGTAGAATTCTGAATTTCTCACAGTGGTAGTCTAGAAAGAATAGTTTAGATGTAGAACATCAATTTAGATTGTATGCTGTCTTCAGTTTATATGCCCTGATACCAGGCAGTCGAACCATCTTTGTTTTCTTGAATTTCAATGTAGACAACCTAAGTAGGTGATAATAGAGGTATCCTATCCTGGTAATTAATCTGCTGCTTCTGTAATATACTTTTGTAGTCAGAGAAAAACACCTTCATGTCAAAAATCCTATGGAATAAAATTTGAATTCAAATTTGCCTTTATTAAAAAGTGAAGAAATATCTTACTGGGTTGTATATTTAACACTGGAGTAGAAGAATTCCGAGTTGAAGATGATGCATCAAAATACCTCGTATCTGACAGCTCAACATTTGCAGACATGTCGGATAGTAACTGACTGCAAAGTGGGTAATGGAAAGATGGTTTGTAGAGCCTGGGTCTGTGCTGTGTGACCCCCATAAACATTAATTTGAAACACTTTTAATCTGTGCAGGACTGCTACTTCATAGCGATCTACAGTCAGCCAGGAATGTTGTTTTCTTAGTGTTGATGTCCCTTTCTGTATCTGAGAAAACTTTGCACCAGCAGAAGTCTTTAATGTTGTCAGGCATGCCTTCAATTCAACCTCGGAGGTGTAGATTTGCAAATCCTATGGTGTTGGCAAGGTCTGGTGCCCAGGACGCTCCTTCTGGAGCCATTTACGACCCGATATGTTTGCAACATCGGGAAAGCTGTACTTTCACTGCTTCCTACACACTTAGCAATCCTTGCCCATGGGCTTTAGTAGTGGTATCAGAAAACCAGCTCAACCACAGGGCACCCTGATGTGCCTGAGTGCTGCTGTCTCATACAGCTGGAAAGCCAGAGAAACTAATGAGTGGAGAAAAAATGATGATGGACAAAGAAAGAGGAAAAACTGTACGCAAATAATGAAAAGAAATGGAGAGGGGAAAAAAACAAAACAGACCGAAGGAAACAGAAAAAAAGAGGAGACGGGTAAAGTTCCCACACAAAATGCATTGCTGGTGTTTATGTGACACTTCAGCGCTGGCGAAGAAGGAACTGCACTTCTGTGCTTCCAATGTTTTGATGTTATGCTTTTGGCTACTGACTACTCTCTAGTGCCAATAGCTGGGCTTCCAGAGGACCTGAATGCAGAGACCGCTCTGGGGAAATGTTCTTGTTCCCTGATGGCACTTGAGGGAAAAGTAGAGGGAGTAGTTTCAGATAGATTTCATCCATCACAATACCTGCTTTAAATACAAAAATATTCTGCAGTTAGGAAGGAATTGATGTACTAATGTAGTGTTTGCTTATATTTTTTTACATAATTTAATTTGGTTTATGCATCTACACAGTAGGAAAGAGATTCTTAAGTGGAAAAAGTGTAGCAAATGTAGCTGTGTCTGCTGAGCACAAGGGCTTCAAGCAGTTTCAGTACTAAGGGTGTTTTAGGAGTTGCTGAACAAGTTTCTGGGCTCATAAGGGGAAGTACAATGAAAGTGACAAGTAAAGTTCCAGATTTGGTCCACAAGAACAACATTTGGGATGGATACACATATTTCTGGAGAGACAGGAAAGACAAGGGTGAAGGGTTGTCCCCTCTATAAAAGCGCAGGTGGAATATATAGAGCTCTTGGGTGGGTAACAGGCTGGTTGAGAATGCTGAGGATCAAAGGAGAGGCTACTGAGTGTGACATGTGGGTGGATTACAGACCAGCTACTCATGATGAAGGTTGATTAAATCAGCAACTCAACAGCATCTATGGGTCATAGGTTCTGATTCTTGGAGAGGAGTTAATCTGCCTGAGACCTGAAAGGGTAGCATGGTGAAAGTTAAATGGGGAACACCTGACTGAACTGCCTTGTAAAACTATTATGGTGGAAGCAAGAACAGGTGAAGAGGTTATTAGAAATGTTGCCAAGGCACATAGGAATGGTGTTGATACACACAAGGGCTTGTGCAATCTCTCTTGCTCTCAAAATACTATGTTGAGTAAGAGGCTGAACCAGGAAGGTGTAGGCCTGCTGCTGAATGTGAGCACAGGTAAGGCTGACGCCCTCAGAGCTGCCTTTGCCTCAGACTTCCTGACCTGTGTGCTTGGCGACAAGGTTCAAGCAAGCGGAGAACCACCGGCAATGGATGAGGATCAAGACAAGGATTGTCCTGAGAACCTGACCTGTACAAATCTGAGATAGTCTGTGCTGTGTCTGAGGGTGCTGGGAAGAGCTGGCTGATGCCTTGAGAGCTGCTGCTCTCTGTACCTTTAAGAGTGGGATGAGGAGGGTCCACAACTACATCAAGGCCAACGTTGCACCCATTTTCATAAAAGGCCAGAAGGACAATTTGGAGAACCATGAGGAAATCAGTCCCTGGGAAAACTGAGTCCCCTTGGAACAGCCTTGCTTTTGTGTATTTCATGTGTCTAGAAAGGGTGCCATCATGTCTCACCAACTGTTTGTCTTCTATGATAAAATGGCTGCATTTGTAGGCATAGGGATGGTAGTGGATGCCATGGCAACTTTAAAAAGGTGCTTGGCACTGGCTTCTCTGCTATTTTTGTATATGCTTCTGGAGTCGGGGTGGGTGGACACCTAGATGCGTAAGAAGCTCATAGCATGGTTGGGCTCAGACAGTTGCAGTTTAATGGGTTGCCCTTTGCCTGGAGGGCAGCAGCAAGTGAAGGCCTGATGTATTTTAAGGTCTTTTTCAAGGACCAGGAGTAGATGACAGGATCCACTGCTGCCATGTTTGCACATGACCACATACTGGTGGTGCTGTTGACAAGCTCCTGGGCTGGGCTGCTCTCCGTAAGGACCTGGGCAGACTCAAGAACAGACCAGCAGGAACTTTTTGAAATTTGACAAGAACCAATGATCTGCCTTTTGGAAGGGAGGGTACCTTGCACAGCTTGAGACTGGGGACTGCCTCTCTGGGTAGCAGCTCTGTTGCAAAGGCTGTGGGTATGTTAGTACGCAGCAAGTTGGCTATAGCCAATGAAGATGAGAATGGCATGGCAGTAGCTTGGAAAAAGTGATCCTTCTCTTCTATTTGGCACTGATTGGGGCTCTTCTAGCCCACACACTGTGTGCAAGTGTGTCATTCCCCCCTCAAAATCCTGTGACAATAAAGTTGTTGACAAGTTGGGACAATCTCAGTGAAGACCACCAAGGCCAGGGCTGGAGCATGTGTCCTGCAAGGAGAGGCTGGGGGAGCTGAACTTGTTTGACCTGGAGAAGGGAGGACTTACCACGATCTGAGGGAAGATGAGAGAACAGGCGCGTTGAAAGGAGATTCTCAGGCTCTGAGTACAAGGAAGCAAGTTCCACTCCGGTCAGCCCAGGTCTAGCTCGACTGAAATCACCGAGGCAGGGGCCTCTCTGGCCCAGGGCGGAGGGAAAAGGAGCGAAGTCGCAGCAGGGGGGGTGCTCTGGCGCCGAGGCGGGCAGCGCGGGAGGGCTTCCCAGCCCTGGCCGGCGGGCGGTGCCACGCACCTTCGGGTCGCGTCGGGGAGTAGGCGGGAAGCGCCACTGCCCCTTCTCCCTGCCTCAGCGCGGCTCCGGCGGGGCGC
>VWZK01002531.1:22687-132765 GCA_013396935.1 Baryphthengus martii | reverse complement strand
TTTTTTTTCTCTTTTTTTTTTTTTTTTTTTTTGTGTAGGCAGTACATTTTCTTGTCTCCCAGGGAGATGGTACCAAACCTGTTGCAATACTTTAATTTTTTTTAATGCTAGTAGTTGAATCTGTAGTTCATCATGACAAGTGTTCCAAAGTGTTTGGTATGAGTCCAAATTAGTTGTTCGGATTTGCGTTCTGCTTCTGTTTAGTTGTGGTAGCTTTGGCCTCTCTAACTGGGCTTGACTTCTGGCACATTTCACTTTATGCTGGTGTTTCTTGATTTGAGACCATAGTTTCCTCTGCAGAGCTTTTTTCCTGTCCCTTGAAAGCTCTCTGCTTATTCTACCTTTACTTCTTTATTAGGTAATTCATCTCACTGGGTCTGGAAACCTTCTTAAGAATTCTCTTGTCACTTCCTTTGGTTACAAATTTGCAGATATTCATATTGCAGTTTAAACATGTTCCAGACCTCCCCTATGCTCCTCCAACTTTTCGTTCCTTCTCATGTCTCTAATGAGTTCCCTTAGTTTTTGAGATTTGCCTTTTGAAATTGAAAACCTTAATTGCAGATTTACTTGGGTTGCTCTGCCATTTAATTTAAATAAAATCAATCATGAAGAATAAATCTGGGGTTATTCTTTCACCAGCCTCTCTATAAACAGAAGTTTAGATATCGGCTGCAACTCTAAAATCCTGATAGTACAAGTCAAATTGGTAAGTATATGATGAAACATTGGGCAGTTGTGACATTCTGCAGCAGACAGGACTGATTTATGATAATTGTTCTTTGCATTTTCCAAATAAGTCTGAGAATCTATTAAATTACTTGCTAAACATTAGTTACTTAAATAACTGATCCTTCCCCACTAATAAAAATTATTGCAGTGTTTATCGAACATATGTTTACATAGTTGCTTGTATGGTAAATCTCTTCAAAAGTGACCAAGTAGATATCTCTCAATACAGAATTTTTCTGTTAATGGTGTAATCTCACAAAGCCCCTATACAGGTGTAAGCTGGGGAGGGAAAAACGGGGACGTGTCAGGAGCACGGCTCAATTGTGGAAACCTAGAAAGGATCATCCTGGCATACTGTTCTCCTTTCTTTGTTCACCTGTCCACCCTGTTTATCAGATCTGGTATTTTTAATCCTCTGCTTTGGTTATGCTTCTCTGTCTGATGTTTTTTTGCCTTGTTACTCCTCTTCTGCTTCGTCGCTTTAACTATACTAGGAAAGGGACTTGACCATAATTTGCAAGCTCTCTCAGGGTTTGTTTATTGCTGAATGGGGGACTAAACACTCTGGTGTTTTGTAGACTGGGAGGGATGTAAGAATTAAGTGACCACATGCCAGCAAGTGAACTGAGCCGAGCATGAAGTGCTTATTATTTTGAAAATGGAAAGGTCAGGATTGCAGGAGTGAGGGCTTAAGGAAATAAGTGTGTCTCATTACTGCACAACAAATATGAAGTCCTGTAATTATTTGTAAAAGCCTTCGAGCATCCCTGTGAGGTAGCTAAGTATTACCCATGGAAGGAAGAACCAGGATGAAAGCACTTAACCAAAATCAAGAGAGGAAACCTATTAATACGCTGCAGTTATCTTGCTTCCCAGCTGCTGCACTCGTCAGTAAGAACACTGTGTTCCACAATTTTGTGAAAGGAACTTTAGCAGTAACTTAGGATACGTATTTTAAAAAATAAAATTAATTTGCGATAAAGCTTATAGAATGAGGTCACTAGTTCTGGACAGTAAACATTTAAAATGTGTTAATGCAAGCAAGCTTGTTCTCACTAATTAAGCTTAAAAACAAGCTGGCAGTAACATAATTTACCTTACAGCATGTTTTCTTTCCATCCCATTGTAAATACTGAATTACCTTGTTTCGTTTCAGGCAATAGTGAATTGCACTTACACATGTATTAGAATAGTCAGTTTATACTTAGCAGTTGACTCCACTATTAAAAGTATTTAAAAGAATTGTTTAGGAATTCTTTCCAAATCGTCCCTGTAAGTAGTCATTGTCACAGTGATTTCTGTAATACTGATATAGTTGACATAAACTGTTTAGCCAAGGCATACATAGATGATAAACATCTCTTAAATTACTTAGTCTGGTAATCCATTCAAGCTTCCATTAGCCATGTGATTCTGTTACATTTCAGTGTAATTTTCATTATTATTCCTTGCAGATAAATTATTATGGAGTTGCATGATAAGAGGGGGCAATACATCAGAAAATTAGCTCTGTTTGTTCCCAAAAAACCCCAAACAGAAAATCAGAAAGAAGGCAAGGTTTTTTTTCCTCCTCTTCTTGTGCTCTCTTCCTGCTGAAAAGAAATCCTGGGGCCTGAACTACTACTAACAAGAAAATATGTTGTTAGGCACATGTTTTTGTTTTATGCTTGTTGTTCTTTGCTAATTCTTGTTGTATTTCATCTATTTTGAACACAAGATAGTAAGTGAGAAAGCAAACCCAAGCTGGAGAGAGTGTTTTACTAAAGCTTAGGTTTAGAGATGGTGAGTTGAAAACTTGGGAGATCTCTAAGAGCTGTGACAATTCCTGTATTCAAGATACTTTGGTTTGCATGGATCACAGAGGTGCTTAAAAATGGAAATACTGTTGGTTTTTTTTTTTTGTTCCTCTTGCTGAGTACAGTTTGTTGTAATTATTTGTTTTCCATGGGAAAGGATGGTACCAGTTTCAATAAAACTTTCAATGGAAAGGAGTGATGAGGAGCAGGTCCTTTGCTGTGCTGGGGTGGATTTCTGTCCTATTTCTCCAGACGCTCCCCACAGCTCCTCTACTGCTATGATACACCACGGAGGACAGCAAAGGGGAGGAGGAGGTGGTGGTGGCAAAAGGCTTATTCTGTGGCTTGCAAGGTGGGCGTTTGCTTGGGATGTACAAGTCCTGGGTAAATTTTTGAACTCTTGTTTACTGAAGCAAGCTGCTCGTTTCCTAACCAGTGGGGGCCTTTGCTGTCATTCACAAGACAAACTTAGGAGTTAATTGACTGTAGGCTTTGCTGTTGTGCAGCTCACCACAGCTTCTATTTTTGATGTTTCATAAAATTAAAATGAGATACAGACTAAAAAAAAGAAATAAAATCTGTTATTAGATCGGGTTTTCAGTTCAGGTGTCTGAACACAAGAACTTTTTGAGAGACTATTAAGATGATGGAGCACACATAAGATTAATTTGCAATCTAAGTGAGTTTGTGGACAGAATTAGTTTTTCCAGCATATGCAGCTCTAAAAGCCTATAGCTAAATCTTAATTTTAATGGTTAATATTCTTCATTAGTTCTTACCTTGAGTGACAGAAAAAGTATTTCTTGTAAGTATGGAACTAGTGAATTGATAATTTTTACATTAATGAAAAACTTTAAGAGCCTACTGCAAAGCAAAAATATTTGAAAATTTGACAGTGTTTTTGAAGAATTGTTTTATATTTTAGTAAAACGTGAATATTAGTGATAATTTGTTTAAATACTGAATAAAAAAGTAGAATTCCGATGTAGATCTAGAAAGTCAGGATAAACACGTGTAGTACAATAACCTTAAGCATCCCTTACAGGAAAGCAATATACCTGCTGAAAAAGGGGGATTAAAGTGAGTTTCAGTTACTTTGACTGCCTCAATGATCAACATTTCCTGCAGCACTCTTTGATCACTTCAATGTAGAAAATTAAAAAGATGAGAATAATGTCCTGTTGACAACTAGATTTGTATCGGAAAAGCAAGGAGATGTTTTCAGATGAGGGTGGAAAGACTCTGGACAGCACTAACTTTGCTGCAAAGGAAAGGAAGGCAGAGGGTAACAACTAATGTTAAAAGTCTCTGGAAGGTTATAAAGCAAGCTCTCCCAGTAGGAAGTTTGTGGGATAACATTGAGCAGGTTTTGGTGATGCAGTGATTACTTGTCATAGACACATCATCAGTATCTTGGAGAAAACTTTTAAGTATTTGTACATCTCTGGATTTTTTTAATACTTAGACTTCTGTATTGAAGTAGAAACTTCTCTTCTTAAGATTTATTGTCTACTGCTGCAGCCTTTGCATTCTAATTACTGTGAAAAAAATTGTGATGTTGTGAAACTTAGGTTTTTTTCTACTGATACGTCATTTTTATTGAAGTGAAAACATCGTTTTCCGTATGTGTGCTTTAGTAACATAAATATAATTGTCTGTACTTAATGAAATGTGAGAAGGTATTTATCCTCAAGGATAGTAATTGAAGTTTTAGCCAAGCAGCAGGAGGGTGAAAATCAATCTTCTGGTAAGCAGTCACTCAATGAATTCATACAAAAAATGTGGTTTTAGTCCAGTCCCAAGTGGGTAGGTACCCATCCTGAATGACAGTTTGCAGAAACTCACATGGGCAATGAGGGTGGACTGATTTTCTTAAAAGGGCTGAGGAAGTGTTTGCTAGAGAAGCACAGGAGAGTGCCTGTGGCTGCTGCTGGTAGGGCAGGCTTCTGTTTTCTAGTACTTTCACCCCAATTTAGGAAAGAACACAAAAGTCTCTGTGATGTGAAATACTGAGTCCCTAAGGCCTCGTTCTGCAGCCATCACTGTCTGAAGAGTCCTCTGGCTTTCAGACTCTTTGTATAACTAAAGGTTGTGGGCACTGTGGCTTAACGACCTCTGAAATGGATTTTTTTTACTCCCTTACAAAATGCTGTACTGGATCCTTATGATGTGTAGGAATTACTGGGCCATCGCTGAAGTAGGAAATTTGATACACTTGCTAACACTTACTGCTAGCTTAAGTCCTCACTCTACAATATATTAAAGAACAAATATACAGCTTACATACGTTCCCTTACAGTCCATGGAAAGACACATACAATATACATTTATGTATTAAAATAATGTTTAGACTTAAGCTAATTATAGTACATGGGCAAAAGAAGGAAGCTGCTGTGCATATGAAAGAATAATCCTTTACTTAATGGTGGTAGTAGTCACTGGAGAAAAAAAAAAAAAGGTAGAAAGTATTATTTGAGGAACAGAAAAAGATCCAGAGGATTTTTAACCTTAAATACCAAAAGAAAAAGATTAAAATCCTCAAACTTAGCTTTCATGTATAGAAATAACTACAATAAAGTAGTTTTTCCTTTTCCCTGAAAATAAGCAGGGAAAGTTGTTTTCTGCTGAATGACTCCACCAAATATTTAAAGTTCAGGAACACATATGACACATCATCCATTTTTCTTGATGTGAGTCTTTCTAGCAAATGTTTTTTCTGTTTCCAGTTTCTGTGTGATCAAATGTTTACTCTGTTTGTTTTTTTTTAAGGTTTGATGTCTTGGTCATTCCTATTTTGATGTATTTATTACAGGCTTTGAGCAACCTGGTCTACTGGGAGGTGACCCTACCCATGGCCAGGGGAGTTGAAACTAGATGATCTTTAAGGTCCCTTCCAACTGAAGTAGTTCTGTGATGATTCTGTGACTGAACTTTGCAATAAGATGTAGGTATGCACTTAAGGATTCTGCAGATAATATGAAGATGGGTAGTGTTGCTGAGCCTGGAAGGACTTAACGGTGCTTTCAGGGGTGCAGGAGAATGGGATGAGGATATTACTGAATAGTAGAAATGCCAAGGAATAGAGCAGAGTTATGGGGGGTGATTTGGAAGCTCCTTGATTAGCTATGTTGGATAAAAATAAAGGGAAATGATTTCTTTGTCTCCTGGGAAGCTGATGGTAAACTGAATGTGATTCAGCTGTGGATGATGATTTCAGGTGCAGTAGGCATGTTATTTGCAGTAGAGACAGGGAAGCATCAATGCTGTTTTAATAGGCCTTGTTAAGATCTCGTTTTGAGCACGTGGTCACCTGTGTTCACAAAGAGAAATGAGAACGGGAGTGAGTGAGGTGATGAAGGCAGTGGAGCTCCTGTCTTGTAAGCGGCAGGAAAGGACTTGAGCACATTTATCATGGCAAAATACAGGAGTGGATTTGGTAACTATTCATAAAAATGATTTACCAAGGAAATAGGAGGGAGGGACAAAAGTTGTTATAAAAGTTAAAGCACAATATAAGTATAAATAAATTTCTACAAGTGAATTTCAAATACAATGGGGCTGAAAACATGACTACCTTTCTAACCATTTGGGGACTGGAGCTGTGGCATAAGCTCACAAGCACCTTGTTGGAGGCAGGAAACCTGAATAAGTTTATCATTCGCTGCTTTAGGTTTATCAAGTGTCAAGGTAGAGGCAGCCCTAGTCTGTGACTGAAGTTCTTCAGGTGCTGGTGGTGATCCATCAGAGATTGCAGGGAGTCTGGAACACCAATCTTTGTGATACTTTGTGCAGCACGTTTATGCTGGATGGATCCCAGGTCTCACGGTGCTCAGGCTGGCCTGTGGCAGCCCCTCTTTGTCACTGACTGTTGATTCTGCATTTCCCTCCCCATCCCCAAGGCATGAGTTTCCCCATGTAGGTGGGGGCAAGATGTTGGGTGGGCTGTCATGAAAACCTCAGGGGTCTGGCTGGTGTGTCTTTATCTTTGTGAACTCCCTGCTGGTTGAAATAACTTCTCTCAGTCTGACCAGCATTGTTGAGTGGAATGAGAGGTTATGGATCATCTGAGTATTTTCACCAAGCAATTCTTCCATCCTCTCATACTCAAATGAGCCATAACATGCAGGATATTGAGGAATGTTTACCATGGAGCAGAAATGGCCGTCAGGAGTAATCCTTTAAAACGTTGTGGACTGGCAGCTTATTAAATAGATTTATCTAGTCTAGTTCTGTGGTCGTGTATGTCTTCTGGTTTGAAGATGGCTTCTGTAAAGTGCCAGTATTTCCTGTGGTTTACCTGAAAAAATGAGATGGAAGGAAATGAGGTAGTTTTCTAAATGCTGGTAGTTTTCTGCAGACTTGGTTTTTCCATTGAATTGCAAGTCTGGATATTAATTTGAATGCTACAGAGATCTATGTAAGAGGTAATGCTATCTGCTCTTGTAGGAGCTGCATATATAGAAATTGTTATTAAGTTGTCAACTCTTTTATTATCCACTTAAGTATTTTCAGCCACTTTGTATAATGGAATAGGTGTCTTCCAGAGTATACTATTGAATACATTTGAAAGATGTAAAACACTGTTATAAATAAAAAAATTAAGTTGTCAGGTTTCTAATAAAATAATAGTGTGTCCAAGAGTTGATACGAGTGGTATGTACTTCAGTTACTATCTGAGCATTTATTTAATTGTACTGTTTCATGTAGTTTGTAAGTAGCTTGTACTTAAAAAGTAAAAGTCACTATGATGTGTGATGCATGAAACCAGAAAGAAAAAAAAATGAATGGCATTCACATATTTTCCCTTTTTCTGCCTCTTTGCATCAGGAGCTGCTGAAATGGGTTGTGGATTGAACAAACTAGAGAAACATGATGAAAAACGACCTGGGAATATCTATTCAACTTTGAAGAGGCCTCAGGTAGAAACCAAGATAGATGTTTGCTATGAATATCGATTCCTGGACTTCACGACACTAAATGATAGTAAGTGCACAATATTTTTCTTTAGATTTGTTTTTTCCTAATCAAATTAACATGTTAAATGCTCCATAATGTTTACTGTATAGTAGGTAAGTTTTGAAGATGTCTTCTATTTAAGCGAATGCCTTCTCTTCAGTCATAATGCTTACATGCAGAGATTTGATTAAGAATTTTCTGTAATTTTTTAACTGTAGAGCTAGTTGTATGTTATCAGATTGTAAATTCTTTTACCCCACTCCCCCTCCTCCCCTCTTATTCTTTTGTTTACTGAAATATGAATGTTTATTTCCTTAATTTGCATTCTATCCAAATTTCATATGGTAAAGCAATTCAGGTCTGTCAGGTTATATACTGTACTGCTCTTTTTTCTTCCTCCCCTTCTGCTTCCTGTGCTTGCTCAGGAGTAGGTTGAGAGGTTGAAGTTAGTGTTTTCAGTTTTGCTTGCTTACCTTAAGTTAACTCTTACACAGTTACAAATAGTTCCAGGTGCACCCATTTGAGGGGATACAGGATAGGGGAGACACTGGAGATATAAAACGTCAAAGGAGGGAAGGTCCAGTTTCATGTAATTTTTACCTTGGTATTTTTTTTTCTGCCTGAAATAGTTTTACTTTAATTCACATGACAATCCACAGATAATCCATTTCTTTCGTTCCTGATTGACATCATGCTTCTCTGCCAGTATTGCTCACACCATCGCCTGTGCCCTCTTTCACTTCAAAATTAGCCTGTTCTACAAGCAATTACTCCTCACACCATTTGGAACGCTGAAGTTTGAGCAGAAGGCTGGGACCTGCTTCTTGCTATATATAAAACAACACGGTCCCAAAATCTGTTGCAGCTTAGCTGGCAGGGTGCCAGGTAGAGCCTGTGTGCTTTTGCCCTGCAGTGTGCTGCTGCTTTGCTTTCTTCTAGAGTTAGGTCAAAGGGGAAGCCAAAGCCGTACGTCTCGCGCTGTGCGAGACAAAGAGCTGCTGGCACGTCGCTTGATGTGACACCTCCAGTGCGGTTCAGTATGTTCAGCCCAGAGTAATGTGAATTTGTTGTCTTTTAAAACTTGAAATTGGAAAAAGGTGGAGGTTTGGGATAGGTGGTTGCACAGGAGTGTGCTTTTGTAGGCAATATGGGAGCTGAGAAATTTTGCCTTCGCCAACTTTTGTTAGTGCCTGTCTGCTGCACTTGTGGATTCTTAAGTGTTTTGTTAGGTTAATTGGGATGCACTGCAGTTGTTGAGAGCACCAAACAAATGGGAGAGGAGTTCTTTTCATGTTTATGTATTGCGGCTGTTTCTCCGTTTATGTATTTTTATTTCAAAGTGAACTGTTTGTTTATGTCCTTTGATAGTGTGACAACTTTTACTGAGATGTTCTGTATGCTGTCATTAGTGAAAATGAATTAATATTGAGGACATATTTCTGTGGGCTTTTCTGGGATACTCATCACTGCTCTGCCTGATTGCCTCATAAGCTTTACTGTGTGCATTCTCCTGATACCTCTAGAAGTCTCATCTTTGTCACTGTATAGAGGAGGAATCGGTACATGCAATAGCAATGTGACTTGCCTCAGGCACAGAGGATGTCTGGCACAGAGCAAAAAATTAAATCCAGACTTTCCTAGTCTGATTAAATGGATAAGTCTGTTGTAAAGTGTACGTGTACATTTTTCTTATTCATCATAGATTGTTTTACTATGATTGTAGGAGACCTGGTTTTAAAGAGACTTCAAGTAGAAGTAGTTCTACCAAATTCTTTGACTCACCAAAACTCGTTAATTACCCAGATCCCATTAAATTCTGCTTTGGCATGATGTATCCACATCAGTCCAGTCTCTGAAGGATCTAGTGCATAGGCTGGTGAGGAGGGGATGGAACTGTTGTTCCTGCTCTTTCCTTACTATCCCCCTACAACTATGTGCTCTCAGAATTGTCAGGGCAACAGCTTGTGGTTATGCAGCTCCCTCCCTGTTCATGTATTGGCTGTATGAAGGCTCACGTCTCACTACAAGGTGTTGCGATGTTCCAGGATGTTCTCCATGATGACAGTATCACTGGTTCATTCACTTTTTTGCTCAGAAATAATCTCTGCAGATAACGAGAGTTAATGATGGGTGCTACACCTGTGTCTGGGGGGATTCAGAGGCTTCTGCAAATGCTCACGGCTGAGTGAAAAGAACATTTGGATTGCAAAGTCGGTCTTCTGTGAATCTACTTTAGCCCTTTCAGTGTGCATATATATCCTGACATCATTTTTTCCACAGGTTTTCTGCTTCATTAGGTTTTTAGAATAAGCCATGCTAAATTATGAGTGGCTGCAGAGTGTTTTATTGTATCCTTGTTCTGGGACTTATTTTACAACACTAGCGAGCCTGGCTCTGAAGGCAGGTACTAATTTTTCTCTGGGGCTTTTCTATAACGTTTACTGCTCTGATAACTCTGTCTCTCACGAATGTTTAATCTTAATGGTGAGAAGGATGGCATTCTCTCCACGTTGCAAGTGAGAGCTAATACACAGGTTACTGCTAGAAGTTCATCTCTTTGTGTTTCAAAAGCAGCTCTCGTTGACTTTAGATGTAAAGATGGATGCTGCTTATATTTGGAGTTTGGAACTGCTTGTATATTCTCAACTCAGATATCCAGATAATCAAAGATCACTTCCAGAATGTGGTGGATGTTTTAGCTGCACTTTCACAGGCAGCTGGGTGCATGTGAGTTTTCTGCAACTGTAGGTGGGGAGATAGTCCTCCCCTCTCTTGTCTCCCGTCAGCTCTGTGAATTCATTTAACTCATGGGTTTGGTGGGAGGCTCTGCAGGCTTTTCATGTGGTTATCCTCTGCCAGATCAGTATCCTGTGGAAGGGTCTGGAGAATGCTGGGGCTGGTAGAAATGATGGGAGTATGCAGTCGGGGAAAGAAATAGAATAATTTAAAAATCAGCTTGCACTGTTATGAACTGATTTCCCTTAGCATAACTCTGTTGAGAACAGGGATAAAATAATGTCCTGCTGGTCGTTTCTCTGCTCTGTTAGGCAGAAACTTTACTTGCTCGCTCTCTTTTGTTGTGGTTTACCTTCTGACATACATGGCTGGAGGAACATAAAGAAATACGCTCCTTTATGATACATATTTATTCATTTGTGTACTTGAGCCTTGCTCTAGACACCTCCAGTGGAAAATAGTGTTTGACCACTTATTTAAGTACTGTATAAAAAATGAATAGATGATAAATACAAAATGAAGGATGAAAACCTAAACTTCATTTTGACATTCCCTAATGTTACAGGATTGACATGCTTGGAAGTAAAATATCTAGAGAAAGGTTTCCCAAGCTTTCAAGCAAAGTGGGCTATGAAGAACCCAGCAGTTTCCATTGTGTGCCACAGCACCAATAATCTGCATGGTTCTTCAGAATTAAAATAGTTAGATTTGCCACTGTCTTTTCCTTCTTGAGCAAGTGTGATAATTGATAGTAGCAAAGGATTCTCATCTAGTGTAGACTGGCACTTGAGGAATAAGGAGCACTTTGCTAAGGCATTTCAAAACCTTGAGGCAGGTATGCTCATTTTGAGTTGCTTGCTTTATAATGTTTGCTTATGAGCCCTGCCTTTCTTGTTTCTGCTAAGGTGGCCTCTTCTGAAAAATCAGTGTGTCTTCAGTATTGTCTCTTGATGGTGTCATCCTGTGCTCTATGCTTTAGTCGTCTGTACTGACCAAAGCTTGTGGGCTCCTGCTCTCCTTCAGGTGAAATCACACCAGATTTCACCCAAATTAAATTGATAAAATCGTCACATATTTTTACTTGTCAAGAAGACGTTAATAGGTTTGTAAATTGGATCATCGTTGGGTCAGCAAAATGCCAGAGGAGGTGCAGAGTTTCATCCTGGTGTGTTTATCCAGCTCCTCAACTCTACCCACCTCACTGTCGTCTTGTGAGGCTCACTCCTTCACTGAGTCGGGCTCATTTGTCACTCTACAGCCCAGTCCTGTGTCATCTCCATCTTCAGCTGGTTTCTTCTGACAGGTTTCTACTCCTGGTTATATTACTGCTCCCTTTAGCCATTCTATCTCAGAGACCCACTGCTCCCGAAGGCGGCTTGCAACTGGTGCAGTAATGCCTTGGAGAGAGCGTGCACTTCAACAGCTTCCTCCCAGTGGCTTTATCTGCAGGTTAAATATTCTTCTAGCTCTTTGCTGGCTAATCCTCACTTCAGAGTTGCTCAGTTGTTTCCTTCTCACTGACTTTGAGACAGTGCTAATACTAACTGCTAATGATTGAATTTTGTACAATAAAAAAACTGTGGAAAGGTAGTAGCATTAGATTAATGTTGCAGCAAACGTTTTGCTACGAAGCCAGAAGAGACAAACTAGAATCAGTGTGTATATACTTTAGGCTTTTACCGGAAAAAAAACCCAAACCAAACCACAAGATTGTATCACCTGCCCTAAAGTAAAAAAAAAAAAGTTGTTTCTTTTGCATCCCTCTCCGTATAAATAAAAGGAGATTAATAATGATCATCTTGTTCTTCTCTTATCTCCAGTTCTGTTGTTTTTTTTTTCAAAATGAGAGGCAGATAGTGAGAGAACATGAGGAGGATGTGGAATGACAAATGAAATAGCCTTCATTTAAAGCAACCAAGTTTTCAACAGTGACTCTGTGGAGCAGGCTGGTTTTGTTTTGTTATTTTGTTTGAAAGAGAAATATTTCAATAATGTGCATTCCTTCCCTGCTCTTATCTGATCTACTTATTTTGGAAAACTTCACTTGCAATGACAGGTCCTACAGAAACTGAGCTCTCCCTCTTCTTTAGCCTTTATGTCTCTTCTTCCACCTCTTTTCAGAGAGAAACCAGGAATATGGTAGTTATTTATCACTTCTCTGAATTGTGTAGAGGTTTTTGGTATTTAGGGGATTGTTTTTTATTTTTTACTGACTCAGTTGGATCTTTTTTCTGCTTTGCTTCACATTCCTATAGTAATTCATTGGCCTGATGAGTTACGACAGGTTTTCGGCCTTGAATAAAGTTGGCATGAAACATATGCTAGCCACTTGATGAGAATGAAATGAAGGTATAAATTTTTTTAAATGGGGGAAGTCTATACACTGAACAAGTCATTTGTGCTATAAAACCACTGAAATCCAGATGTTTTGACTGACGGAATGAAAAATAGCAATGCTTCACATGTCCCAAAGAAGTTCTTAAGTTATAGTGTGAACACAAGGGCATATGGCTTTTATACTTAATAATTTGTCTCTTTAGTGAAAAAAAAAACCAAAAAAACCAAGCAAAAAGAGGAAGATTATTTTAAAAGTAAGGTTATTAGTTAAGATTTCAACATTTCCACCTTTTTTTTTTTTCTGCTTGAGTGTTGTGTTGTCTAAGGACATGTATTTTACCAGGACAATACTAGTATAACAAATTTACTACACACATAAAATCTTCTGATTTGAGACATTTTTATATGTATGTGTATATATTTATATGTATGCATATATATTTATAAAATTTGGAAGTGTATCGTTCAAGTTCTGGCAAACTTCTGGATACTGTAATGTTTTGGAACCAGTTACACTGCTCACAAAACCATTTGTCAAAGTTCTGTTACAACTGCTGTGGCTGGGCTTTTGATGGGATGGTTTTTAATTGTTTTTTTTCCTAACACGAGACACATGCAATGTGTTAACGAGCCTTTATAAAGGACATAATTATTTATAATATAATAAATGGCTAAAGAAACATTTCAGTATGGACATACTCTTGATTTGGGATTAATTTCAGTTTTATGTAGGCTTGAATTAATAAAACCCCCTCAGTTTTCCCCTCAGAGTGGGGAAATAAGTAGTCTAATTGGAAAAATGGAAGTGTCATGCACTGACAGGTGTGTGAGTCGAGGATAGAAAAGGCATTTTTCTTATGGAATATACATATATTTTTTATTAGGAAATTCTGTTTGCTGCAGAACGTAATATTTTTTGTTGACTTTGGTGCATACCGTCTCTTCCTACCGGTAATTTTTATATTACATTAAGCAGTTATTTGTTCCTGGCTTCTGTTTTCTGTTTCTCTTCACCATTCACTTAAAAAATACATACATCAAAAACAAACAAAAACCCTCCCACTTCTCTGAGCAAGTGGCTTTATGTCTGTAAAAGGAACGACTCTGCAACCCTGCATTTGCCGGTGTTATTATTTGATTTAAGACTAGTAAAAGCAATTGTTTCCCCACTGTTGAAGCTATTTAATTTCCTGTTTTCATTTCTGTAAGCAAAAGAACATAAATGAAATTAGCTTTCAAGTTTCGTGTTTTGAGTTGACCGGGTCTGTTACCACTGTTTTGTCCTCAGGAGCGATGAAATAAAATTAGCACGGCAAAATATTGTTAGGTTATTAACGGGATGTGATAGCTTGAACCAGACTGCATGTAGCTTGTCTACAACAGACTGTAATGTTGCTTCAGGGGAGATTTACATGGAGCGGGTTCAGAGCAGTAATATGATGAACGGCAGAGGCCAATGGATTACTTCTGCGTAGCCCAGATTCTGCTAATGCTTCCCCTTCATTTAAGCTTTGTTTCTGTACATACCCCGTTCAACTACGTCTGATTATATGCACGTGATGAAAAGAATCAGCATAAGGGCTTTGCTGGATCTAGACTTCAGTTGTCTCCATTAATACAAAGATGAAAAATGAAGTTTTTTGGCTTCTCTTGGTATTCCGTTCCAAGAGAATTACAGTCTGTAGTCATATGTAACCCTTCAGGACTTGCCACTGTGAGACACAGCGAACTGAAATGTTCGTGCTGTAGCAGTTTATAAAACTTGCTTGTGTGTCTCGGGAAACTTGCAGTTTGACATAAAAGGAACGTTCCATATGTTAGCAGTTTAATAAAGGCAATAAATTACATCATAAATATAATTGCTTTAAAGAATTATTAGGAATAATTTGAACTTCTTTACTAAGGTTGCCTTTTTAATAAGGATATATAACTCCAGTAAAATCTGTTAGACATATTCTAATTTCTAAATACAAGCTTGGCTTTCCATAATTACTGTATCTGGATCCTTGTTATGGTCGACTGGATGCACACATTCCCTCCGCTCTGTGTATCTATCCATCAGCAGCGTTTGTAATACGTACGCACATGTATGGATTGTATATGCATTTCTGGTTTTGAGAAGGGTAATTCATGAGGATATGAACATTAAATATTTTACCTTTTGCTTTATGGCTACGCTTAATTGTGCTACAATAGACAGTACAAAGAGCTTTATCTGAAGTCCTGCGATGACTGCGACAGAACTGGGAATAGGTCCTGGGCAGTTCAGTGCTCTGGCAGCTAGATCATGGCCTTCAAAGCACTTTTCTCACTGAATCTAAAGCAAGAAGGTGATCAATGTTATGAATTAAATTTCCTAGCCCATTTCTTAACAGTTTTACCTGCAGTAAATCTGTACCTTTCACGTAATTCCAATGGAAAAAGAAATAAAAAATTGCTGGTATTGCCTATTTCCTCAAGGTCCGAGTTACTATGGCACTGCTTTTTTTTTTTTTTAAAACAATACATTATAGGCTCAATGAGAGCTTAGATACAGTATGATATGTGTATTAGAAGTCTCAGATACATTAAAGAGCATGCATGCGATGCATTTTGGAATGATGTTTTCAACTTGTGATTGGAAATACAGTTTTCTTAAAGATGCTTTTATGGAATCTCACCCCAAATGCATCTAGCAATGTAATAGCCACTTTTTCTACATGGATTCTGTGTAAGAAGCTGGACAATGGATATGTGCCAGTGAAAAGTGGACTAGGGAGGGAAGGGACATCTGCATGTTCCTCATTGTGAAAAAATACGGGTGCTGCACTCATCCTGTTTATGCCAACTTTCCTAGTCTGAAGCCATTCTTAGGCTGAAGCGCGGTAGCTGTAATACTCCATTCTTACCATGCAGTCGTTGTCTGGATCTGCTGAGTTCACTGAAGCTCCTTCTTAGTGGAGTTGCTGAGTTCTTACCAAAGATTAATACAGGACATCACACATACATGAATGTTATAATTCATTCACATCGTGGAAAAACATCACAGAACTGAGCTCTGAACTTTCGAGAAACTCTTTCTTTCTATCAGCAACTCAGGAATTGCACATGATTTCCGAGTGGCTCTGTCTTTCCTTTTGCCGCTGGCTTTGCACATTCTTCCCATCTTCATGTGGTTTTCATCCTCCCAATGTGGTTCAAGAGCCAGGGAGCCAGACTTGGCCGTCTGCAAGGCCGGTAGACAGGCATCTCTGAAAGAATGCTGAAATTTTTCAAGCCACAGGGGCCCAATCCTATTTTCTCGGAAACAAAACTTCCTCTGCATTTAACTGGAACAAGAGATCACACAGTGGGTTGTAAGTCTGAATTATAAATGCCTTCTGGTTTTATTTAGAAAAGTGATTAGGAATCATCTCTGTGATAATCTTAGTCTTTTTATGCCTCGGTACTACAAATTCCTTGACATCAGCCAGATAAAAGATAATATACAAAATCTATGCAATATTTTAATTTTAATGAAGTTCTTAATTTGTAAATAAGTGGTGGTGTTTGGCTAAATATCATGCAAATGAAAGATTGAGAATTGGTTATTCCTGAGTGGAGGTTATCCCTGTTGAGAGAAAGTGGGAATTATTGCTGCCAGCTGCTCTTAACTGTGAGAAGTAGCTTTTCCTAATCACTGCAAAAAAAAAGTGCTGAATAAAGGTACCTTGCTTGTGTGGGATTTTTTTTCTGTTTGCATTTATTTTTCTGATCTTCCTGTATGAAGTGAAGAGTCCCTATTGTTATGAAACCAGGGTAGACGTTTAGCTATTTCACATAACCTATAGCAGCGTCTTGAAGGGGCAGACCCAAGGGTCCCTCCCGCTCAGCACAGTGCGTATCCTAAGCTAGTAGTGCGGTGTGAGAGGAGCAGACAGCCAGGTTGGAGCTGTTGCTTCTGGGGTGTTCACCCTGCGTTCAGTGCGTTTGGAGGGTTTTGCTTTGGATGAAAGTACCACGAACATCACACTGCATGTGTTTCAAAGCAGTCTGCAGGAAAGGGATCTGAAAAATGTCTGCTGTCTGGCTTGCAAGGCCTTCTGGGGGCCACGCTGGGAGCTGCCATTTTTCCCCTATGTCTGTCTCAATGCAGATGACTGTCGCTTGTCATTGGCGCTGCCAGTGACACTTGTAAAGACATTTCACATGCAGAAACAAGTCTAATTTCTGTTCTGGGTTTGTTTTCGGTTTCTGCTTTTTCATATGTGCTACCATTGCTTCCACTGCCTGATAACTTCTGATTTATTTGCCATGGCAAAAATGACGAGCATCCTTCTGCAGCTTTGACATCTGCTGTGTGAGCACACTCCAGATGAACTGACTCCTTCCTTCTCCCTCTCTGCTTTTGTCTGAGGGGGAAGACGTGGACTCTGCATTACTCTGAGTTTTTACTCGTCTGTGTTCTCAGTCGTACATCCATTGGATGGTGGGTACTGTGGGTGTGGGACATGAGATTGGACTGGAAGGGCTAGTGGTTGTCTCTCTGCACTGAAGCTCGGGTGGTGAGTTAGAACTTGCGGTTGTTACAAGCTACTGCCATGACTTTGCCATCACTGGGTGAAATTTTGGGAGTCCAAACCTGCTCTCACAGGTGTGACTGTCACCCTATGGAGTCCCATGATTTCAGTAGCTATTGGTCAGTGGCTAACCCGTTTGGGGAGGGAGGGCACATTTGCAGTGGGCAAAGTCACGATCAAGGTCTGCAATGCCATCTTCCAAACTCTGCCCTTGCAGCAAGGCGTGGCAGGACAGAGTGTCGGGGAGCAAAGAGATTCACCCTTTTCCTGGTGGCATTTGACCATTTATCCCTTTTAGATGGGTATATTTCCTTCACTTCTCTGACTCTCAATACCCATTTTGACTTTTTTCCTGTTGGCGGATGCCTTTGGCTGCTGGCTCAGTGGCCCTCAGGAAACATAACAGACTTAGGACTGAGTTGTTCACTAAGGAAAAGCAGAGCTGAAAAGTAGCAGCAGCAGGAAAAGGGAGGGGTGAGAGTGAATATTGTGCCCTGCCTTTCTGAGAAGTCACAAAGGGAGAACTGACAAAGAGAGGAGTGATAAAGTCTGTCCTTCTGCTCCCCTGGCTTGGAGGGCAGAGTCTTTTAAGGACGAGGGTTACTAAAGGCTGATCAAGTCCTCAAGTCCAAGTATGGAGATCAGCTGTCTCCTATTCTCCACAAGGAAACATGCACCTCTCGCTAGTAAGTCCATTTCTTCCCTGCTTTCCTTTGAGCTTGCAGAGGAAGTGCCCTGCCAGGCCTGTTCCTGGGCTTTTGGCTGAAGCACCATGTTCAGAGCAGGACCATGACCTGTCAGCTGCTTGATAGGCTGTCAGCACTCAGCTGACACGTCAGCTCATATGAAGCTCCAAAGGGTCTTCATAGCCAGAATCCTTCAATCCTAGAAACTGCCTCCGTGCTCTTTCCTACAAAAAAATGCAGCAGTCAAGATGTCTGTCAGCCTTGTGATGAGCTGTAACATCCCCAGCCCAGGCTCCCTGCCATAGCTTTCCTGCTGCTGCTCCCCAGAAAATGCAAATATGCTCTGCTGAAAAAGGGGAGTGGAAACTGAACAGCAATGGATTAGAGAAAGAGCTCAAGTGAGACCTTTGCCAGCTTCATTCTCAGAGAAAACCAATATGGCCCAAAAGTTAAAAGGAAGTGAAAAACAAAGGAGGGAAAGTGGGATCTGGAACTTCTGGAGCAGGGAGGAAGATAGGGAAAAAGGACGATGGGGTGCTGATAGCGCCTAATGGGAAACATTCCCAGAGGATTAACTGGAGCAAAAACTAAATAGCAGAGCCCAGCTTGGGCATTTGGCACTGAACCTATGGTCATGGGGAGGACAGGAGAGGTATGCACCCTGGCTGCCAGCTGTGTGCTGAAAGGAGGAGTTAAAGCAAGTCTGTACCCAACATCCTTCCATTGAACAACCACCCCAATGCTCACCCCACCCCATTACAAAGTGACTCATCCATGCTGTGGGCTCTCTGCAGAGGATCACACACAGAACTGAGAGGAGTTCCAGGAGCAGGACCATGCTGCTGCTACTCTCCTAAGGGAGTCTGTGCCCAGGTGACTTTTCATGTATGCAGATAGGAAGGGTATGCCCTCGTGGCCTCTGCCACCTATTGCTGGCTCTCCCAGAGAGGTAGAACCACTCTGGCCTGGACCCGTGCTTTGTAGGTCATGGGCATGGACACCCCAAACATTGTGCATAATGATGTCGTTACGATGTTGGCCGCTGTGTTCCCATGTGTTTGGACAGGGAAGAGGCTTCACAGCAGCATCTCTGTGTGCAGAAACCTCGGAGGGCTGTGTTAGTGTGATGCTTCATATGCTCTATGCACTTGGTTGCCAGGACAGATATGGGCACTCATGCATGGAGGGAAGAGGAGACAAGCTCTTCAAAAATGAGGGGGCATCAGGAGAAAGTAGAACAGATAAAATAGGGAAAGAGTATCAAGGGACAGGAGAAGCTGAACACACAAGCAGAAGAACTTTGGGGGTGATGGGTGAGAGGAAAAATAGAGGGACAAATATAATTTGACTTGTTAAGTAGGAAGAGAAGACATGGCATTGCATGCGTTTTCAGTGTTCTGGGAGCTTTCCATTGCTGGAGGGATGCCTTTTTGTTGTGTTGATCCCAATGAAGACCGGCAGGGACTGCAGCTATCATTTTGACAAGATTTGCTATGGAGTTCTGCCTGAATAAAACCCACCCATGGTATTGTGCATGGGCAGGCACATGGTCTTGTACTGAAGAAGAAAACTTACATCTCTGGGGTCAGATCTCTTTTGGGTCTTTCATGACTTGTTTCTTTTTTTTTTTTTTTTTTGAATCTGAGAGTGTGTTAGACGTATTTCGTTACTGAACAGGGAAAGGTTACTTTAAACCTTAAAATGCTATCATTTCTGGGAAAGATCGATGTTCAATTTAAATTTTGTCTGAAGAATAATGTGATGGGATTTAGGTAGTTTAAATCTATCGTGTCTGTCGTGCATGGAAACCGCAGGATTTATCATTTTCTTTACCCAGTTCTCTAAATAGGTAGAATTGTTGCTTTAGCAACAAGCAGAATTGTGACTGCAATTTAAATTAAGGTTATGAATATTGTACTCAGCAAAATAATGTGGTTTACAAACTTTAATGATTGTGTCTGTAGCGTTGACTGGTCTTCAGATTAGTCGTTTTAGGGCATTTGCATGGTGTTTGTGTGCGGATGCCTGACCTGGATTTTCTTTCCCTTGACTTTGTACAGAGAGAGGCATTGATCCTATGTCCAGGATAGTGCATTATCTACATGAGGCCTTTGTTTCTCTTTTGTTTTTCAGTTCCTATGTGTGTGCACAGGGGATAGGTAGCCTAATAAGTGTTCTGTCTGTACAAGATGTAAATGTACCGCCAAGCAGACATCTCAAATCAGGCTTGGTATAATGCACCTTTTTGCCTTAGGTGTCAGTTTGGTGCTGCATTCCAGGTGCTCCTGACACCTGCTTGCTGGTTCATGGCCAGCCTGCAGCGATTTCAGTATTCTATGTAGTTTCTTGGTGAAGTCCTGTTTGAACATTAGTATTTCACAGCCATAACATAATACAAAGCTGATAAAGATTGATCAGGGCGTCCAGATTGTGGCCCTCTCTTTAAGTGATGAGGCAGCCTGGAAAAATCTTTATGGCTCATATGGAGGACAAGAACTTACTAGCATTTGCTGGGCACTGTGCTAGTCTTGTTTCCAGTTCCCAAGCAAGTTCCTTTGACACTCCTTAAAGTACCTTGGCAAAACCTTGGCACGTTGCATATTTTTTCCCTTTATTTTAAACATTAAACACAAGTCTTGGTGCCTTGGTTTCATCTTATTGCAGTTATACAAATAAGTGATATCCTGAACGTTAGAGGAGTCCGAGTGACGTAATTACTGCATGAAATTGCAGCTTGCTTTCTGTGCTACAACTCACACCCCCAGCAAACTCTTGGTTCGCGTGCAGTCATGCTTTTGCAAGAGATTTGATACTTGTGACACACTGTGCTGTATGATAAACTTAAGATCAGCAGGAGTGTCGGGGTTTCCCAGATATGAGATAGCACGTGAGGAATTTCTGCTGAGTCCGACGCTTGCTCAGCTGCTGTAGCGAACTGCTGTGGTTCTTACTGGGGAGCGGTAACCAATGCATTGTGCTAAGGTGTTGCAGGAACTTAGAGCAACTGCAAGTTTTAGACTTTCCAAGCAATTGCATTTTGCAAACTCTGCTTATTTCATATAAATGGATCTTTGTTTAGTTGAAATTGTAAATAATTCCCAGCTTCCTTCCTTTTCTTCCCCCCCAAAATAATTATCCTCTCAACTTGAGGCTTGTGGTGATGAGCTACAGATTCTTCTTGAAAGAAACAGTTCTTTCAAGGAGAAGAGAATCTCATTAAGCCTTTGCTATGAGCTGCAGCTCTTGATCAACACAGGAAAGACAAGCTTGACAGTCATCAGGTGAGCTAAGAACTGCAAAAATATTGCCTGTCTCTCTTAAACAGCCATCAGTTGAAAGAGTTCATCGCAGTCTGAGAATGCAGAGGCTTTTGTGTACTATGGGGTACATAAAAAATTAAAGACATCAAGGATGTGAGAGGTCCTAAAGATGCCATGCGTTTCCAAATGAATTGATAAAAGGCCTTAAATCTGAAAGAGAATGAAGTATGAGGTTTACAAATAAAGAGTTGGAATTTTCAGAAAATTAGAGATAAGCCAAGACACAGTTACTGGTGAGATACAAATAAACAGTGGTCTGCTGCTGTAGTTCCTTGGTTGCTAAGCCCTCTATTGGTGTTCTTTTATTTGAACAATTGTTTTCTGAATTTCTTAATAATAACTGATAAAAGAATTGACAAATAGTGCTAAATTGCGTGGGTTAATTCACTAGCAATTATTGTACAGATTATTAGTAAGCAAAAAAAAATTGGCATCTACTTTTATCTCAAATCACAAAACAAAAGAACGAAATGAGAGTGACAGAATAAATGGTCTTTTGTTAAGTTATTGTCTCATAAAGTTTGGAACTGTGTCAGAATTGCTTTTTTGTTTTATTTTGCTTTTGTTGTTTATTTACTTAGGAATGCTCAGCTCAGATGCAGCATCTGTCTTTCTCTGCACTCCTTCTAACCCATTTTTCCAGCTGGATTGAATGCCTTGATGATGCCTTTCAAATGATCAAATAGATAAAATTGTACATATTCTGTGGGATTATTTTCATTGTTCTTCACCACATGTTCACTGAATAAAATACTTTATAATTGTAAGATTTTGTTTTCAAGCTGCACTCTTGCACTACTTCTCAGCTTTGTTGTTTGTTTAGTTTTTTTATTATAATAAATTTTGGGGCGAAATCGCTCTGTTCATCAACAGATATTTCCAGGGAACCCTTCCAGAACCATTGGTGAAAACTCAGACTATGTTATCGGTGATATTTCATTATTAGCCAGTAGCAGATCTGGCCCTTCTTGACCTCAAAGGACTTAGAAATGGTTCCCTGTTTTGCAGAACGCACTTGGGAATGGAGAGAAGTGAAAGCGTCTTGAATGTGGGCTGTCATATGATGAGAAGAGCCACGTGGGGCTGCTTATGACCTCTCTTTGGGTTGTATTGTTAGGAACATTGAGAAAGCAGCGTTCTCCGCTGTGCTTTGTGCGCTCTCACAGCCATGCTCCTGAGGCTGAGTATCGCCTGTGCTCCCGGAGCCTGACGGGAATGGCAGTGAACGGTTGTGCTGTCCTGTGCTGGCTGTCAATATGTGTCGTCACAGGCCGCTGTGCCACCTGGAAAGCTGCTTTTCTGCTCCTGTTCAAGGGAACTGAGAAAATGACCTGTTTATTTGCTTCTGTATTTTATTATTTAATCAGTGAGAACATGCATTTATGAAACTCATTTTTTGTTGTCGCTACCCAAGAGAGATCCTATCCAGAGGGTAAGGAGAGTCTTAGATCTTAGGATTGTCTGCATAATGCTTTTTAATTACTACCTTCATACCATGAACAAATTCTGTCCCTGTTGGACAGGACATCTGGTATGTCTTTATTACATATATTTACAACTTTGGGATTAGATTATAATAACTTTATTAAATCATTCTTTGGCAGCTTTGAAGGTACGGTGTCTCTGCTTCTTGCCTTTTCATTTCCAATAAATGTTTTAGATGCAGCACTTTTTCTGGAAGAACTACACTGAGAAATGTAAAATGATGCCTTCTCATAAATATTTGGAGGAATACTCTGCTACTTTTTGCATACAAAATTGCAATACCAACCATTTTATTACAAATTTTATTCATTTAAAAAAAAATATTATTATTTGGCTTTGGTCATTCCATTCTAATGATGTTTGAGTTGGTGGCCATTTTCCCATGACCCGTATTAAACAATAGATTTGCCTACTATCAGTATTATTGTGTGGGAATTCTTCACTTGAAAATAGAAACTGGCCACATTTTTCTGAAACAAGGGAGTAGGAGTTCAAATTCTGGAGAGTGACAGGAAGATTTGCTCTAGGCAAAAAAAGCAGGTTTTTTTTGCCAAGAAAAACTTTTTTTCTTTTGTAAATCCATCACCCATGCTCTAGCAGACTTGCTTAAAAAACCAAAACAGTACTTTTGGGAAGTGCTTTGTTAACTTTTAACAGCCTTTTCCACTACTCTTTGGCTTTGTCTCAAACGTTCTTGCCAATTTGAAGTGATGTGGTGTGTTTGGCAGTGACATACTTCTCCTAGGTGCCAGTGGTGAACTCTTGCTTGCTAGTAGTTTTCACTAGCCTGTGAAAGCCTTATCACTGTTGAAATACACTATTAGAGGTGTTACAGAAGGTGTTATGCCATAATACCTTTTGCAAGATTTTCTTTTCAGGTCCTTGCTTTTGAAGGAATTTTCTTTTTCTTTTTCTTTTTTTTTTTTTTTCCCCGGAGGATTTGGAGGTGGCATTGCAATGAGTTTTTCTGTTTTGTTTCTGAACCGGTTTCCTAGGGAAACAGGAGCTAAAAAAGGCTCACAGTCTGTCTGTCTCATTCCTTCAAATAATTATAACTGCACAATTTCAAACCGATTTGCTAGAAGTTTTTAAAGACAATTAGACTGCTCCTAATTTTGTGGAAGTTGGCGGTTGGGTAGAGGACAGACACCTGTACTGATTAAGAAAAAAGGTGAGGAGAGCCAAGCCCTGTGTGCCCTCCTTGGTGACAACTCACTGGCCAGCGAGCCAATGCATTGCTCCAACAGAGCCACAGAATCCTCGCTTCTCATCGCTTTGAAAAATCCAAGGAATGAGAAGAAAAGAAAAGGCTGTGGCACCAGTGAGGTTGAACAACAAAATCCTGATCAGCGGGAGTCGCTTTTTGTTATCTATGCTCACAGGAAAACACTGGAGTAGGCATTTGTGTAATGGCGCTGTATCTAGTGATACAGGGAGCAAAAAACAAAAAGTGTTTTATCAAGTACTGATTTTAATCAGATCTTTAACCACGTTTGTGTACCAATAGAGTTGACAAATCCAGTAACGTATTAACTGTTCAGTAGGTCCTTTGGGTACAGGTGTAACTCTGCCTTCTCTCGTTTCTGAAGGACACGATTGCCTAATTCATTGCAAAGTAATTGATCCATTTGCTGGTTTTACCTTTATATCTTCTGGAATTAACTTTAGTTTATGTGCTCATCCTAAAAATCATAGATGGAGTAATACAAGGTTCTTCCACATGCCAAATGAATCAGGAACTGTTGGGGAAATTGCTTGACAGGGATTACTCCCACCTTGTAGTTTCTTACATTCCCATGCAAATCTTTGCGTGTTCAGTGTGTCGTTGGAGAGAGGGTTTCCTGTGACAGTTTTAAGCAGTGAGGAGTTGGATCACAAGATCTTCCTCTTCAGGCCTGTTGTGCTGCAAATATCACAAGAGCTTTAGTTCCAACTGGGTTGCTCCCTTTGATGCTATGAGGTAGCTGAGATTTCCAAGTATAGCTCAACGGTGTCCCTGAGAGCAAGTCTCAGGGGGGTGATCCGAGGTCTGCTGCAACAGCAAAATTTCAAACCTGCTTGTGCGCAGACATAGACTCTTCAGATGGAATTCACATACCCCGCCAGAGGTATATTTACAATTTGCAGTGTTGGAAATGTGTTCCTGTTACCAGTACAGCTGAACTAAAAGTAGACGTGTGGGGCAGGAGAGCTGAGAGGAATGGCAAATACTTTCTGTAGAATGTTTTGCATTTGTTTTTTTCATTGCAATTCCCCAAGCAGGCATAACAATTGGAAATGAAGATAGATCTAGTTTACTTTTTATTCCTTTTTAAAATCTGGAGTTGTCCCAGAAGGCTCGGTGACATTAGATCGACCAGTGAGTTTTGTTTCTGTTGATAATGTAACAGCTGCTCTGTGTTCTGGGTCTTGTATAGGTGCCCATGGAAGTGTTTGTCTTACAATCACTCTAGGGTAATGTGTTTTTAAAAAAAATCCAAACATATTAAATCTCCCTTTCCTCTGAATTTAGTTTACCTGCCCCTGTGTATCTCCTGTTTATACTGAATTTCATCATGTAGCATTCTGTTACCCAACTTTTCTTTTTCAAACATAACCAAATCTGGGGCCAAAATCTAATTCAGAATATACCTTCAAATAACACTGCTTGCTTAGTTATACAATGCATGTTATGTTTTTGGCTGCATGAACATTCATTTAGTTTTGCCAATTTAACAGACATTTATGAAAAATTACAGGGTTTGCCAAATAGGGGAATTTGATTTAAAGGAGCACTAAAAGAACACTGAAAAGTTACAGTTTATGTTATATACCAAATGAAAAGCACGCATAATTTGGAAATGTCTTTTCTTTATCTAAAAATTAAAATATTTAAAGACAGGAAAAAGAGAAAAAGATGAAAGTCACTGTGATACTTTACATATTCAAATTTAAAATATTGTTTAACATGTACCACTGCCTTATGAAGAAAAGGAATGTTATTGGTTGATCTAGTCAAGAAATGAGAACATCTGAAATAGGGTAATATATGGACTTTAGTGACAGGATTGGAAAAAAATCAAACAAATTTAAAAAAAAAAATCAAATGAACCTGGCACACACTGTCATCCTAAATAAGATCTTACAAGAAAGACTGAAAACACCTATTACAACAGAAGGGAAAATGTGTGTGAAATACTGGAGATTTAAAGTGAAAAGAAACAGAACCCAGCAGGTAATATTTCAATAAAGCCTTCAAGCATTTATAAAGCTATCTGTCTTTTTCTGTATGTATAATGCGAAGTGTTATGTATAAAATATATACAGGCATGACCTGCCAAGAGGATTTTGGTTTCCCTGGAGACTATCAGTTCTCTGTTGCACAGGTTGGCTTTGGGAATAAGAGCTATCTTGATAAATCCAAACCTTTCTTCCTGAAGTTATTGGATATGTCAGTGAATTTAGATCTTTGTGTTGAAAGCTGAATTTATAAAATGCAAACTTTTAAATGTGCTCTCTAATTTCCAGTTGTTTCTCCTGCTGTGTACATATGATATACAGCAATTACCTTGTGAATTGGGGAAAAAAACCTTTATTGTAATACTTAGGTGGTTTTATCTTCTTGTTTGTCTGAGTTACACTGTCTTACACTGAAAATTTTAATTAAAATCTATCACGAAAAATGTACATCAGATCATGGTGCATGTATTCCACCACGATTGCTACTGTTCGCTTCTTTCTCCTCCCTTTCCCTTATGTTCTGAAATACTCTTGGCGTTTCTCAGTTTAGAAAGTAGGCTTCAATCAAATTTATACTTATTAACTATCTCGAATATGGAAAAAAATTCCTAATATAATGCATGCGACCTGCTTTGTTCCCCTGCGCTTGTTTAAGAGTAAGGACCATAATCTCAAAGTTGTTCTCAATCGGTTTGGGTGGAAATCTGCAGATTGATGTATGAATCTTAGCTTTTTAACTCCTTGAAGAGTCAACACATGCAGCGTTTTATTGACAATAGGATACAGTGATTTGAAAAGCTTAGAAATGCTACAGATTCCATTTCAGAGGAGGTTTTTCTCATCTAGCAAAGTATACCTATAAATTGAATAAATCTACATAATTTGGAATTTACTGAAGTAGGCAATTTTTTGTGCTCTCCTGGGGATATTATCTGCGCTTTTTATGGTTCTTTTACTGTGGTTCAAGTTTGCTTATTGTAAAATTTGCAAAGAATCCAGTGTTGCTCCTTTGTTACATTCTGCAGTTCTAAAATCTGAAATGAAAATTTGCCAGAAATATGGAAAGAATATCAAGCTGAGTGCAGTAAAAAATAAGGGAGGAGCAGAGGAAAGGGAAAAGGAGGGGATTATGCCAGGAAGAAAAACCATATATGTATTATAAGGTATGAGAGGGCGAGACTGAGCAGTCTCTGTAGGCTGCAGGGTTAGCTGTGAAACTTCTGGAGTGTTGATTGGTTTTGCTGCTTGGAAAAATGGCAAAAATGGCAAGCACAGTAGCTACAGAGAGGTCAGAGCTAAAAAGGTGCATCAGCCCTCCCAATTTTTGATGTCACCAACTTGCACGATACCAGAAGATCTCTTCAGTAAGTGTTATTTTTTTTTTCTCCTGTAGCTCCTCCGTCCCTCCTTTTTAAAGTGGTTACTGGCTGCTTGCTGTGAGAGATCTCAACTTGCCCCAGTAGTGGAAGTGATGAGAAGTCCTGTTTCACTACTACTTAAGTTGTTAAAATGAACAGTATTCAGTGTTGGCCTTTGGCAGCTGGAGTATTGCCATTAACTTGGTGTCTAAAGGCTTTAGAGCAGGGAACTAGTACTGTTTTGGGGGTTGGAAATAGAATTAACATGTTGGCTCTTCCTGTAGTTCAGAATTAACCCCTTCTCTCCTTTGTAATGCAATGTCATACTTGCCTTTTGAGGCTTATACAGATAACAAGCCTGTATGAATAAAGTAACGCAACTTTAAACACTTTCTCCTTTTGGTTAGACATAATTGGAGTTTTCTTGGATTTATGAAATGTAAATTATCTGTCTTTGTTGTCTCTGTGTTTGGTCTGCATCAATTTAGGAAGTAGAGCTAAGCAGGAGGAAGGGACAAATAAAAAAAATATCATTTCAAGGAGCTGCTCAAGTACAGAAAGGATAGGATTTGCGGGTTTTGTTGTTTTTTTTTTTCCTGGGCACAGTTTAAATGAGAAGATCCTCTCCTTTTTCATCTTCTTTCATTTTGCTTTTTGCACAATCATTAACCCTTCTTGCACCTAGTAGGTGGTCTTAGTTTTGCCCGTTTTTCTTAATTCTACCCACAAGCCAATATATATAAGCTGTGAATCATGCAAGAAGTGCTTGTCAATTTATTTAGACAACTAAACTTCTGTTTAGTGGTTGTTTTTTTACATAGTGGTGGTGATAGCCTGGATATTTCCTGTTTTATTTATTTATTTTTAATTCCCTGAAACACCAAAAAAGAAAACATCCCATGTATAATCAATCACATCATGTTTGTGGCAAATGTACCCAGTTCTTAAGATACTTTACTTATGCTTGCAAGGTACAGAAATGAAACTTTGGACAACAAAGAAGATAACTCACAAGATGCAATGAGATCAGACAAAGCAATTGATTAGACAAAGCTGTCTAATCTCATTGCATCTCTGAGTTATTTTAGTGCTTTCTTGATCTAATGCACACATCTGCTGTTTCCTAAAGGAAGGAAAAGAATGTTGGTGTATGTGTGTGTACATACAGGGATATGTACACGTATTTATGTACATGCATACTTTCAAAGGGGATCTATGCAATTTCACAGTCTTTCTGGGCTTTTTCCCTTCTCTACCTTCTTCAGATACAGTGCTTAGCTTTTGAATACTTTTAAGTTCCATTATTACATTTTCAGTAAAAGTAAACACTAGGAGCTTATTGAACAGTCATCCTTCATTTAAAGTCCTCATTTCTCTTCCATACTCATTCTTACTTTCTTTGATGGAGACATTTATTGTATTTGCCTTGAAGATTGAAAGAAAAACCACTGAGAATGTAATTTAGTATAACCTAAAAAGCAGCGTAATATATTAACATCCAGTGGCTTCCTTCTGCCAAAAACCTGAACAGTAATGCACCCTGACTGTCTGTCTTGTCTCCAAAGATAAGGAATACCTCTTAGAGGCTCAAGCTTTATTAGAAAGGAAAAGAAACTATAGTAGCAGCTTGCAAAGTTGCTACTCCAAAAACTTGAGCTTTTAACTCATTAAATTCTAGCATTAGCGTGTCTCAGGTAATTAAGGGTGTGTGATAGTGTCAGAAGCACCGTATATTTTCTCATTAATTGTTAGTTAGTTGTACTGCTTTAGCATTTGTTTGGTAAGTTTTAGTTCAGAAACTATTATTTGGAATTCCTCACAAAACTCGGCAGAAACTAGTTTATTGCTTCGTGTGCTTTAAGTTACATTATTAGTGAGTTTGCCTTTATCTTCTGTGGAAGTACTCTCAGTCTCTGATAGTTTTTTATTGTTATCGTTGCCAAGAAACTATTTGTGGATTGAATGAGGAAAGAACAGTCATAGTGAAATGAGAGTGACATGACTGCATGGTTTTGCCATGCAAACAATTTCTACTGTGTAAAAGAGAGTTCCTTAGTGTCTGTAACATAGAATGAAAATTTGCAATAGATGCCTTAATATTTTTTTTTTTTGGAGATTGACACTGATTGAAAATAACCATGTTCTCACAGGATCAGTCCGTAAGTGTTTAGTTAATATTCAAGTAACAGTTTGCTTTCTGATCTCCAGAGTAACGCATTGGCCTTACCAAGCCTTAATAGTTGGAAAGGGTGATGATCTGGATTCCTTCAGCAGTTCGAAACCAACTGTGAAACGAGTCAGTGAAAAAATGCCTTAGAAACTCTCTTATTTGTAGTACAGAGAGGAGCTCTTTTCCAGTCTGTACTGCACCGTTAGAAGAAAGCAAACACTTCCCAATAGATTTTTACCCTTCACCTTCCTCCAGGTGAATTCTCATGTTCACCACTTGTCTACAAGGAGCTGCGTACCGTTCAGTCCTCAGGGCCTGCAGAGATAAACCCAAGGACTTTGGCAAACCAGAAAGAGACCTGACGGGATAGTTCTTCATTTGAGGGTCAGCGATCAGCTTGCAGAAACTTGCTGGTCAGAGCAGCAGCGGTTTGTTTCTGTATCCTGATGGCTGCGAGTGAGTGCCTTCTGTCAACTGCAGTTACGCCTTCCAACAAGAAATCACGCTCCCAGTAATGCAAGTCGTTCAAACTTTTCGACTGCAGTGGAAGTTCCACTGAAAAAATGCTGCTTGTTTAATCACTTTGATCTTGTAAAACATTAATGCCTTACTTGTACTTAAACTTCTGATTGTTATCCAAATGAAAAACTTTATTACATTTGCCATATTTGTAGAAAATATTTTAATGTAGGTGAAACTGCATCTTCTGATGGTAAACTTTCTAGTTAAATTTTTTTACCGTCCCTAATGCAAAGACAGTATTTGGCTCTACCAGAACTTAGTCTGCTGTAGATTTGGTTTCTTTAAATTAAATTAAAGTTGCTGGAAAGGAATTAAATTAAGAAACAGCAATCCTCATACTAAATAGAGGCATTGTGCTTGCTTTGGTATTCTACAGAATGATCAGAGCTGATATAAACAATTTATAAACATGCTCGGGAAGTGCCCTCTGTGAAAGCACGGGAAGTTCTGTGGACTTGAGCCAGATTTATGTATCTGCTCACACACGTGCTTGGTGATATACTCTCTTCCCACATTATTGTCTCCATTCGTTGTTGCTGTTTAGTTTCCTGCCAAGAGGCGTGAAATTGCGATCACTTTGGTGGGATGCGTGAGGCACAACAGAAGGAGCTGATGTCGTGTCCTGCGAGATGGTCTCTAAAGGCAGGAGGTAAAGAGTCAGATCTACTGCAGAGCCCTGCAGGACATCAGTGGGTGGTGGTGGAGCAATGACTGTATTACTGTATGGCCGTATTTTTGCTTGTCCTCCGATTTCGTCTGACGTGCTTGTTGCTAGATCTGTTAAGGAGTGTCGATGCTAACGCCTGGCCGCTACCCACCTTCTGTCCACTGGTCTATGTGTTCTGCAGAGTGACGGAGGGAGATTTTGGTGGTATAGGAGAACGGCAGCAAAAAATTGGGCTAATGTCCTTTAAAGGTCCCTTCCCACTCAAACTATTTTATCATTTTTTGTAATAGGAGTATTGTACTTGTGGCTACAAGGGAACTGAGTTGCTGCATCGCTTAAGAGTGCAGGTCCATTGAGTTTGCCAGTCTTCCTTGTTTGGTTTTTTTTTGTTTCAGACCCCATTATACACCATGTATTGGGCAGGTGTTGGTACAAAGTGCTTTCTTCTGTACCCAGGACAGACAGAGAGTGCGTACAATCTAGATACACATCAATTTGATCTTTGTTTGTTTGAATGCAAAGGGAAAAGGCTTATTTAGTGTTTCATAATAAATTGTGGAGTGTGACTTTGTAAATGCAGATGAACATGAGAATTTTTAAAGGGAAGCAAAACTGGTTAAAAGGAGTCCAATATTTTTGTGGAACGTTTTCCTGTGTGATATGAACTGTCATGAAGGGCTCCATCAGTCTTTAACAGCTGTGACTGGAATAAAAGCATAAAAGCTTAATCAGGAAAACGTGTTAAAAAATGAAGACACAAAAAATATCTCAACGCTTAATTTGTTTTCTTGGAGTAAGCAAGCACCTAACATAGGATAGTAGAAATTCAGAGTAGAACTGTATGCTTATCCTTTTAAATAAATTATTATGGATAAGCACCAAGAAACTTAAGGCCTAAATAGGACCCTGTATTTGTCCATTTCAGTAAAGAGAAATTAAAGAAATTCCATTTTGACAGTTAACATTTTACTTTTCCTGGAGCATAGCTATCATTCAATTATAAGGATATTAAAAACCAATAAAGTCTGTTTTCGCTTTGTCATAAACATAACTAGCAGGAAGGGAAAATTGCTGCTTATTAAGCAGAATAGAGTTAAAAGCATCTGATTCTGTTGAGTGTATGTGTTACAGAAAGATGTACTGTAATGGACAACTGTCGTTATTAAGCATGGGCTAATAGGGGAATCTATGCTTTATTTTAGAAAGCATAATATACCTTTCTTATTTCAAAGTAGCAGGTTATGGCATCTCAAAAGTACCCAAATCTATTGATAGAGAAAAAATTAGCCTACTTGTTGTCGACAGTTGCCATAAGTGTCTTTTCTTTTAATATTTGATCAGGATACATCTGCCTCTTTAGCAAGGACTGTAGTGCAATTGTGAGAGGTCATATAAGACACTTCAGTTTGAAGCTGTTTGGTGGCTGTTTGATCTCTGTGGTAGCAGCCCTGGATGATCCATCGAGGGGGGAGGAGGAGCTCCTTAACACAGGAGGGACGAGTTCTCCTCAATCCCTGTCTCCCCAGCCACATTTATCAGCCTGTTCTCAGTCCCTCGGGATCCCTGTGGCTTTCCCCTGTTTCCTATAAATTGCTTTTTGGAACTGCAGAAATGACTCCTTTCGAATATACGTGACTCAGCCTGTAGATTTTTATGTCAACTCAGCCTTTTCGTTGATTTTGTGTGGCAGAGTGTGTTTCCATTTGCAGCAAAGAACGGACAAGTCCCTAGATCCAGGAGAGTCACCTTACGGGTATCAGTTGTGTAACACAAACTTTCTTTTCTTTCTGAAGGATCTCTGAGCTGTATTTTCTGTATGTATCTGAGCATTGCTGGAAGCGTTTTCCAGTTTCAATTATCAGTCAGGCCACAAACTAATTTGCCTGGCAATCGGTTCAAAAAGCAGCCCGCATGTCTATTTCCCCTTCAACCTTAGCAAAATTGAAAAACACAGCATTTGTCATTTACAGGTTTCTGACAAACTGATCTAGATGTAGACAAAATAAACAACGGAATCTTTAGAGGTCAGCTTGTGAAGTGCAACAATAAGTAAGAAAACATGGAGCAGAGTGTAAAACTTAGAGCTAATTGCGTTTCAAGAGCAACAGGGAACTAAAATAATTCAGCTTTATCTGTTGTCAAAATAGAAGCTTATAATAAGCACTTGAGTTATACAAGATGTTACTTGGTTTTTCGTTTGCTCTTTTGTCTAACAGAAGTCCCTGCTCAACATAATTTTGGTTTTCCTTTTTCTTTCAAAAGTGGCGTGATTAGAATTCTCTTTAACAACAAAAACAAAAGTTAAGATGGATTTTATTGCAAGTTGAATATAGTTTTATGAAAATGTTAGAATTTTTCTAAGGCAAAGTAAGGCTTAAAATGATTCTGTCCAGAGCCTGTTAAAATTCACCGTTTTTATTAACTATTTCAGCAATAGGCTGCTGAGTATGTTTATTGAGGTTTGCTAATCTGAGAAGTGCTGTTAGCACTGTGGAGGTCAGAATCCAAAATGGCCCTTGAAAACTGAAAGAAAAACCCCTAAAATTCTCTAAGGGCAGGGACACTTAGCCACTGTTAGTCGTGAAAAATGGCATTCTTTTCCCCAAATGATGTAAACCGACACAGGATGCGTAGTAAGTGTGAAAGAGCTTTTCCATTCTACAAAGCAGGGCTGTGGCTGGTGCTGGATCCCTGTAGCAAACCTTAGGTACTCTACTTGAAGAAAGATGTGGACCATTTGAAGAGACTCAGGAGAGAACCATCAAAAATTTAGAAATCTAGAAAACACAAGGGAACGGGAAACATTGAAAGGACTGAGTTTATATGGTCTAAAGAAGCTAAGATTAAGTCATGACAGGTATTAGGAATTGTAAAATGCTGATGCAGAAAAAGAAATATTGTAGTGAGAAAGCAGCAGTCTTGTGTTTCAGAGAGGGAGATTTAGGCTCGGTGCTAGGAAAAGCTTCTGAATAGCAAGAATACGGAAGTACAGCAACATGACACATCAGGGTTGTGGAATCTCCATTACTAAAAGTTTTTAAAAACAGATGAGAAAAATAATGAGAAATAAATAAACTAGAAGTGATCCTGCTTCTAGGTAATAGGATGGACTAGGGGGATGATCCCTCCCAGCTCTATAATCTATTATTTTTCTTCTTTTAATCATCAAGTGTACATCCCCAGGCTCCAATTACATGTATTTTCACGCTTCCTTTCCCCTTGTGTTAATCTTTTAGGAGGATGCAATCACTCTCCCATGTTACTGGCTAGACTTTACTAGTTTTACCGAGCCATCCTCAGAAGAATTCGGATAGTAGGTTCATGTGCAAGGCAAGCAGCATTTTTCATAGATAAGCACCATTACCAGAATTAACATTACTGAATATTATTTAGTCATTCCATTGTATTCAAGTAAAACCCTCATTTAGAAAGATATTCCAGCTTTTGTGTTCTTTTAATTAATTCAACTATTTGCATCATTGTCTAAAATTTTTGGAGTCTCTGAGCGACAAGAGGGAAAAAGTTGTTCTAACATACGAGTTTCTTTCCCCATTTTTATCCCCAGTAGGGTCCAATAATTAATAGTTTTATTACTTATTATGCATTATTTATTGGGGCATCTCTTTTTATGACTCTGAAGTGATTTGTATGCTGTTGTAGAAGGTAGAGACCTATTTTCTGTCAATGTACATGTTGCTTGGATTTCTCATTTTATTTGCAAAAATAATAAAAATTCTGCATCTTACAGTTCTTGATCAAAAAGTTTCATTATTCTCTTCTGGAACATGTTCTTATATGAAGAAAAAGCCTACCAAACGCAGCTATTCTATTATTATTTAAATTATTCCTCTGTATTATTAGTTTTGAATATTTATTAGTTTTTTGAAAACCTCTTTCATTATTCATAAAGGGTAGCCACACAGTTTGATGAAAAAAGCACTACAATGAAACCTTATTTTGCATAGCTGGCATCTTTCCTACAAACTGTTCTTCAGTGCTTGTTTTTTAACGGAAGACTGCAAGGTGCTGGGAGCGTGTTTCTTGCAATGTCCCTTCCCTGTTGGTTTCCGTGGGCTCCTCACCACTCTCTGTACTCTAGCGTGGTTAGAGGTGAAATAATCAATATCCCTCCAGAGAGAGAGAACTGAGGAGGCAAAGGTCAGGAAAGAAAGATGTCTTTTCACATAAGATATGAAATCATACGAAGAATTACTGACATAGAGAGAAAGAGTTTTTTTAGGTGATTTATGGAATTTTCTTTTGAAGCTCACAGGACTCCAAGGAAATAAGGGCAATTGCTGTAGTGACTGGAGTATCTGGGTCTGTCTCGTGTCTGACAGGAGCCAGCATCAGATGCTTCACAAGCAGTCATCAAACCCCACAGTGAGCAGACTGGAGAATGGTTGTTTCCATGCACTAGGTCTGATCGTCGTCTCTGCTATGCATCCGTTTGCTTAAACCCTGAGGTATAAGGCTTACTGTCTATTCTGAATGGTTTCTCACCACTACAGGGCTGCGTTGCTCTTGGCGTTCTTGTTGTCAGTATACCTACAGAGTATGTCTTTAGACGGACTGCCAGATGTTGGGTCTAGACAGCATTTTTGTGCCAGTGATCTTAGGCTGAATAATACAGCTTTTGTGTAGGTGGGTGCTTCTTACTGCTTCGCATATTCGACATAGTCTACCTTCATTGACTATCCCCTTTCTCTTGTTTTATATTTTTGACTCATGACTCGCTCTCCTCAACTTCCATTACTATGACAACTACTAAAACTTAGAATATTTTTTGACAGACTGCCTTGTTTTTTTTTTTTAAATCCTTCTCTTCGTCTCTGCCAGATGTAGTGAATTTGGCATTTTAGTATATCTGACTTCTTGTTTAACTGCTCCAGTCTCTTGTTTGATACGAGTCCTTGGCAAAGACAGCCTGCTTAAAATCTGAAATACAAAATGGGCTTCAGGAAAGGTCGATTTTTGTGGTACTATTACAGATCAGTGTGAAACTTGCTTGTCGCTGAAGAGCCTGGATTTTAAAAAACATGATAGACCAATGTAGGGTTATTGACCAATTTCTTTTTGTTTCCAGCTGAGCTGCCAGGATCATCTGCAATCAGGCTCTCCTCCTTGTGTGATCTTCCAGCTCAGCTGCAAGAATTGTACCAGCAGGGCTTCGTCTTGGCTGCTGTCCACCCTTTCGTGCAACCAACTGATGAAAAAGAGAAAACTCCCCAGGAACAAATCTTCAGGGCTGTGCTTATCAAGAAAACAGAAAGGTAAAGCACTTCCAGTGAACTTGGATAAAAATAGACAATGTGATTTCCTGCTGAGTTTTGACCTACATCAGGAAATTATAGCAGAGTTTACTGTACAAGACTTAATTTTTTATTTTTTTTTTTTGTGGACTTGAATAGGCTTAACATATTCTTCATGTTTACAATTAATCTGCAGTTTGGCAGACGACTCAGAGAATAACAAGTTGAATGATGCTCTGTATTTTGGGACGTGTTGTCATGAGAGGCAAACAAACAAGCCCTATGGCTGACAATTTGTGAGGATGGTCCTGTTGGTAACCTTCAAGAATTTATTAGATTACATTAAGACAGAAGAAGTGTTTGCTTATAAAAGGCATATTAGGCAGTTACAGTTAATGCAGTTGATTTGAGAACTGCAGTACTAATGCATACTTCTTAAATTTATGTGTAGACTTTAGACCTCTTTTTCCTCTAAACAGTATAAATTCTTTTAATTTTTCAGTTAGTGCAAGCATCTTGAGTAAAAAAATGACTCTCTTGTTTTGTTCAATATCTTAAAATGTATTGAGAATATTTTGCATAATCAGTCTGAAGATGAATGAACAGAGGAATACTGTTTTTTCAATGTTTTGATCTGGTTTTTAAAAAAAGTCAATAGATTCGTGCTGCTTTAGCCCAGAAGAAAATTAAAATGTGACTATTATAATTTGATTTTTAAGTTAATGATTTAAAACATAATTTAATGTTGTCTGGCCACCTAGAACTCTGCAGCTACCTGTGTTGTTGCAGCCATCCCGTAATTTTCCTGTTAGTTGTGATCACCAGGCCACTCTTTCTTACCTGTACTGAAGGGTGGAAATAATTAAACCTCCATTTGCCCATCCTAGTCCCCCTCTTCTTGCTGGTGCTTGAAGGAAGGATGTAACTCTTTCAGACACCTTTTTAAAACTAGAGTAAAACCACCATTTGATTTGGTACAGCCTGGTAATCAATAGGTAGCAATCACACATAGGGTCATACTTCAGTCTGTGACCTAAGGAAAGAGTTTTACATTTCATTAGCAAGTATGTGTAGGCGGTCGGTGTCGCAGGCAACTTGAGCTTCTAAAATAACTCTCAATTTACCACGACCTGCTTTTAGTTTTATTAATTAAGAACCTCACACTGGCTTGCCTGACATTTTTGTTTGAAGGGTTTCTAGTTTTATGGTCAAAACAAAATATTTGGCCCGAGCAGTGGACTTCTTGAGTAATACCGGGCTGAGCTTGCCTTGCTTTCCCTGCCTACAAAATACCCTGCTGGAAATAATGGAAGCATTGACATGCATGAGTTCACAACGTTAAGCCAGTGCTTAAGGACTTCTGCTGGATTGGGGTCCAAGGGTTCAGTGTCTTCCAGGACAGAGCTCTGAAGACAGGCCAGGGAAAAGCAGCATCCTTCTCACTGGAGTGATACAGTCTTCAAAGCTGAGCGCTCAATGTGTCGCTGCCGTCTCCTACCATATCCAGTAGTTTACATCTGTGCAGAATGATTGTGAAAGAGTAGAAAAATCTTAATTGCCTACTCACTCCCTTGGGTGCCAGTGTTTCACACACTTTAGACAGCTGTAAATGACTGTACAAAATTGAAGACAGTGGAGAGTCTTGAACCAATTATGTTTCCTTTGGCATTCGCACTCCATTTCTTTGCATTCCCTTATCTGTCCTTTCTGACTGCCTGGGGAAGGGGAAGAGACTTGGTACAGCAGGAAAAAACAGACAAACACCAGAAAGGGAAATTACTTCAGTTTGGCGTTTCATATAGTTTAAATGTTCCCGAGTTTGTTTGAGAGTATAGGAGAAGCAACTCCTGTAGTGTGTGGGTGCAACAAATGTTTACGTTGCGAAGTGCAATGAAGAGAGATGGGTGTTGCACAAATTTCGGATGACCGTGGCCCATGTTGAGACCAGCGGTGTTTGAACAGAGAGTTTATCCCATTCCACTGACAGCTGGAGAGAAAAAAACAACATATTGTTAATTTTTTTAATTAACCTTTCTCATTACACTGCTAATTAAAAGAATAAGTGATACTTTTTTCCCTGAGGACTCTCAGGTCTCTGGCATCTCTAAGCTGTCTGTCTAAAACAGTTGCATTCTTCAGTAGGAGTTAAGGTCTGCTTAGGGTATTTGTTGATCAGATGAGTGTTTATTTCTCTTGTAAGATTTTAGGAATCTAAGCAGTTCAGCTACAGTTCTAGGATCTCTAGTAACATCATTTATGCTATAAAGCAAGAGGTGGTCTCCTGCTGTTCTCTCTGTGCCGGTGGTGCCAGGCATTCGTGGGAAGCCGAGGAGTCGCACAGAGCGCTGTACCTTGATGTGGGGCCCGCTCTTGGGCTTCCTGGCAAACCTCCTGCAAAACCCCTGGGGCTGTAGCTCCTTTCTTGCTGCAGGTGTTTCACCACCGATGGCTCCAGCGCTGTACTCTTCATCTGGCAATTGTCCGGCAGTTACCAGGTGCGGTTTTTCATCTTGCCAGTGATGGAACAGAAATGAAATCTTTACATTAGTGCCTTTTTGGTTCGGTAATGTCAATTCTCTGCATGCAGAAACAGAACTGAACGCTTGAATTGGTCTAGTCTTAATCAGTGCTGCAGCTTTATATATCAGTTTTATGTTTCAAAATGAATACTGTTGACTAGCAATCTGAGGGCTTAATTTTATAATGCTGCCTCTCCAAAAGCAGGAAGAAGCTTTGTTAGTTGCAGCAGATGATGTACGTCAGGAACTGCACGCTGCTGCTATCCCTGAGATTTGCAGTGCAGATTTGTTCAAGAACAAAATGGAAAAGATAGTTCTTAGATATGATATGCATTAAAACTCATAGGAAAAAAAGAACCTTTTAGTGTTATTCCCCTTATTTTGCCATTCTCTTGGGGTTTTAAAATAGTGTGAATTTGCAATGTTGTTGTACATTTATGGTGATGTTTAAAGTCACTACAGTGGTTTTATTTGTACTGCAACTTCATTATCCCAGCCAGCTAATAATTTCTGGTAAATAAGGAAGTAGGAGTCATTTGTGCTCTAGGACGTTTGAGGAAATGCATTCCTAACACAGACAGAAGCTCAAAGTGTTGAAAAGCAAGATTTGTCCGTTGGAAATGTTAGGAGGAATATGAAAGGAAAGGACAGATTAATTTAAAAAAAAATAACAATACAGTTGTTTGCACTGCAAATAATGTCCTGTTCAATTAAAGTAAATGAAGGAAACAGAGGAGTGTTTAACTCGTTAGAGGCACTGTGCACGAGGGTAGTCTGCCAAGTAACTGAAGCGACTCTGCTGTTGCTCTCATTAAATTTGATATAATAAATTTAAATATTTCTGTAGGACCTAACTGCATTGTGCACGCTAACCAGTTGAGTGGAAGTGGTTTGGAAGTCGACTGGAGTTGAGTCAGGTAAAGGAATAATAACTTCAATGGTCCTGCGAATACTTTCTCTCTCCCTTTCTCTCTAAATTTCAGTGGACTTCTTAATTTAAAAGCAATCAACTGTTTTACTGTCTGTACTGAGTTCTGAGATACCTGGGTTTCTTGGAGAGGGCAGCTCATTAAAAAATTATGCAAATTAAAATCTTCAAGCCCAGGTTTCTGCAGGTTTTTTTTGCCAAACGTCGGGAAGGCTCCGGGTGTGAAGTATAAGCCCTGGCCTGCTGGTTCACATTGATTCGCGCTTGAGAAAAGTTGATTCACACTGATTTACACTTGAAGACAAGAATCTCAGGAAAAGGGATATATGGTGATACCCTGGACGGTGCGAATGTGTGGCAGCGTACTTCTCTTGGTGGAAGGGGCCAGGGAAGGTCCGTGCATTTGGGAGATTCTGCCTAATCAAGATCGCAAGATTAGGAGAGGAGCACATGTGTTGCTTACGTTCCGCCGAGGAACAGAGATCATTAGTTCTTCAAGTGTGTAATAACTTTCTCTTTTTGCCCTTTTATTCCCATACTTGCTATCTTTTAATGTAACAATCTCTGTTCAGGTGTCTTGTGCACATTACTATTTCAGACAGTGCATGACTGTTGCAGATAACCTGTTCCCTGCAAAGCAATCACAAAGTCAGCCCCTGAACAAAATTGTAACAAAACCATAGCACAAAGGTACTTTAGTTTATTCCCAGCACCCTGCAGTGTGACAACCCTGTCTGGTGTCTTAAAGTTTCAAAAAAATTTCCAAATTCAGTATCAATTGAAATGTTTTAATTTTCCTTTCTAAATACTATGCACCAGAAAGCAAGCTCCATTCTCTTCCACTAGGAAAGATACATGATCCAGTCTCATAAACTGTCTGTTTACAGTCGTTTTTATCTGTTTGCAGATGCTCCATTTCACCACAGTAGAGTGAAGCAGGGAATATAAATTGAATTCCAGAGAAGCCTTTCTCTCCATTGTTCCATCTGTGTCTTAGGACATACCCTTCTACAGGTTTTGCCTCCAATCAATAAAGCAATCAGCAGGAAAACATTGTCATGCAGAAGTAGACTGAGTAGTGTAATTTAGGAATAATTTTTTTAGAGTAGTCTATGTTTACCTCAGATAACTTTGCAGCTGTTTTCCCCTTCTGTAAAATAATGAGTTGTCAGGTGTTCCACTGATTCCCTTGATGAGATGATCCTGATTCTATTTCTGTAATTTCCCTATATTCATTAAACCTGATGAAATGCAAACTTTCATCACTTGGACGGGTATAATTCTATTTATCTGCAAAGGAATTTGACAGACTTACTTCAAAAGTTTCATAGTAAACCAGGATTTTTAGTTTTCTTTTTTTTGCTAGTACGCAATGTTAATTCCAAGTGATTTCAATTAATGGCATCTTTTGAGATATAGCTACATTTTTGTGTCCTCTGTGTCATTTATAGTCTAGATTTACAGAAAATGTAGAAATGGATTTATAGAAAGTCTGGATTTGTAGAAAATGTAAAGTAGCATAATATAAATGCAAAAGATTGAAATGGCTTAAACAAGACAATAGTCATTGTGTTGTTTCTTGGATGCTGTGTTTGCATTTTCAGTTGTCATTGTCTATTTGGTGTTTACTTAATTATGTTGGCTGAAGGTTTTGGGCAGCTAAGTCAGGGAAAATACTGATTTTTCACATCTGAAAGACCAGCAGCTCTCACTGTCTTTTTCCAGTCATACTAAACTCCCCCTTTAATAGTAGTAAACAGCCCTTCCCATGAAAGAAAGGAAAATTGTGTTATACCCAGGAACTGAAGAAGTGTGAAAAGACATACTTATGTTTGGAAGGAGCAGCAGTCCCTGGAAGCATTAAGTTTTGCGTTGGTCCTCTTAACATTTGGATTTGTTCGTTTGGAATGAAAAGGAAAATGTTTCTAAAAGCATCCAGAAGATTCATCAAATTTCTGATTCTTAGCCAGGAAATTCATCAAATTTCAGATTCTTAACTGTTTGAGACTCCTTATGGCCCCCAAACGCTTTTCTTCTTGTAAAGCTTTTTTGATAGGTACTTGAAACAGGGAGTTCTCGCTCTGACTTTGTATAGAATTCGATGGATAGAGCCTTTGAGGCTGGGGCCTTGACCTGGAAAGCCTGTCTTCTAGTTTCTGTGCATACGTCTTCATTTTACATGTAAAAATTTTTCATGCCAGATGTGACCTTCAGTGGCACGTCACATGTGCCGTGGTCTTGAGCTTTCTTGAAGCACACTCACTGTGTTCTCATCAGCTGCATCCCCCGCTCCAGTGTCATTTGCAAATATGAGAAGAGCAGACCTTGTACCCTCCTCCATGTCATCGATGAAGATGTTAAACATGACAGGTGCCAGGTTGCAGACTCCTGGATGGGGACTCCACTTGTCTCTGGCCTTCAGACAGGGCATCACCATTAACTCTGCAACTGGTTTTCACTCGTCTGATTTTCCAGACTTGCATACAAGAATAGGATGGGAGTCAGTGCCAACTCCCTTGTTAAAATTGCCATGAATGACAGACCACTGCCCTTCCACCACTCCTCTGCAAATCCGCTCGTTTTAACATCAAAGACAATGGGTTGGCTGAGTGTGATTTACCCTTGCTGCATCCATGCTGGCTGTTCACAGTCCTCTCCTTCATAGGCCCAGAAATGTGCTACCAAAGATCTCTGCAGAAATACAGAAATTTCAGTTGAAGACATTTCAAAATAATACAGTCTGACAAAAAATATCAGTGATCTCCTCCTGTGCTTGCTGATGTTGGTCAGAGTGGATGCTTTACGTTGGTGCTATATATTTTTAATTTAAATGTAAATGCTTATGTGTCTGTGTGGATATGTGTGTGTATCTGTTTGGTTTTCATGCAGGATTTAGGCTTGAAGATGGCAAATGTCTGACCTTGCCTTCATGAGTGTTAGGATCAAACATCTTTTGTGTGCAAAAGCAGTGTGTGGTGTTGCTGTCAGCAGGCTGATTGCAGCTTGCTGAAAAAAATAATATTTATTCCATATCCATCTTCCTTTAGCTCAAGGGACAATGCCTTGAGTTTTTAAAGCTTGTTATTTGTTTCAAGTTCAAAGAAATACATATTTCCTTGCAACAACTTTCAACATTGACCCAAAATAAATGTTCTTTCATCTGCATTCTCAAAATTATAAACACTGCACACTAAAGATGCCTATGTATCCATACATGTGTGAACTTTTCCTCAAGAAACTCTATATGCTGCTGTTAAAAAGTTTAAAATTTTACTAGCAAATAATATAAATTCCAGTGATAAGGTTTCCTATATAAGAAAATTCCTAGTAAAGAAAATGTTCAGGTCATAAAGTTAAAACAATGTCGCATGGGTTAGAGTAGAGGATGTTTTGATGCAATATACCTGCTTTTATTTTTATAAAAAATGGTGGTTTTATTGGGTAGGCGTCATAAAATCGGTGAGGTTTTAATTGGTGCCTTCTTGGTTTTCAGGTACTCTAGTTTTGCTAAATTTTTAACCTGGAATTACACAGCTACCAGCTGCTCCTGCTAATTATGTTAATGATGTGATTTCATTTTTTTGTAATGTAGATCAGTTTGTTATGAATATTTTGAACTGTAGAGCTATTTTTATCTAGTGGAAAATCACCAAACTGCACTTACATCATCTTAATCTAATAGTCATCTTTAGAGTGTCTGCCCGGCTGCCAGGTATGCTTTTGGCTTTTTGGGTTCCTGGGCATGGAGAACTTCAGGAAGGTTAGAAACAAATGTTGGCTTCCTCATTTCCTTCTTGTATCTGAAAAGAATTGGAAATCCAGTCTGTAATAGACACCACATTGTCAGCCTTAGTAGTTACTGTGTAAGTGACTGGTACTCTACAGCTGGTAATGGTTTATCTACCATGAAATGGCGCTTAACTGCAAACATCTGCACAGGAAATGGCCGCCTACTGGAACAATCATCGTAAAATAGTTTTGGCCAGTGAACTTCCAATTTTAAGTGAGAATCTTCATTATTCTACGTATTTTCTCCTCCTTTAGTGTCACTAGAGGTCCTGTTTAGGATTCAAGATGCCATTCTTTTCAAGTCAATGGTCCTCAGCCTCTTCCATATCCGTTACACTTGCGGGTACCCTCTACCCCTGGCCCTGGTGTGCCTGCAAACGCCATCCCTCTGCACAAGACCAGGTAGACTGGAGTTCCCTCTCAACTCTTTGCCACCCTCTGGTTAAGGTCGTTCCATGGTGGCAGTGATAGAAAAATCGTTCTTTGGGAAAATTAATAAATGAACAATGAGATAGATAACAAAGGAAGACGAGTGAAAGCCCAGGGTGTACAAGATACAGTTCAATTTTCTCTCAGTCTCCAGGGTTAGCCAGTGGTAATCCTCTCCTGGGGTGGTGGGCAGGAGACTGCCCTTCCCCACTGCAGGCGAAGTTCTGGCCTTTTCTTCGCTGTCCTTTCTGTTCCCTCTCGGGCATCACTAAATAGGTTATAGTCAGCACAGGGCGTTGTAACGAGTCAGCCATCCAGCTTCTCCAGTTTGTCTTAGCTTCCAGAAAGGGAGCAGCATTACTGTATCCAGATGTGCTGCTTTCAGGGCTGGGCCATTTTTTTATTAATCTGGGGATTTGTTATTAGAGGAGTGAAGGTCATAAAAAACCCTCAAATGTTTAAAGACAACGAAGGGAGGAAGATTCAGTTTTCCAACCTAGGAGGAGGAAGATAAGAAGAATAAATTGCTGGCTGTATATCCAAAAGGAAAGGAGGATCCTTCAAACTATTAGGGCTTACATTTTTTATTTTTTTTTTAAACTAAACTGATTTTAGCATTTCTCTTTCTGTTTTGCTTTCTGTTAAGAAATATTTATGGGAGACAGGAATCTGACTTTACATAAAAACATTGCTTTAATTTTAAAATATTTTATACATTGGACTCTCTGTAACTTGCTTTGCTTTAAAACCGATAAGAGACTCCAGATTATGGATTATTGGGTTATTTCTCAAATGTCTGACATCAGTCCTTCTGAAGAAGAGAACAGGAGGATACAAGTGCAGGGACAAGACTGAAGTCAGGAGACCTGAGCTCTGCTTTTGCCTTTTCCTCTGACTTCTGTGATCTTGACTGATGTGCATATTTTGGGGTCCTAATTCCTACTCTCTAATGAAAATGGTCCTAAAAGTAGTCCCATTAAATGAATTTAAAAAAAAATACAATCATTTCTGTTCAGTATAGAATTTATCTGTACCTATATTTAGCTACTTCTCTTTCTATACTAATAATATTAAAAGAGTTTAATAAGAGACTTTTATGATAGTTATGAAATACTTTGCAATCCATTTATGAAATGCATTATTTATTGTATAGAGGCTGGAAAGATATTTTTACCCATCTGGATTTGCTCAGAAAATTATTTTTGTGAAATGCGCAGCTATTTATTACTTTGATATGTAAATCTAGGGCTTTTGTTTTGTTTGGTTTTGACAGAATAAAAGGTGAAAACTACCAGTATGGAGAAAGACTTACCTTTAACACATATGGACATATTTTGCTTGAAGGCATGGGAAAATACTTGTAGGTAATCTAGAGGGCTTCTGTTAGAAGATCTTAACTAAAATATTATGGCCTTTAGCAGGATCTGTTACACATGTTCTGTAAAATAAGGATCCTAACAGAGTGCATTGGTATTTGATGTGATTTCTTTCACGAGACTCTCAGGGGAAGAATTCACTCTCTCTTGTTTGCTTAAATATTTACAAGCAGCAAGTGTATTTCAAGCTAAGTGCTTGTTAAAGGAGGAAAAATAAACAGGTCATTTTAAGCAGTTGCACTAAGAATCTCTGTATTTTTATGGATATAATTTGTATCTCAAGTAATTCCTACTCCTTTCAAAGAAGCTGGAAGTAGGTCCTCCAAAAAGTGTGCAAAAGCAGAGTCCAGGGAGCTGTTGAGGGCGAGAAGAGGAATTTGTGGTTGAAGAGTAAACTTCCCTCTTCCTTATACTCTTGTATAAACCTCACTAATACAGGTTGAAAAGCATTTGGTTTTACAGGTGGGTTTTACAGGTGGCCAGTGGGTTTGTACATGAATGTACAGTATGTTTTTGTTCTTTTGGAGCCATTAGAATAGTAAGTTTTGATGTTCGTCCCAGCAAGTATTTACAGCAGCGCTGCGGTTTGCATGGAGACCTGATCACTGTGTAAGGAGCAGGTCGTGGGAAAGAGTGGGTACAGACATAGTAGGGCACATACTTCATTTCTGGGGTAACTTAACTTTGAAATTGAGCTTTGGTATTTCAAAGTCCCTGGTCTGGGAGTGTGGCTTCTGAGCCAGGCTGGAAGGGGGCTGTAGTGAGTGCTGTGGGTTGTCCCAGCGAGGGAACCAGCGGAGGCAATTCACATTTGTGGAGGCTTAGTGTTGTCTCCCAAAACTGGGATTGGTTGTCTAAAAAGAGCTTGGTTCCTTGCTGCCCGTTGCTGATAACTCACTTCTGGTTTGTAATTAAATAACAACTGAAGCACTAGAGAATTGTGTTTGCTTCTTTTGATGTTGTATGGACTTCACATTGCAATATCTAGTAGCAATTTTGATAATTTGTTGATGCTTAGAGCGTTTGAGAGCTCTATCTGAAACATGGCTAGATAACATCAGGACTACATTTCCAATTAGTCATATTCAGATTTTAGGAAAAAAAAAAAAAAAGGAGGTATAGTATTAAGTACTCTAGCAGGGAGACTTTCTTAAGTTTATGTTTCTGTTCTTGAATTCATTGGGTTCACATGTGGCAGAAAATCCGCACAGAATAAATGACCTTGTCTAGGACTTAATCTAGAACAACAAAAATGGTCGTCTGCAGTTCATACAGTGTCTCTCACAAAATTATTCTTTTCGTGACAAATTTGCTGCAAAAATTAATTTCTGCACGTCCATTACAGAGGAGTAGTGGTGGAACAGTTTTAGTCCCTCAGTAATGATTTTTGTAAATCCTGTGAAGATGTTCGGGGAATTTCCATGGACATCAATGTTTTGTTAACATTTTTGTCCAAAATCAAGAACAGAATGGGATCACAGGTTCTGAGAAGAACCTAGAAAGGAGGGGAAAAACAAATAGGAAAGGTCTCTAGTGTTCTGAAACTCACAATTTTTTTTTTCTGTCTGTCTCTGTAGGTCTTCAAAAGGTGATGTCAATAGTGAAGGATATGTCTTGGAGGTAGAGTGCTGCTCCTCTTTAAATCAGCTCTCAGACAAAAAGGAGATACCTGATTTTATTAAGAAAGTGAGTAAAAAAAAACAGGGGAGGGGAGGGCAAAACCCAAAACACAGTATGCTTTTATTTGCTCTGTAATTACTGCTTCTAGTTCTGTCAGTTTGACAGTTGGAAAATGTGTACATTTCGTACAGTTGAAACACTGCTGTAGAATTTGGTGTTTTGTAATTTTGGGTAGCTGAAGGGCAGTTATACTATACAGAGTTAAACTACTTTAATCATATTATTATGAGAGAATGATTCGTAGTATCACAGGAGAGTGACCTCTCACAGATGATATCAATTAAGTTACCCATGTAGAAGACAGTCCTATAACGCTGTAAATATTTTAAGTTGCAACAATATATGTAATTTGCATTTTAGTGTCAAAATACCCTGCTGGATAGTACTGTAGCTAAAAAAGCATATTAACTTCTCAAATCTAACCGATTATTTAAGCTTTGTTTTAGTATCCCATGATGTTAGCAGTTAGAGGTGTTACTGGTAACCTAGTGTTAATGATCCAGAATAGCGTTGCTTTCGGTAAATGTGTATATATATATATATATATATACTGGGGAATTTGAAAAGAGCCCTGCAATTCTTTATTTCCTGCTTTCTTTTTAGAATTATTTTTGATGCTGTAATATTCTGCCAGACTGGAAATTAGCAGGTTATGTCCATTTTAGTGAAGACAGATTCGTTGTGCGTGTTTCAAATTTTGCAGCATCTGTTGCATCCTAGTGCATGTTATAAAATCTAGTTTAAATACTATATTTACTTATCCACATGGTGTAAGAATAGTGTGAGTGGCATACTCTCCTAGTTTTAATCCATCTTGCAGTGATAATAGTTAAGAAAATTTTGTAGAACAAATTTCGACACGGGCTGTATGAGCATGATAGGGGCTCAACTTGACAGGCTCACACTCGTGTTCAGTGTTTTTACGATGAATTGTAAAAAATGGATTAAAAATAATGCCTTTCTGACTATCTGAACATCATCATACTTAAGGTTATATGGATTTTGGTATCAGAACAAACGGAAGTTTTCTGAACACTTGCTAACATTCAAAAGTTTGAGTCTGAATTTTGTTTCAGGGTTTATTGCATTATTGCACTTTTATTCTGACACTATCTGCTATCATTTTAATATATTCACACTCAGGCAAAACTGATGTAGTTCCTGTGTATCAGTTTCAACATGTTTGATTTTGTTTTTCAGTTCTTTGAGTCAGAGTAGAAATATAGGTTTATCTGTCACAGATGATAGCAAAATTTTATATCTTTGCAACAGAAAATTTCTTTGTATTTGTAACTTCTGAAAGAGGATGGCTAACATGAAAACAAAATGACAGTCCAGGAGTCAACTTATTTCCATAAATATCCAATTCTGAGACTCTTGAAATACTTTTCTAGACATGGAAATGTTTCTGTTGATAGAAGCTGTTTGATTATGGGGTTATGAAGATGCCTTTTTGAAATATAATAATTTAAATTTTAATAGCTAAAATGTATATTTACTGTTTCTCTGTAGGCTGAGTATGTCACTCATCTTCAGATGTTATTTGATGTAGAGGAATTTGAAGTTCTTTGAAGCTGTTGCTGTCAAGTGTGTATTGTGTCACTGTCTAGATCTGATTAAACACATTGTGAAAGTCTCAACACTTTTATGTAAATCTAACTCAGGAAACAGGACTTGTTTGGGAGTAGGGATTAATTGTTGTATTAACTAATTTGTCTGAGCAACAGAAATGTCCATTGCTTTTAAGGGTATATAAAGCAGATGTTTACAAACAAAATAAATGAAAAATAAAGGATGTTCTTCAAAGAAAGTAGTAGCAAAAAGCTGTTAGAGAGGGCAATTGCTTGCTTTCAAAAAAGAACAACCCTGTAATTCTTCTCAAACTGTGTAATAAAAGTGAAGTTAATAGAGTGTTGTCATTGAATAGGCAAATCCTTGATCACAGAGCTTTTCGTTATCAGAGGCTTTTAGCACAGGTTTACCATCTTACTGCATTGCAAATTACTATATTTAAAAAAAAGAACAAACCAAATAGAGTAGCTATATTTTCAAAACAAAGTAAGTCAAAATTTTTCCCAAATGTGAATTTACTAGAAAAAATTCCTCTACCCTGAGAAAATTAATTTTATTATGCACTGCTGAGCAAGTATTGTTTCCATGGAATTTGAACAAGGATGCAATTTTAATGACTTCTTTTCTCGATTGACTTCTTGTTCCATTGAAAATGTACGTCATAGCGAATATCGACTGCTCGCTCCTGGCAGACACAAAACTATTTTGCAATGGCATGCAGCATTATTCTTCTGTAACTCCATATGAATGTTTAAGAGTAATGAAGTAGAAACAAGGATGTTATTTCACCTGGAGAATCCTTCTTGTTCTCTGAAACAAAGTGCCTCAGTAGAATGTTGACTATAAAACATTTAAGAAATGCTAAAGCCCACTCCCTGATCAAACCGGTGTTGTGTTACTGAGATCCTCCTGCGCTTTGCGGCTCTGTCCCACTTCTCTACTCTCCTCTACATTTTTGCCTCCACTGCAGCTTCCTGCCACAGTGAGAGCCACTGAAGGCAGAACACAGTTAAGTATTGGGTACTTAATGTAATGTTGCGTGAGATATATTCTTCCTGTGCCTTAAAATCATGTTAACATCACCACGTTCTCTTTGTTCTTTCTTATCGGTGTGGATCTAGTGCAGCTCAACATGTCCTAAAGAGCTTGAGCAGTGCCCTGGTATTTTTGTCATTTAATTCTGGGGCAAGGAGAGAATGTTGTTGTATGTGCACTTTATGCTGTATTGGTATTAGCACTCCTGTCTCTAGCTCTCAGGCAAAACAGAGATTAAAAGGTTTGCTCATCTGCTTTTTAATAAGCAAAGCTGACTTCTGAACTTCTGATCACTGTGGCTCAGATCGTTCTGAAGTTGTTGCAAGTCAGAGATGTTACTTCTAAGATGCTACATTTTGTAATACTTTGACTTGTGTCTCATGTAAAATAGGGTAGCATTTAATTACTTCCTTAGTTGCTTTTTATTTCCTGTATTCCGCTCTCGGGTTTTTTTATCCAAGAGTGTTCTGAATCTGCTGAGACAAGTAAGGGAAGGAGACATTAGGCTGACGTCCCAAGAAAAGAGTTATTTTGGCCACATAGTCATATATGAATGCCAAATATGTTTCTCATGAGCTTTGTTTTCCACATCAATCTGAGTTACATGCTCTAGAAGAACTGTTACAGGCAGAAGGTTTTACTCTGTTTGCATCTTTGTGGTGTTGGTGAAAGGTTAGAAAATGGAGGATAGTTCCTGTACCATTTCTTCTCACTTTTGACTTTTTAAAGCTGAGGAAGCACATCTTTGTATCCTTGATTGCCTGCCTAATAACGCTCTGTCAGAAGGACATTCTTGTATGTTAACTTTTTTTTTCAGTTTGACCTCTTTGCAGAGTTCATGTTTTTTTTCTCTCATCCTTCTCTGGGGAACTATGATAAGCATGGAAGAGCATGGTTTAAAAATGCTGCAGCTTAACTGAAATCCAAATGCAAGCATCTTCTTTCCGTGTTTTTGACTAGACAAGACCTCTCCCTTCTGGTCTGTCCTTACTTGACTCAAAAATGAGTCTGATTTCTTCCAACAAACCTAAAGCCATTGAATCATGGACTTGTTCTGGTTGGAAGAGACCTTCAAGATCATCAAGCCCAACTGTTAACCCAGCACTGCCAGGTCACCATTAAACCATGTCCCTCAGCACCACATCTATATGTCTTTTAAATACCTCAAGGGATGGGGACTCAACCACCTCCCTGGGCAGCCTGTTCCAGGGCTTTACAAGCCTTTCTGTGAAGACATTTTTCTTAATACCCAACCTACACCTGCACTGGTGCAACTTGAAGCCATTTTCCCTTGTCCTATCACTATTTTGAAAAAAAAGCCACACAGCACTAACGCTTGTATGAAGAACCCCCATCCTACATGGCTGAAAGGATTTGAACCTTCTTACCAGTTTTATGGAATATGTGGTATGAAATGGAATTTACTGGAATTTTTCTAATGTCTTTTGAAAAAGAAACTGTTCTGGAGAGTGGTCTGTGTTATGGTTCTAATTGGTGAAGCATTTTTTTTTGTTAGTACTGCTACTGAAAGGCAGGTTAATTCTCCAGCTTTTTAAAATTTTCTGGGGAGAAGCAGGATTTGGGGTATGTAGGAGGACTCCCGTTTCTCCTATAAAATAAAAATTGAATGCCTATATGAATTCTCAAGAGCTTTTAAAATCTTTTCCATAGATGTTCTTACTCAAGGAAGTGATTCAGGCCAGATTTGGCTCTTCACTTATTTCCTACATATTTTCTCACATCAGAATAAACATTTGTCTTATATGCTCAAATCAAGGGACTTCACATAGCCATATAGTGTGTGAAAGCGATACTAAATGATTTTGAACTTCTCAACTCCTGACATTTTAAAACTCTTCAACATCTAACTATGAAACAGCAAGATGATGTGGAAGTGTGTCATAGGACAAATTTGTCCATAACAATATGTACTTTTAAAATAAATATAGTTATTTGTGTTTGTAACAATATGACAAGTGAATGAAAAGACAAAAGTCTGCAGTTTCCTAGAAAAAAATCAATGTGAAAATTGTCATTTTTTTAAACCTATTTATAATGACTAAGAAAAATACTGGTTTTTATATAGCTGTCCCAGTATTTCTTACATTCTTATCTCTTTTTGTTTGTCATTTCTTATTTTTAATCTCTTAATCTGTATTAAGATTTCTTTTTTTAGAAGGAACAGAAAGAGGTGCAGTTTAGGTGTTCTGAAGAGCACTAGACTGTTGGTGAGTTTCTTGCCTATTGCTACAGTCTTACAGGGATGTCTTCTGTGAAGTGTCCCATTGCTCTGTTGGTGCCAGGATTCCTTAGATGGTTATTGTAATCCTAAGACTTATTCTTTCCTTCAGATGTGTTTTAACGGGCCCGTTCAAATTTCCTGCAGGGTATACAGTCAGAACAGGTAGCAGTAAAAGATAGAAAAGGAGAAAAATTAAGTCTTTAATATTGCTCAGAGGATTGTTCTTCAAATACTAAGTAGTTGCAATTTACTTCTGTGGCTAGAAAATGACCCCTCTAGAGTACTGTTTATTACCCAGGATTACTTATCTAGATGTGATCTCAACCTCTTCTGAAATTGATTCCAACCTTAAAACAAACTCGAAAAATCCTACCCCAAAACTTTCACTCTCCAGGGTATTTGCAAAAGAACAATACAACATTTATTTCTTTAGCAAATTGTAATGAAAACCGTAGCTGACTGCTTTGTTTTCTGCATGTTTTCAGTGCAAACAGGGCCCCTTTTTTATTTTTAAGTATTTGAATCTTAGAAGTAGATACGGTCACGAAACAGGAGTTAAAACTCAACATCAATGGTTCAGTTGTTTGTGATCTGCTGTGATAATATTTATTAAAGTGCATTTTGTTAACATTTTGTAAGTGTATATATAACAAGAGATGGTAAAAAATAGCATATACTGTATTTTGAACAGCCTGGTGTGAAGGGAAACATCTGTTCCTAGTTAAGCTTCTTTCAACTTGTGTTCTTTTGACTAAGCCCTGTAAGAGTGGTGTTGATATATATCTTCGATGAACATTGTAAAACAATTTTCAAGACTGTCCCAGGAGCACTGTTGTGCTTTTGTAATCCTTTGCCCCCAGCAGCTTTCAGAGTCATCGTCTTGACCAAGATAAAAATAGATATTTAAAAGTATGTAGTTGGTGTTTTTAATGATCCCACTTCTGTCTGGTGGGAAAAAAAACCCTGTTTTAATAACAGTAAATATGATAATATTTTATACTGTGCTAAAATAAAATACGAGCAAATTGCTCAAATTATAATTTTGGCTACAAGTAACAGAGGGTTTGAAGAAACAGTATGATTTTAAAGAAGCACTCTTTGATTTATAAAAAGATAAAAGAAAGTGTTCCCTGCAAATTAAATGTAAGTTTATAAGTTTGAGACTGGATTCTTAATTTTAAAAATAATTCTCTTGTCCTGAGCCTTTTGGGCTAAACCAGTATGCCAGTTTTGAATTACCGTAGTGCTAGTTGATCACAGATAAGTAACTGTTTTCTCATATTTGACAAAGAACACTGAATTACGTTCATCCAGCTAAAATGATTGTTAGATACAATACTCAACCATCCATCTGTGTAAATCTTTATTTCCCGCTCACCCATTAGAGTGTAGGAGTTTCTCTCAAAAGATTCATGCGAAAGACATGGTCTGCGTTTTGAAAATGCCCCTTCTCTAGAGCAGGCGCGTGACAGTTTTGACTGCATTATCAGCTGTTTGGTTTGAGTGAGTGTAGCTGGCTGCTCCGTAGCAGTTTATCCCAGGTCTGAGACAGTTTTAGGGAATAAACTTTAAATGACACAGATAAATGAAGGATTTTCTTTCAGAGTGTAGGGCAAGGATGGGAGGATGTAGGTATTTTACATGACTTTTGGGCAGGTACCGCTGTCACTGAACCTTTGTAGCCTGCACCCAACAACGTCGCCTTTTGCCAGCTCTGTGAAGGAACAGATGCTAAAATAAGACAATAGTTTGCGAAGAATCAACACATTCAAGACCACAGAAGATAGGACAGTGTGGTTTCGGGAGCTGTCATCTAGTGAGATACGCTGAGAGGATCAAGTGTCCTTGGACCACGCTGCTTTGTATGTTTGGTTTGGTTATATTGTTCTTGGGAATGAATGTACAGCTGAGGCAAGCTGAAGAGGAATTTCCAAGTCATTACTCATCCCTGCCTTGACTCAAGTAGTGGGAGACAGATAGCCTGCTGGAACCTAATATCTCTTGGCAGCACTGTCTGAAGAGCCTATCTTCTGTTTTGTGCAGCATCGTGGTAAGCTGCAGGAGCTACTTGCTTCTCCCTGTTCAGTTTGTAGCCTTCAGTTTCCTTTTGCACAGGCCGCTACAAATAAGCATGTTGTAATACTGCTAAGGTTGCTTTCTTTTCCCTCTTCGGTGCCTTATTATGCTCTACCACGTGGGAGCTCCAAGTGTCAAGTCACTGGTTCCGTTGAATGGGCTGTGTACTGCAAAGATGGAAAAGCAGCGAGCATTGTTTCCTCAAGAAGCTGATTAGTTTCTAGCTTTTGGGTTTGGTTTTAGATTGTCTTGGATCTGTCAACTTCATTCTAATAGTCTTCTCTAAAGTTTCTGACCAGTAAAATTCTGGTCAGGGTTTTCATTGGAACTATCAATATAAGCACTGTCAACAGCACTAAAGGATTGCTCTGTGGTTTGGGATTATTGTAACATTTTTCAAGGTATTCCTCCAGTGTTTTATCTCTCATGGCCTATTTTGATATAATTGACGGTGAAAACACTTGGTAATTTTAAAGTCTGAAAAGAGGCTGGGATTTGACCTTCTAAAAGCTACATTTATATTTGATTATATTTATATGGACATAAACTATCTATGTCAAATTCAGAGTTGCTGAGTGTAAAATGGAAAAGGTTAAAAATGCATGGGAAGTACAGACTTAAAAGCCGGAGCATCCTAGTCAGAAAGGTGGTGTGGTTTGGAAATCTGCAAGTAGTGAACAAGTCTCAGAGCAGCAGGACAGAGGAATGATTAGCAGTTGCTGCTTTGCTGTTTGATTAGTAGAATTAGCTCCTTTTTTCCTGTGTGCAATGTAGTATTAGAGATGCAAAAATGCAAAAGTTTCAAAAGTTCTGACTCATTTAGAAAGAACTAAACCCCTCTTCAGAACATTAGCTGAGCTTAGTTGGTTTTAAAATAAGTGGTAAACTCTTGATGACTGTTGCTGTCTTCTCAGGAAGGAGCACGTGAGACCTACAGAAAATATCAGAGGCAAACTAAAAGCGCATCTTAATTTTTAACATCTGTTTTTAGAAATTAACAAAGTAGAAGGGGAATGTGTGCAGTATTTGTGATGAAACGTGTACTACTAAATATTAATGAAGGAGAACATAGTTGAAAGACTATAGTCATGAACATCCTTTTCCAGTTCCAACTCCTGGCATGCAGTACACAGTGTTCTTCTCAAACCCGAGGATCATGGTCTTTGCATGAAGATCCCTGGTGCTATGTCTGTTGTCAAAGGAGGTTTGCTTGAATCCTAAAAAAGAAAGGTAGACAAGTACAGTGATCTTGTTTCTGGTGCACATTATGAGATCTAATGCCTCTAGCATTGTTCTTTTAAATGTTTCCACCAAATAAACAGACAGAGGAGCATTTCTTTTATTATAAGGTGATTTATGTTGGGTTTAAATAGATAGCTCTGAGCAAAATTAAGCAGCTATTGTTTCAGAGACCATATGTTTGGCCGTCAGTAGGACTAAGAAGCAGTCTTTCCCTTAGTTCACTGCAGAGCTAAGTAAATGCATCTGACCGTTGGCAAATTGGTTCATTCCTCCTAGAGAACGTTGTCCTTTCTCTAAGCAATTTTTGCTATGTGTCCTTTTTGTAAATTGTTTCCGTGCTTTTCTATTAACAGCAGTCCCATTGACTGGGTTGCTATGATGTTCTTTCAGTACCTTGTTAGATCATGACCCATATAGCAAGCCTGTTAATGAAATGTTCAGTCCTAATGCCTAGGTTTTGAAGGTGTGCTTTTCTAGATCCTGAGGAGGTGTAAGCCTTGAGACCATTTAGGACTGCTATGGACTGGAGTGCCCTGATGACATTAATAAAGCTGATTTTCCTTTGGATGCATCCCAAAAATGTCCAGCTCCAGGCATACAGAGTTAAGAGAAATTCCTGACATCTTATTAAAGCATTTGTTTAAAAATCCTTATCCGAGAGAGAGCTCCTCATTATTAAATTGCTGTGCGTTATTTCCCATGTTTATTGGCGTGGGTGAAATACTGTCCTGAGCTTGTGGGAACTGTTTGATTTGCTGTGTGCCGTCCCATGGGAGGAATGTACAGAACCTCCCTTCAAAGCAATTACCCAAGCTGACAAAGCGTATACGATTCTGTTCAGCTTGGAATCTATATCCTGGAGCTTCTGTATTTACAAGTAGTACCATCGTGTTTGCTAACAATAGGAGATAGTTACGGAGCTGATACTGCAACAAGAAATGCAGAATGGCAAACTGTGTGGACTGTACAGTGAACTTGCCAAGTGTCTTGGTTTTAAATAGATTTGAAAAGAAAACCTGTGTGTGGCTGTTCAAAATGAGCTTTCTGCCTGGAATCTCTGCACTTCTTTCGTGGCTGTGAGGCCTGTAGTTTAAAAACAAGTGGTTTCCAGAAAAAGAGGATTTCACCATTCAGCCACACTATTGCCAGGTGTGGTTTTTACAGATCTTTAAATTAGACTGTCATGCATTTTCTAATGAAATAGAGAGCCTTCCAGAAAACCAGAAGTATTTAAAAAGATGGGACATAAATGTGCTACATCAACATAATATTTAGTGACACATCTTTGTGCTGCTGACAGTTCCTTTTTTTTCTGAATGCGGTATAAAACTAGCAGTCAGTCAGTTCTGAAATAAACAATAGCACTTCTCAAATGTTAAGAATGTTAACACAAGTGCCTCAGCTAAAATTCAGTTAGGGTAGTGACGTGGGGGTTGGACACGGTGCTTGTTCCTTTTCCTGCCAGAATTATTGGGAGACTTGATATTTATTTTTCAGATACCAAAGGCTAAATCTATCTTTTTTTCCCCCTTAATGAAAATGCCAGGTTTCTAATCAAGCAAATTATAGGGATGACATTAAATTGTCTAACTGCCTCAACCCTCTGAACACATAAAATTTCACCCCTTCTTTAAACAGGTTCTATTTTTACATTGGCATACATCCAGTTTGTTGCAAGCCAGTCATAAATGAATTTGGATGTACACACTCAGGGGTTTATCCAGATTGAAATAAATGAGTGAAGTTCTGCTTCTATTGTTGAATAATAGAATCTTTTGTGATGGAGACTAGTTCTTGTATTTGTGGTTAATACCATCCAGTCAGCGTTTTATGAAGCAATAAAATTGTTTCTGTTCCTATATAGGGAAAGAACCAAAGAATTTTATTTGTTTGACTTTGAATTTTGTGGGAATTTCCCTTAAAAAAATTTCCCAAGATGTAGAGAGCAGATATGGAGCATATTTAAGTACAAAAAAGGTCAGTAAAACAGTTGAAATGAGTATGGATCACCTAATGTAAGTGCAATTTTAATGTTGCTTATTTCTGATGTGGTAAGGGGTGGAGATGCAGTTCTGCTTTGTATGCTTTTCCTTCATTTAGTCATACAGCATATGAACCTTTGTTAGTACTCTAAGCTGCCACATAAACACGACTAATTGTAGTTATGTGATCTGAAATATGCTCTGGGTGACCCTGTCAGAGTAGCATCATGTTCTCCCCATTCAGTTCCACTTTATCCCAGCTTTCTTCCTTGCATTGCCCTCTTACTGTTTCCCAACACCTTATCGGCTAAGGTGAGGAGAGGGCCTCAAAGGCTCCAAAACCTGCAGGTGGCTGGTAGAAGCAGCCCTTCTGCTGTGTGTAGCTCCTGAGCACGACCTGTCTGGGGACTGAGGTTTGGGCTTCCTTGAGTTTTTGTTTTTTATAATTCAAATGCTCGGTATTTCAAATACAGGAAACAGGAAATGTGAGTATGTACTGGATGGCGTAATTCATTCTGGATGTGAAGGCAACTCAAATTTTGTACTATTTAAGCTTTCAACAGGATGCTGAAAAATGAAATTGTCTTTGTAGTTTGAAGATGTTCAGGCTTTATACTTTATTTATGATGAGAGCTAGCCCCTTCATGGTTTTATGGGAATTGGGAAGGAAGGATTGTTGGCATCACTTTGCTTTCCTGCAGCTTATGTTGCACTGCTGATGTGACATTTCATGTTGAATTGGCTTTATTGAAAATAATGAGATACTTGGTTCTTCCTTAAGTAATTGGGAAATTTTGAAATATGGGTTTAAATAAGATTTTGCATTCTTTATACTACCAATTAACTTATTGGGAAAGGGTCTTAAAGATACAGTCTTTTTCCAGTCTTTAAGCTAAACTATTAGGCTAATAGGGCTTAGACTGTCATTGAGTCCTTAGTTCCTCCTGTTTTCCAGAATGAGAGCCTCAGAAGAGAAACCTCAGCATCAGGTATTCCTTAGAACAAACGCATTTGTTTTTTTTGAGTGAGCCAAAACTGTAAAACGTTGCTGTAATAGCTGTGAAAGCTGTTCTCAGCCAAATCACAGTGTGTGGGAGTGTGGTATAGAATGACAAGCAGTCTTTATTGACCAGGACCCATAAAATAATACATGTGTACCGTCCCTAAACTCTTCACAGTTGCATACTGGTTACATTTCTATAATTAGCTGCCCTGCAACCTACTAAACAAATGTAGTGGTGTGTCTGTAAATTAGTGATGCAAGTTGAACTGAATTTGTAACTGCTGATTTGACTGCATAAAAAAGTGTGTGTAAAGTTACAACAGGGAGTCAGTACCATTAAGCATGTTATGAGTAGGTCTGTCATTGACATTCTCTTAAACCTTTCTGAGCAAGCTAGTTATTTGTTAGCATTCTTTGTTGACAGCTACTCATTTGATCAGGATACTGCCGGTAGTATTTTTATTTGGAGGTTATTGTCCTCTTCAGCTTTCGTTAAGTCAGCATCCCATGTTCGCCAGGCCGAACATCTGCAAAGACTGTTGCCTTGTTTCCTGGACAGTTCTGTTTAAGTTCCTGTGATCAAGAAATCAAGAGTTAATTTAACATGGAAAATGTATTAGTGGTTTGAAAAAGGAAGTTCTTGTTGATCAGGTATCATCTGTAGGCTTGTGTGTTCAGATCAGTAACACATTATCAGGAAGTAGATGATTCATTAAAAAAAAAATCTGGGTAAGGAAGATGCAGAAATGAGCTTCCTCTTGAATTTGAAACAAAACAGGTTGTACAAAATTCTTGCTATTTACTTGCTATTGAAAAAAAACAACAAGTTATGCCAAGTTGAGACTGAGAGAATAATTAAGATGCTTTCACTCTCTGGAATTATATGGTATCCAGAGAAAGTGAAATTAATTTTCCCTTCTCAAGACATTTCTTTTTGAAATATTTATGTGTGTTTAGACTTTGCATTATATGGAGAGTATACATTACATGGAAGCCTTTCCTTTTCAATGGGTGATTGCGATATCTGAATCGGCAGACACTCTTGTTTTCACAGAAATCTGGCTCTCCCTGCAACTTCTCCTGGGTTTGAGGAGTGTGAGGCTGGTGACTTGAATGGATGGTGCATCCATAGCGCTGAGTCTGCCTAAAAGATTTCTCTTTCTGTTTTGTCTCAGACCTTCTTTAGTTAATTCTGGTGTTACCTAATTGTTGTCCAGTGCTTTTTTTTCTGAGGATCTATTGTGATTTGATTCCTTCATTTTCCTCCTATACTTCAAGCATAAAAGATTAACAGTAGCACCTCTTAATTTCTGTTTTTCTTCTTCTTAGCTCATCTCACAACGCTTTTTTCTATTCTGAGTTCTGTATCTTCCCCAAAGGGATGTATTAAAATAGCTTTGCTTTTGTGTAATCATTATGTGAAAGTTTGATGTTTGTGTCTTATCTAAAACAGGACAAACACAACTGTTGTCATAATAGTGCATATAACAGACAGAATTAATAACCTTTTCCTTGCATAAATGTCATAATCACACACCTAATACAGAAGGAGATGTAATATTAAGTCCCTGACTTCATAAGGTTGCTACTAAAACAGTGTGTGAGCAATACGGCTTCTGATAATTTAGCATAAAAGAACTTTTTGAACGGATACTTTATCTCCTGTGAAGAGAGATAAAATGTAGGCATTTTCTCTCCTTTTTTTTCCCTTTTTTTTTTCCTTTGCTTCACTTCCGCATTATTTCAAGAACTTTTATCTTGCTTCTCTAAAATGTAACTTCTTACGTAAATGTAGCATGACATTTTCTTGTGGTAGTGGACAAAAGTAGCAAAATGACATGCCAACTGCCTTGAAGGGTGTTATTTTCTGTATTTTTATTTAGCTAAGACAGCTTGACAGTTAAAAATCTAATCTTCTTTGACTTGTAGATTCAAGATGCTGCAAGTCAAGGCTTGAAATTTGTTGGAATTATACCTCAGTACCATTCCCAAAAGAACTGTCTTGTCAGTGCCTCCCTGACACCCGCCAGTAACAACTCTGTGCAATCAAGAGATAATAAAAGTATTTCAAATTACCCCGAGGATCATGCTTCACCGGATGGCGAGAAAATAGATGGCATTAATGGATCCAGTACTCCAGCACCGAATGAGGAGGGTACTGACCAATGTGCCCCATCCAGGGAGGGCTGGAGAGGTGAAGGACATGCAACTGAAGAGCTGAATCTCAAGTCTGGAAAGGGAAATGAAGACCAGTTTCACTGTGCAAACCCAGGTGTAACAGAAGCTGCAGACAAGCCAAATGGACTTGCGGAGAATGAAACGCCAGCGCGATGCTTAAAACCACTTACTGGCAGTAAGTATTGTAGTGACCTCTCCTACATAGAAGCCAAGTTGTAACTGTCTCAATTGTGTTCTTGGCTCCTCTGAAGGGTGGGGATATGGGGAGGACCTTACCTCTGTAATAGTGAAGAAAAGATGCGTCAAATGAGCCCCTTAACCTGATTTCAGCGTGGTTACACAGTTCGCGATGACTGAGCGTAACTCAGGTGGCAAAGGAAGAGATGATGTAAGTGGGGGCAATTTTGTTATGGCCTGTTTGAGTGCAGAGACTGTTTTTTGTCTGCTCTTCAACTGAATTTGTTCATTTCTGTATTTCTTGCGATACTCTTGAGAGCTCTTGATCTTTCTTTGTATTCTTTTTGTCTATTTGAATAAAAAGCCCTGCTAATCTGCCTGATGAGGTTTCGCAGCAATAGAAGGAATGTCACAAAAGCTTGTCACAGGTAGGCCCTTTATAGCAGCTGAACATAGATCTAAAATTAAATCACATCAGGAAGAGCAGAAATATATATGATCTGGACTCTGAAGTCTCCTAGTATCCTACAGTCAAATGGTAGTTACTGGAAAGCAGCAGTTATTTTTGTTAATGACTTGTGTTTGCTAATTCATAACAAAGATCCTTTTGGTAATGGTGCTTCTAATGCTTTGTCTTTCAATTCTCAGTTTTTGGTAAGATTATTCTTCACATACCAGTTTTCTTTCTTTGTTTCATTTCTTTGATACGTTTCTCCTCAGGTGTGTGTTCCTCTTTTAAATGTTATTTTATGCCATCAAAACACAAAAGTCTCAGCCGAGGTCTCAAAATACCCTCCTTAAGGTATTTGTTGCTCAGAGTTTACTTCAGTAGCAGGAATTGTAGTTCAAACTAGGATGTAGACCAGAGTAATTTAGAAAATGAAAAGACATCAGAAAAAAATATTCTTTCCCCATTTCCAGTTTAAACCTTAAAATATTTTTCTTTCCTGTATTTGCTTAAATCCTGGAAAACCGTGTGTGCTCATTTACCGCTTTGCTTACTTTCCTTACACGCTACAAATCTATGTAAAGAAATTCCATCTACATTCCTTTCAGCTGGTACTGTCCTTGACTTTAATTTATCCCTATTCTTTATGTCTTACATAGGTTCAGTAAACCAATTCTACCCCTCTGGGGATTTTGTGTACAGGACCAACAACAGCTTTGCATTGTACCCTCCTTGGACTATTGTCTAGGTTTTCATTGCTTTTAGTGTAATTATCTTTTTGCCATCAGAGTTGGATCATACTCTAGTAAACTTCCACCCTACTTTCTTTACTTTTCTGTTGATCAAGGGGAAGCTCAGATTCAGTCAAAGCATTGCTGTTATTTCAGTAATTTCTCCTGGTTTACACTAGAATCTTACACATTATAAAAACTCTTTTAGTTTTATAGTTCTAAGTTAGGTATCTCCAAGTCTAATCAGACTTGTTCTTTCTCTTTTTATGTATGCCGTCTTTGAGAGAGTTAACCTGGAAAGTTTAATCATCTTTTCAATGCTATTCTTCCCTATACTGAACAGGGAAAATCTTTTGCTGCAAGTAACCATGTCCTTAATATTTCGGAGTCATGTAAAGCTCATTACCTCCAGTCTTCCCAGCTTCTGTCCGTAGCACCCCAGAATTTTATTGCAGCTGCTGATTTGCCAGTAAGAGGGTTTATTTTAAAAACGCATTTAGTTTCTGTATTTATCTTTCTTTCTCTGAGTGCTTTTTGGCTTGCTTTATTTATTATGCAAATACTTTCCAAGACTGAAGTTCTGAGAAGGCAGTTTTATGTGAGAATTCACCTATGGTAGGATTGTCCCAGATCTATTGTCTGTACAACATGCCTAATTTTTTAATTACTCTTGTATGAATTTCTGTTATTACAGCACTCCCTTTTCCTCCCATGGAAAATGTATTTCAGTCTTTGGCAGCAATTCCCCATCCTTCCTTGAGAATGTGAAGATAGAAAGCATCAGGTGTTTGTTCTTTTTCCAGTTAGCCTACTTATTTCGTAGGAAGTTACCTCTCTTGAACACCTTGTTCCCTACATAAAGCTTCAGGAAAAAAAAAGTCATATTTCTCACTATTTGTGGAATCTTATTTTTGTTCTTTATTTTAGGGTTTATCCTATACAAGTGTTACTTTAATGCTTTATTTTTTCTCTGAATGTTTGGTAGTGCTCATTCACTTTCCCTTTTATTAAAGAGCTCTTCAAAGCAGCATTGAAAATTCCTTGCCTGTGAACGAGGCACAGCTATTCCAAGGGTATATCCAAAAGCGCTATGTTACCAAGAACCAAACTGAAGGTATCTTTGTCCGTGCTCGATCAGTCAGGCTCTCTGGTGAAAACAAGTCAATAATGACTTTAACAATGGTCAGGACAGGTGTAGTATACACTCAGTAATAAACCAAGGTACCGCTGAAAGACTCCCATGCATCTTAAATGCATGTTGTCAGCAGCCCAGTGTGAAATCCAAGTTACCATCTCGTTATGGATTTTCGTGGATTGTTAGCATCATGTGTTAATATGCACCAGAAAGATCTCCATTTCCAACACGAGTCTGTCTTGGGGGTCAGAACAAAATGACCTTAGAAGTTTTCTGTTTGTTCTTCTGAGTTAAGATTATAATAATTTATTTTTTTTTCTAAACAAGTGGTAAACAGCAAGAGGGTTCATATTAACAGTTTATTCCTTTTTACTCTGTTTGAATCATGGTTCATATCTGAGATCATTAGGTCTCTTTTTCATGTTTGGTTAGATTGTGAGCTTCCTGCTGCCTTCTTCAAGTGCTGCCAGCCTATCTCTGAGCATTTCCCTTCTAATACCTTTTTCAATTTACACACTACTTGCTCAGTGACGTTTGGTAGAGAGCAATCTTGAAATGTCTCTTGACGTTTCTTTCTTTACTTAAATATTTGAGGATAGAATATAATAACTTGGAAATAAGAGGAGCTTATTGAATGTGTGAATTTCTTATAATGTCTTTACCCCTTACATTGATTTATTTTGGGAGAATTTTTTCATATAGAAAGTCAGTAGAAATTTTACCATTGATTTCCATGTTCATTAATAAGTAGGGTCCAAATAATGTCCAAAGCGCTTTATCAGTAATTTTACTGATGGTTGTACCCTTCTAAGATTTTGAAAGGTGTGTCTGCACTTGCTTTCAATTTATCTCTGTGAAAGTTCAGCTCTGCAATCAAGAACGATTTTTTTATTTTGATAACCCTATATTATCTGCTCCTGTGATATACTAGAGACGATATGGAGCAGAGTCTAGAAAATGTTCTCATTTGTAAGACCTTTCAAATTTCATTCACTATTGTGTTAATGTCTCGCTCTGGCTCAGACCCAGAGTAAATCACTGAACTAGCAAGCATGGGCTCTACATTAATGATTCATTGCATTTTCTTTAGATGAGACTACTACTTGCTGATTCCATGCCCCATTGTATTATCAAAACCAAGTTATTTAATGCTTAGTTTAATGGCCATAAATGCAGTTCCTCGTACATTTGCGGTACAATTTCATATTTGAACTGTCCTCAGTATCACAGCTCTTTTAACAATTAATTCAGTAGAAAAATAAAGGTACTGCAGGCATTAATTTTTCAGTTTGTGGAGCATGTTTTCCTATGTTGATTTACACTGATAATGTCAGTAGGGCAGTTGTGCTTTATTACTGAGGTGTTACTGTTTTTAAATGTTTTGTTATCAACAGTGAATCCATTATTAGTAACAAATATTGTAAGAGCAATCAAAGTAGCATATTTGGTTTAGGGACTCGACTGTATTGAATACTGCAGAAATGTATTTTGAAGATAACCGCATTCCAAAGTACTTTTTGCAGTTGCAAAGTGTAATCAGGCAAGGGCGAACAGCGAGTTATACATCGGTTTAGATGACATACTATGATATAGTTGTTGCATTACTTCATTTTTTAATTTTTTTGTAGAAACAGAGATCTTTGCTCTCTTCAATAAGCCAAAAAACCTCCAAAGATGCAGCCAGTACTATACAGTGACTATCCCTATGAGGATCTCCAGGAATGGGCAGACTGTCAACAGCTTGGAAGCAAACTGGCTGGAGCACATGACAGATCACTTCAGAAAAGGAGGCTCGTTGGTAAACGCCATCTTCAGCCTTGGAATGGTAAATGGTATGGAAATTACAGAAAGCATTATACTGTGATTATTTTCCTTTCTCCTCTAATAGAGGTCATTATCTTTGAAGAGAAGACATTTGGGAGGTGCTTTAATATAGGCTTGGGGGAGATTTGTTTTAGATCAGCCTATTTCAGTGAAATGGAATGAAAGCACAGGAAATATTTTGGCATTTGAATAAGGAAAACAGATCCTGTATTGTATTTTAGAAACACACTAGAGATGGTCTTGTAATTGCAGAAATATACAGAGTTTAATAAACAGTACCAAGTAAAATGAATTAAACTAATAAGATTGTAAAGCAGATGACATAAATGGAAGAGTGGTTTTCCTCACAGCTCTCTGGTCACACACTGCATCTGGCTCGGATTCCAGGTCAGCGTAAGGACCCTCCAGTTTCCTCTGGCCACCATGTTGCTCCCAGTCCTTGCAGAGACCTTTTCTACCTTGATGGCACAATGTTTTACAAAATTGTCTTCTATGTTTTTTTCATCCTAACTAGTGTGTTTGTATGAGTGATGGGTGAATGTTGGTCTTAATTTAAGAAGAGAAGGTTAAAAAACAGATTTTGCATGTTGTGAAAAGGTGGCACTGAGTCCAGCTTAATGCTGTAGCCAGTCTGTACTATACTCATGGCCACCATGACAAGCAAGCCTGCTGTACAAAGAAAGACTTTGGTGGGTGGTAGGGATCTTAGAGACACAACCAAGGGACCATGAGAAAAAGACAAGGGAGGTACCTGAACATAAAAATGTTGAGGTTATAGCCAGATTAATTTTACTGGAAAATTATATGACTAATACTCATCATGGTTAACATACTTATGGCTGAAACTTTCACCTAATTTTTTTGTGTTTTGCATTCTTCAAAAGGAATGTGGTAACCCATAGATTTGGCACTGCTACTGAAATTACTGGATTTATGCCTCAAAATTATAGGGAAACTGCTTCCAGAGCATCTTCTTACCATTTTTGCTGTTGGTCAGAATTCTAGGACCCATGGTAAAACAAAGAGTAATATGAGTCAATTCTGGTAAAAGGCAATCAGGAAATTAACAGGCAATCCTAATTTTTCATTTTGCAACCAAGTAGCAAAAAAAGGAAGGTCTAAAGTTCAGCTGGGGGAATGCTTTCACACAGCTTCCTGGAAAGCCTTGTAATTGCTAGTTAACTTGCTTAAAAACAAATGGTCATTTACTTTGTTTTATAAATTGCTGCTCATAGAGACAAACCTAATTGGCTTTATCAGGCTTAGTGTTTTCTTTATAAAAACTACTTATCAGTGCACTCTAAAATGCTTTAAACACAGCATTTTTTTCTGTTATTTAAACTTCTAAAGTTCATTTACATAACAGAGGCCTAAGGGAAGTTCATGTTCTTGGATACCAGTGTGAGGAGTGCTGGATAACTGCCTGTGGACGTAGATAAAGTTGGCTTGAATGACGACAGTAAAGTGTCAATGCAAACGGGACAATGAATTGTGTAAAAGTGGACAGATTTCAGATTTAGTTAGATTGGAGATTGAAGATGAACAATTAATAAACGTTAGTAGTAGTATTTTACAGTTACAGGGGAAAACAGGTTTAGAAGGAAAAAACCTCACTGAAAATTTCTAGAAGTGTATTAATTCCAACAGTTACATTTTAAAACACTATGAACATGCCCATGCTATTAGAAGAACATTTGCTGGGAACATCTGTAAGTTGCTATCAGTTGCAGTTAAATGTTTATGATTTAAATCCTAAAATGTTCCTATGCTACAGAGAAACGGAACAGCTTTTTCACTCGTACGCCAACCAGTATGAAGCCACCCAGGATAGGGAGGAGGGAAGAAAGAGGGGCCTGTGGGCTTCTCAGCTCCTTACTTTTTTCTAGTCTTTTATAGTAACCTATCCAGCTTTTCATAGCTGATCTCCTTATTCACTGATTAAGGTAATATTAGCATACTTTCTGTAATTTGTCATACCACATTTCTTTGTATGGAGGCAGGTTTTCTCTTTGGCTTAAAGTACAATTTCATTATTTTGCTTATTAGACTTAAAAGCAGGATTATTATCTTCTTTTCCCCTTTGTCCTTGGAATGCCCAATGAAGATTTCCAGATTGTCAGTAGTCATAAATCTGTTTCTTCCTTCTGTCAACAATTTAATAATTAGTCTTCAGAAGAGTTTTAAAGTTCACCGATAACAATTGTTTCTTTTTGCTTATTGTACCAGATAATTATGAACGGAATTGTAACGCAATTGCAAATTACAGTATGTAAACCACACAGAGTTACACCATGTATTAAATGTATTCAGATTTTGCTAGTAAGATAGAAACAGCAGCTTGCTTGGTCCTTGAAAGTTCTTATGTTGACAAACAGTTATTTAAATTTGGAGTTCAATTGCTTGCCAATGTTTTTCATCCAACTCATGTCATTGCTAATTCTGCCTGTAGTCCCAGGTGTAAACTGATCCTGCCTAGTGATGTAAAGTGATCATAGGACTTCACCCTTGCCCTCTTCTAGTGAGAAGTGGAGACTGTAGCAGCAAGCTATAGATTCATACCATTGCAAATAGAAAGGGTGTAACAGATGGAGTCTCCTTCCTTCCTATAACAGCAAGTCTACAGTCAGTGCGAGAAGGAAGGAAGAGTCAAAACTAAGGTTATCTTTTGATGCGTTAACAAAGTAATCAGAAGCCTGCTCCTCTTTAGTTGGTTTGAGCTGCAGGTTTTAAATGCCTGACATTCTTCTATTTGTTTTACCATTCTGGCTGTGAATTTCCCGTCTTTCAAACTTGGAAAAGGCCAGCCAGCCAACCAGAAAATATTGACAGTACTTAAGACAAAGCAAATGCAAGTTGCTTGGAAGGGAAAAGTAGTTGGGTTTTTAGAGGGTCAGTTTGATTCTCTCTGTTGTATTTGCACTGCCTCTGACAAAGATGAACCAGGGCTGGATTTGGCCGGTTATAGTCACCTTATCCACTGAAGTGGCTGGGATTTTTATTATCCATATGGAATTATTTTCTCTTTGAGTACTGAAGGTGAAAAGATTCAAGAGGAGGGAAGACTATAAATATGAAGCAAAGGCCAACATTCAGGTCACATGCCATGTAAAACCACAGATAGCAAGATTTCCTCATTGAGAGCAACAACAGCCTAAATGTTAGTCTCCTGGATAAGGGAGACTTGTAGTTCAAAGACAAGGGGAAAATTGTAGCCCACTAAGAAAGCTGTCATTGTAAAGTAAGAAATCTTTTCCCATATACTACTTCTAAATCAGAAGCAAGAGCATCAAAATAGCTTTTTGTCAACCACGCTACATCAAATATTTATGCAAGCCAGTGAAAATAGCTTTTTGTGCACAGTAGGATGCCGTAATAAAAAATGCAGTGGTAATGGAACATTTTCAGAGGAAGGACAGTGATTATAACCTTTCCATTCAGAGTCTTTTTTTAAGAAAGAGTGAAGTTTGTCAGTTCAAGAGTAGCGATTAGGAATGATACCACAAAAATCAAAGTCAAAATGGTTTGTTTTATTGACATTCCTTACTGCCCTATTGCAAATGAACCAACATTTGGAATCACTAAAGACTTTTTTAATGTAGGCTAAGTTCCAGGAGCTAAATCTTATTAAACAAGAGATTGCCAAAAAAGAACAAAACTGCATCAGAATCAGGAAATACCTTATGTACGAAACAGTGGAAACTGGAAAGACCAACTCACCATCTAAAGCTTTAGGTGGCTGACCTTTGTAGATAGGTTAGGTAAGATTCGGCTGAATAAATTTAGGCATGTGCCCTGCAGGTACCTGCATGTGAGTTGTCAGCCAAAAGTACCATTATAATCAATGGAGATCTAGGCCTAGACCAGTATAGTCAGTATGATTTGTGTTGTGATCTACCTCATTTTACATTTAGATATGTAGAAGAGATCAGATAGGTTGGAGTGGGTGATTTAGTGACATCAGACCTAGATATGGCTGAGATACTCAGTGCCTCCTTTGCATTAGTCTTCACTGACATAGTTTTCCAGGCCCCTGAGCTTAGAAGCAACGTTCAAGGAGGTGCAGGACTAGCAGCAGTGGATGAAGATCAAGGCAGGGATTACTTGAGTTCGGGAAACCAAATGGTCTACATCCAAGGGTGCAGCATCACTCTATTGAACAGGCACCAGTATGCAGCAGCTCTTGCTCTCTCTCATCATTTCCCCACTTCCAGTTTTCTCATTTTCTGTAAGTTCTTTCCTGGCCAAAAAAATAATGAATAGACTGGATGTAGCATTCAGCAATAATCATTGTACATCCAACAGGGAAGCAAAGTCATAGAATCACACAATCATTTAGCTTGGAAGAGACGTTCAAGATCATTGAGTTCAACCCTAAACCTAACGCTGCCAAGTTTATCTGCTGCCCGTAGGGTCTCACGAGCTCAGCTATTAGTTTCTAAATCATTACATATGTGCCATAATGTTCACATATGTGGAAGCTGTGAACTGCGCGAGTGGAATGCGCAGCGGAGTGGAGCATCAAGGATGATTTATGAGTGAGTGTAAACACACGCATGCTGATTGTGTTTTGATCGCTTATTAATTAGCTGGCAAACGCACGGAGTGAGCTGAAACTGCAGTTGTGCCAACAGTGCGACACTGAATTTCATTAAGAGAACCGACGATACAGGAGCAGTGCAGCAATGCTGGGTAAAGAGCTTCCTGGCAAGGTCTGCGCTTCTGTGGGTTTCTGCTTTCAGCCTTAGGTGCTGTCCTGTCATCCCTGCTTTCGAAAATTAAAGGGTTGTTTGTATATCCTAAAATAGATCTGGGTATGGCTTTGGGGGTTGGAATGTGATATATTATACAAAAGTTGAGTTGATTCCCACTTTGAAATATAGGGTCTAACAATGTGCCATTTCTGATTGATTGAAATATATCAGGTAAGTCTTGTACCCAAGGCAAGTGGCTTCTCGCTGTGTTTTATAACCTGTAACGCAGCTACTTAATGATCTGGCCTGTTCTTTCACAGCAAAAATGTCTGTTCTCACTAGGATGAGAAATCTATCCTGATGACAGGAGTTACTGCTTTGTAGTCCAGCTCTTCTTGGAGCAATGTGTAGTGCTGGCTTGCTGTAGTGGTGAGGAGTCCTTGTCTCTCTGTATTCTAAATGGAGTTACAGGAAACCTTCGTGGGGAGAGAAGTCAGTATGAAAGTAGACAGTGTATTTTTCTATTTTATGAGTTTCCAAACAGAATCCCAAGTAGAGTCCCTAGTAAGTGGTTTACAACTTTTTTTCTTCACAGCCGAAGTAAAACACAGCGCTGTGTTGGTTTAGGTACAAGTATTTACATCTGCTCACTTGCAGCTTAATGGCTTGATTGAAACTGCAGCAAGAGAGTAGTGGACCGTGCAAAGAGAAGCAAGGGGGTGTGCAAATGCTTGACACCTGCAGCAACAGTCTTGCTACGGTGTGCTGGAGACGTAAGCCTCCAACTCTAGGAGACTGGTTTGTTGTGGGAAAAGCCCACAACAAATTTATTATTTTCCCATAGTAAATTAAATTTAGATTATATAATGACATCGGAAGCTGTTGACTGAGAGTGTGTCTGCAAGAGGTAAGAAGCCTCTTAACCCTCTTCACTGCCTCCCTTTTGAAGACTTATTGAGTCACACACACATTTTCCTTGTAGGCAGCAATGCCTTCCCACTGACATTTCTTGACCTTGTAACATCCACTAGGGAAAGCAAGGCCTGATGAAACAATTAAGCAGACTTATCCAGAAGTCTCTCCTGTTAATAAAGGAATCTGTCAGTTTAGCATGTGTGGCTGAATTTCAAAAACGTATATTGTGTCAGTGCGAGGAATATAGTTTTCCTAAAAAATGTAGAGAAATTGTAATGCAAAGTACAGCACTTGGAGGGGGGGTGAGCGAGGGCTTCATAATCAGTCAGACAAAGTAAATGTAGTATTTAAACTGGAAAGGCTGAAAAACATGCCTTGTGGCAATGTGAGAGTTTTCTGTGTTCATAGGGAGTACAGTACTACTTATTTACAGATTTTATAAATAGAATGCTGTTGCTTCATCATTTAGCTTATTTTAGCAAAGAAAGGTAAAATGGGGTTTTTTTCAGTTATTCTGATTCTCTTCTGTCATGGAGCTGACAGAACTTGAGTTCTTGCATATAGGAGTGTATGGAATGTATGGCTAAGTTGAAGGAGAAGGTGCTGCTCAAGTAACTTTAACATTGTGTTGTCTGAAAAAAGGCTGAACATGCTGGGAATACAAATGAGAATAGCCAGCCACTAAGCCAGATGGTCAAAATGCCTTCATAAATTGATTAAATAGTTATGAATGTATTTTTTCTTTCACACTGTTCAGATATGCCAGATCATCCTTAATCCATGTAGATAGATCACTGTAACTGCAGCGTCTGATCCATATGTAGGATTCCAACTTGTGTGGATGAGTATAGTCATTAATATCAGTGTACCTTCAAAAGCCCTTGAAAAGTTGACATAATACATCGCTTTGAGCCCCCAAAATGTGTGTATAAGTTCAAGTAGGTGAGCAATACTGCTAAACTGAGGACTGACTTAATTTTGCCTGCTCAAAATGGGAGAGCTGTGATTTTTGAGAACAAACTGTAATAACAGAGTGGACAGTGAGGTTTCCTTTTAGAGAGTTGAGTTGCTCTTAAAAACTGCTAGAGATACAAATCTCATTCATTTAATAGAGCTGGACTATCAGAAAAAGGTGTATGCACTTTTTCTTTTAATATCCTTGGAAGAATTTGTTATTAATAAATTGAAATGTCTCACTACACCTCGGGTACTTTTCATAAAGCTTACAGATAACCCTATGTTTTCACAGATTCTTTGCATGGGACAATGGATGGCGTATTTCTCTTTGAAGATGTTGCTTTGGAAGACAATAAAACCATGCAGGGCTATGATGCAATTGTTGTAGAGCAGTGGACTGTCTTGAAGGTATGTGTGCAGGTTTTTTTTGTTGTTTTTTTTTTTTTTGTAAATCAAAACCCTCCAAGACTGTGAAGCAGACTGTCACGTACAGATCTGTGCTTCGACAGTACCAGGCAGGCAACTGAGGTAAAGGGATGCAGCGTGCCAGTAACGCTGGTTCACCACTCTCTAGGTTTGTATGATGCACTTTCGATTTTGCTAATCACCGTGCTTTATTGGGGGAGTAGGAAATGTGAGTGATGGTGGGCAACAAAACTCAGGGCTATCTGTCCCAAAAATACAGATGTCTGCTAGATTAACTGTAAAGAGGATCTTCATTTGTTGTCAGGGCAACATGATGACACAAGTCACTGTAGCATCGCAGTTCTAAAGGCGACGGTCCTTTAGGTAGGCTTAGCTGCAGTAGGATTGCGCAGATAACTGCATTTGCTTCTGTCTGACCTCCTTCATATGCTGAAAGAATATATATTCTGGATAGGGCTCTATGAACAAACCGTAGTGTGCCATAGATTGGCTTTTTGCTGATCCTGGTGCGCACTCAGAACAGTAGAAACACAGTTTAGATCAAATCAGTCAGTACCAGTCTTCCAAAAATTTGATACAGATAAGTGTTTGAAAAGCCAGGCTTAAAATTCTTTGTGACTTGAAGCAAAAAGGTCATGGGGCAGAAGATACTGTTGCGTAACTCTGAGAAAATATTTTTTGGTTTTATTTGATTACTCTAGTCTGTGAGAAATAGATACATATCTACAAAGGCAATGCCTGATCTTTTTACTTGGAATATTTTGTAAATGGTATAAAATCCTAAGACAGACAAGCAAGGCACACACATGCTAAAAGGATGGATTAAGGGAAAATGGGACAGATGCTAGACTGAATGGGTAAAATTCCTGGAGACTAGAGTTAAGAGTTTGGTTATTAGATGATGACTTTGTGGCTGTGTAATAATGGTTAGAAACTTCTTGAAGAACAGTGTCATGTGTTAATGTCAGCTTTTCTTGTGCTAATGTGCATCTGAACAAACAATTCCTATATTTCATTTAATGGTATTCCAGACTTGGGTGTCAGTTCTTGTTCATTTTGGGGGTGAAATTGTGGTGTTGCCACTCGGGAGAGAGGGTTTAGGGTAATGACAGATGATTCCTTGAGTGCATTAGGTCAGTGCTGATCAAGAAGGCGAATGTTAAGAAGCTTTAATGTTAACCATATGTTAAAAACTGTTAGGAAAAGACTAGAGGGTGAAACAGCAAGCGTATACTGCTACATACTACTGTATAAACCATCTATTCTTTTAGCATCTTATTGCAGAAGGTTATGTTAGCAGTGTAAATGTGCAGAGAAGAGCAGTGAGGATGACCAATAATACAGACAGATTCTATATTTAGGAAGACTTTGCATGGTGTGTCCTTGCAGCCTGGAAAAGAGAAAGGTTGCGTCCTAAATCATGGGAGGCACGTCAATGGGGATTGAATGGTTAGCATCTCTTCCAGTATAAGAACTAAGGGTTGTCGAATGGCACTAGTTGGGGCCAGGCGCAACACAAACAAAAAAAGAAAGAGATAATTCAAGTAATTCTTTATGCAGAAGGCAGCAAATCTGTGGAACTCCTTCCTGGAGAATGCTGCAAGTTCAAGAAGTATAGATGGGTTCACATGGAAGCGATGATGTGTTTTCCTCTACCTTACCTATTCCTGTGTTTGTACAAGCATTTTAATTCAGATCAGGAGTGCATTTTTAAAGGGAACCCTCTGATCCTCCCCACTTAATATGCGTCACCTCACATCACAGAATGGTCTCATATTGCACAAACTGGATTCCCTTCAGTAGAAACTAAACCAGATGTGGTGAGAGGAAGTACACAAAATATTTGGGGCAGATATCCTACATACTTGTCCTGATAGATACTACTCTTCCTTAGATGGTGCTTAGAGCCACGGTGGAGACAGCTTTCTGAGTTAAATGGATTCCTGGTCTGAACCAGTGAAAGTCTCTTAGACAACTAGTGAAAGGTTCTCTGTCTCAGAAGGATATTGCAGCGAAGTTATGCGTAATGGCTCCTACGCACCTTTTAGTTTGCTCTGTATGGGCACAAAGTTTGTCTCAAGCTACGTGACAAGGATGGCATCTGACAAGGAGAATCCTGTGATGACAGAGTGGTGACCAGAATGCTAGGACACGGCAGAAGAGTATCTTCTAGCAGGGCTTCTTGAAGTGTTAGAGCCCTGGTAGGTGGAGTCTTCATTTGCCTTCAATTCTAGCAATTACATGCTGGAGACAACTGCTCAACAGATTAAGGAATCGACCTCCCAGTGCCATCTGGTATGTCCCGAGCTGCTGTACTGCTGCACACCATGTCTGTGTGATGGCTGATGTAGAGTATCCTCATGTTCCAGACATAAGATTTGGTATATGCAATTTCAGAAACTGACGGATGGTGTCTGTATACCGTGTCAGTATCATCAGATTGATTCTCTGCTGTAATTTAAAACTTGGATGCGGGGTGTTCTCTGGCAATTTTGCTCTTCTGAAATCAAGGGCCTCTCTTTTAGGGGCATTATAAAGGTGTTACCCACCAACCCGAAAGTGGAAGAATATGGAGAAGAAAAAGTCTGCTGAAGGAAAGGAGGTTGAGGTTTTGAGGAACCCTTGCAAAGGTCTTATACATCTAGAGGAAGAGCAGAGCTGACCACCTCTGTTCTCTTCTTCTGACAGATAAATAGCTGCCTAGATACTTCATGCTTCATGTTTTCTGAGACATAATATGCATAGGTAGGTAAAGTCATTAAATGAATAAAAGAAAGACTGGAAGCCAAGGGAACTGTGTTAAACCCAGAAGACCAGGTGGCCTCTCTGTTAAACTCCATTGAAATTCACGTTTATGTGCCATACATGTGGAATAATGTAGTGCAGAGGAAGGGACTGTAAAAAGGCGGATATGGAGAGAAGGAGATGGAGTTCAGTAGTGACAGATGATGTCCAAAAGTCAGTAAAGTCTTTGTTTCTGTTATGAGTACTTCAAAGTATAATTATCACAGAGATAATTATGGAGCAGTGGAATGACTCATTAATGTAGACTTTCTTATTTTTTTGATATAGGTTCAACTCTGATCTAGGTTAACCTTTTCCATTTGTCATTGTCATTTGTACCAAGGCAGTTGAAGAAGCCCCAACGAGCAGGATGACATAAGTGTGTGTAATGGATCCTTATTTTAAATTTGTATCAGTTTTGATTATCTGGGTGAGCTGTGGGCTTGTTCAGATGTGGTCTGAACTGAACATGAAATTATCATGCTGTATCCCAATTAAGAAGAAGAAACAAACAAAAGAATCCAAGCCACAAGAAAGGAAAGCTGTTTTAAAAAGGAGGACACTTAGTATGTATCGATTCCCTCAGTAATAAAAAGAGAACCTTTCTAAGTGAAAAGGTAAAGTTCTGCTGTTTAACCATAAAGGCAAAATAGAGGGGTTGGCACACATCTAGCAGAGAAAGTGCTGCCGTTTTAATTGCTAGGGCTAATAGAGAAAACAAGCTGAACAGTGTGATGCACTCGGTATGTGTATAAAATGTCAGTTTGTAGAGGATGTAAAGCTCGCAGCTGTCACAGTATGTGGTCCCGCCAAGCAGCAGACAGGATGTAATAGCTCTGAGAAATTTAACTCTTTCATCTCAAAGTAGAGCTCTGGCATCCTCTGCAAATGGCCACAGGACTTCTAATGACAAAATGCTGCTCTCATCCTTATGGCTTTAACTCTAAAAATGTCAAGGCACATTATTTCCACCACAGCCTGTGAGATCTAGCCCTAAAACTTGTTTGATGGTTTTAATTCTGCTTGTGTAGGCAAATGTGGGTAGACAGTTCTGATTAATCAGAGCCTGCATGATTTCCCTGAGCGGGCGGCTGTGTGGCGTTTAGTTGCTAGCTGGGGTTAAACCTCGACACTCCTCAACTCTAATTTGTCACCTTCCTTTTCCCATTAGCCAAGACAAAATAGCTAATACTATCTTTAAAATTAAGTGCTATAACATTTATTTTAGATTTCTGCATTGTTCTGCTTCTGAAGCCTTGTTCGTCTTGAAAATACCCTTGATTCGCAAGTATTTTCTCATTGAAAATCTTCAGCTGGTGATTCATCACTTCTTTATTTTTCACTGGACCGTATCTTTGGCGTCCTGACATGAATTAATATCTCAAATACACCGTGGCGTTGCCATTTCCCTGGCAGAATTGAATGGGGTCAGGGTCTGCTGTAGACACAGTAAACCTTTTAAAGTGCAACATAACAAAAGATTAAAAAAAAAATCTCTGCAGAGCCTAGGTTGCAAGATGCCTTAATGTAAGCCTTGAAACAAATTCTCTGGAAACGAGGATTTGATTTGTCTGTGAATCTGATTTAGGTCGTATGTCAGTTAAGCCATGCTCTGCTGTCTCTGGCCATGAGGGGAAGGCATGACCAGGTCAGCAAAGGAGCTGATGGCCGTGGGCGTGAAAAGCAGTTGTATGTGTGAAGCTTTTTACCACCCAAAGAACGTAGATGTTGCCTGGGCATAATACTTCAGTCTTTTGGCCCTTGTTGATTTTTAAGAAAATCTGAACAAAAACCTTCGGCATCCTCATCTTCAAAAGGTTTTTATAATTCTTGTTTCATTCTTTTATGTAAGATGTGAAAGCAGCATGTATAGGTATATATTTTGTCTACTGAGTTCAGTAGACATATGCTCTTTACAGGATTAGAATCCACAGCCTAATCTTTCTTCGCTTTTATTGATAAATTTAGTAATAAAATCTAGCAGTACAAACTTGGAGTTTCTCTGATACTTGTTTTGGCGCTGGCAGTATTGAACTTCTAGCAAGGCAAACGCTTCTTCTGTGGGAGTAAAGGGCGCTTGAAGTAAACAGGCAGAAAAGCACAGGATTTAAAACATTTTAAATAAAGAAAAATCACTTCCTATTCATCACAGTTTGCTTAGGTTTGTGACAAGATTGGAGATCACAATTAGTTCTCTGCTCACGCATAAAAATCTTTCGGGGAAAAAGTAAGCATACCAGATCTGAACTTTCCACTTTAGAACAAGCTGAAAAAAAGTATTTCAGTTCTCTTTTGTACTTTCTCAAAAACCACCCAGGGCACAAGTCATGTTTCATTTCCCCAGCAGGTCACCTTTAGCCAGGCAGTGGTGCCCTGGCTAATGGCACCTCTTTGACCATGTTGCTGCCCAGCGGGTTTGGGAGGGGCCTCAGCATTTTGAGAGACACGGGAAGCAGGTGCTGAGACCCCATAAATGGCCCCCACAGCCTGTGTGTGAGCAAAGAAAGGGCAGTGCCCACCTTTGCTCTCCTGCTGCCTGACCCGGTGGCAGCACAGGGGCTGTGCTTCGGCTGCGTTTCCTACGTGGAAATAGATTATTGGTTCCATAACAGTGGAGTGGTGCACAAAGCCTTTTTGCAAAAGCCAGATATTTGTTTGAGAATAAGTTATCACCAAAGGAAATTGTGTTGAGGAAGCTGCATGGAGATGGTTAAGCCGTGTGTGGAATGGAATATAGAAGGTCTCAGGTAGTCTTTTTCTATATTGGGCTTTTTTTCCCCAAAGAGTTGATGGACAAACAGTAAAATCAATGCTTGCCATAAGGTACAGTGCACAAGTGTTGCAGGAATTGTGAAACTAAAAATGCCAGAGTTACTTAAGCAAATATACTGATGGATTGATTGCTAGATCCCATTTATTTATTGTACTCCGTGGCCAGTTATGTGGAGTTGTCTGATCACATGTATGTTACCTTTGCAATGATGAGGTTAACGCGTTTCATAAGATGTTTCTCTGTTTCCTTTGTGGAGAATCCTTCATGTCAACACGTTCACCTTCTGGAGCTTTTGCTACCTGCCCTGTGCTTCTCTAAGTACAATATTGCATTGCTGTGCAAATGTGCTTCTGTGTTAGAGGTGCGGGCAGGATCAGGAGCACTCAGATGTTTCTGTTCATTTACACATATGCTTGAAAGTAGGATTTGCATCTGCGGAAGTCACTGAGAGAAGTGGGCTTTGTGGGCACAGGAGGGGTTTTTGGTTGTTTTTTATTTCACCCTAGACATGGAGACAGATGTGAGTGCTAGTCAGCAGCCTGTGTGTGTATCAAGATTGTGACTCAATACATCTGAATCACAGAAAAACTCTTAACAGGATGTTACCCCAGATAGTGTTACAGCCTTTGTAGTCTCAAAAATATTTCACAGTGCATGAATTCACATTTATTAAGTAATCATAGATAGCTCTAAACTACCTGTGCCCAGAATAATGAGCAAAAAAAAGCCTGTCTGTGGATTTATTACTTTTTATTTTAATGTTCTGCTAAGGTCCCGATTTGGCAGCGAGTTGGTGTTAGTGGCCCATCTGCTGCCAAAAGCCACCGGTGGTTTCTAAGGATGCAGGAGCAGTCCCACACCCCTCTGCTATACAGCTAATGGATGTGCTAGCGAGGTGCTGTGGTGTATTACACGTGGAAATTTAGGAGCAGCTCAATACTAGAGGAACACAGTCCAACTTTTATTTCTGAAACACTTGTGAAACTTTTGTTTCCAAAAAATGTTTTTAATGGATCAATGATGTTATATTATCAGCAGAAATTACCTTTTGGAAGAAGTCTAAAAAGGAAAAAGGCAGGTAGTTCACAACTTTAGAGCGTGGGTTTGGTCTCCGTGTCGGCCGTGTTACTGCCAACATGGACCGTTTGATGGCTTTCACCGAGTCATTCTCGCACAGCCCCTGTACTCAACTTCTGCACCTTAGTGGGAAAGGAGGAAGATAAAACGAGAGGTCCTGCCTTTGTCCCTTCTTCTTGCTCCCTTGTCCTAGGAGGGGAAGCTCTTGTCTGGCAGTGGTGGGGACTGGTAACCAGTCCTGGCTGGGGAAGCACTCCAGCCGCCCCTGTGGGCTCTCTCTTCTGTTTTTTTGGAAGGAGCTGGATTTGAACACACTGCCTGTTTTCCTCAACAAAAACAGTAGGTTACACTCTCAGAGAGACTCGTGATTTTTACTTCCCATCCTCTTTGCCATCTGTCTGTAGATCTTAGTATGCAGTCTGTTAGGATTTGCCGGTGAAGGTTTTATTAAAATTTATTTAATGGGATTTTTCAATCTTCTGCTCTTTAATCCACGATGGAAAAAAATATTAAATAGTGACAATCCATAGCTGCCTTGCAACTAAATGACATTCACTTAACCCAGGAAAGAATGATTTCTAAAGAACTTCTGTCTCACAAGAGCTTAGTAGTTGTCATGTTTATTATCTTGCTGTGGTTAAAATTGCCACAGTAGGGGAGGAAAAGAAAAGAAAAATTGTTAATGCAGTTGTTTGTGTGGTTTGCCCTGGATATTATCGTTATCATTTTTTAATCTTTTTTTTTTTTCTCCTAATGAGCAGAAGCAACTGTGAAAGAAGAAAATGCTGGAAACAAACAGTACAACTATAAAGTGAATTCTTTTCATGTGATGCAAGTCAAGGGAAAAACCTAACTCAATAAGCTCTGGCTTCTTGACACTCAAGGTGTGATCAGAGATTACTTATCATCCGCAGGAGAGTGGGAAGCAAGTTAATTAAAATTTTCCACTCTTTCACTGAATGAAATGTCTCCCAGTTTGAGATGCATTATTCGAACACTTCTTTTTCAGTAGAGCTCTGGCACATACTTGCTACTTCGGCTGGTGTTTGAATCCAATATTTGCTAGCCAGAAAGAGCATTGCAATTTCATCTTATGGAACTGTATGTTTGAAATTGTATTTCTGTTGTCTCAAATAATAGTAGGTAAAATAATTTTAACTATTGTATTAAATATAAAATGAATACAAGAGGACTTGTTTCCTCTGCACCTGTCCCCCAGTGTATTGTTTGTTTAGAAGCATTTTTGCTTTGGAAAGCATTTAATATGACACCAGTTAAAGGTCTGTATAACCGTGACTCCTGCTAGCACACAAATTCCGGTCATGGGGTAGGATTACAACCGATGATTCAGGAGAGGGAGGGAGAAGTCGTTTCACATCGTCTTAAAGAAAGCTTCAATTATCTGTATTTGCAAGTAAGGAGCTTGAAGCCTGTATGAATTACACCTGTTTATTCAGGAGTGACTCCTTTCTCTTGTCTGTCATCTTCAAATGCAATAATTATTAGGAGTAGTTTATTCCCCCAGGGACTTGGGGAAGAGGTGCGGTGTCTGACTCCAGCAGAGCGTCGTGCGAAGTCAGAGGGACCTTGTTAAAGAGCCTGTGGAGCTCAGCAGTGATGTGCGCCTCTGCATAATGTACACACTTCCTTCCTCCAAACAGCCTACTGTGCAGATTGTGGGGTCAGGTACCAGCACGTATGAAAATTAGGAGGTTGTCTTGTTATCACAATTCTACAGCACTCTTTCAACAGAGTTTTTTACATTTCTAGATTTAAAAAAAAAATAAAATTCTTTAAGACTAATTGACTTTAATTTACATTTATTTTTCAACAACTTCATACTTTTGAACGTGCTTTACCTGCTCTTTTCCGTTCTGCGTTGTTGGGGTTGTGATATAGATCATCTGCTGCAGATGATGCTTAATTCTGACAAGTCAGACAGGTCCAAAGCCAGCCTTGTCTCGCCGCTCGGAGCCTACAGGGATTACTGGGCTGTGGCAGGAGTGATGGTGTGTCCCTGAACAATTTGGCTTCCCCAGCAGCCAAATCTGCTCTGCATGGTATTGATGTCCTTCCTCATTGCCATAATCTCCCTCTGATTTTTGACATTTGTTGCACATCCTGATGCAGAGAGAAGGTTCTCCTTGCTAATTGCCAACCTTAGGCAATGAATTCAAAATAGAAATCCTCTTTACAGTATAAGATCTGCTGTGCCAGTCTTTCCTGACCTGCTAGTCTTCCACCCTCTAAATGAGTGAGCTCCTTCTGGTTTTTTCCTCTACAAACGCTGCTTTATGGAGGGAATATTTTGGTCAGATCCTTTTGTGTGTTCTTCCAGGCACCTCATGGCAGGCTTATGGTCGTGGATCCTCTGACCGTATTCTTAATGCTCATGTTGCATATTTTTGTCTTTATTTTTGAAAGGCATTGTTGACCGTTCTGATAAATATCAGCATGCTATTAATGTGTTTTCTTGAGACATTAGCTATGAAAGACATCTAAATATGTCATAATTTTTGCATTCCCTTTGGACGCTATTTTAAAATTGGGAAAGAGGGCAGAAATAAATAGCCATCTTGCAGAGGGAAGTGCGAATCTGAGGACAGTCTGAATCTACCACAATCACAGCTGTAGGGTAAGTCCCAATTGCTTCAGAGGACATAAGTCAAAGGCCACATGGTATTTCTCACCTTTTACAGGAGACATCGCTTTCTTCTCCCGGAGTTCACGGTTGGGGTCTGCACATGGTGGTGGTGTAAAGTAGCAGTATCTCTGTTAAGTCCCTGAAGACCTCTGTACAAAAATCAGAAGTAACATCAGTAGAGTGTTCTCTTGCATGCATTTTCTGAAATAGAGTTTTAAAATGTTTTTAAGCAGGAGTGATACAGCTTCTTCAGCTATTTGCATTTGTAGTCATGATCAGGTTTTTAATACGTATAGTCAGGCAGTTACTCAGTTACGAAGATATCAAGTGACCTAAATTACATTTGTTAGAGGAAAGGAATAGCTGAGATTGGAATTCACTGAAATACCTTGAAATAACTGCAGCAGGATTTGGATTAGTTCTGATCAAATGACTATTTTATTACTGCGGAATAAATGGATTTTTTTGGAGCTGCAAAACTATTGTGCCTCAACCAGTGTTGAGAATTAGCAGTTAAAACTCCTTCCATGCACATGAAACCAGTGTAAGTGCCTGAGGTTTTTGGCAAATATTATTCCAATGGAATATAGTTATATTTAGAGATTAGTAGTTACTGTTTGCCTGCTTTGTGTTTATTAAAATTAAAAATTAGCAAATATGCTCTAGCGTCTTTTTGTTAAATTAGTGGAAATCTTGGCAATTAGACACCTCACTGGAGCAATCTTTTCTTGAAACCACCAGTGGTTCTTTCTGTGCAAATTACAGGCTCTGCCATTTAGCAGAGAGAGAATTGGCAAGCTCTGCTGGGTAGCTCTGCTGCTGGAACCAGGCTTCTGCACTGAGAGGCAACGCTTTTGGTCTCGCCCACAGATTTCCTGGTTCAAAATAACAAGGAAGTGATGTGTATTTGTGGGTGATAAAAGGAATAGACCTGTACTTATATTTTAGTTTTGGTGTTGTTGGCTATGTTGCTTTTGATCCATCACAGTAGGACAACCAACCCGACTGATTTCAGTACAGATCTTTAGAGTTTACTCCCGCCTAGACAAGCACAGAATCTAGGCAAAGCAATGTTGCCTTTTTTTTAACTACTTGAATATTTTTTTACTTGGGAGGAGATAATTGATAAAGTATAACGACTTTGTCCTATTTGGATCTGGAATCATCTAAAGCTAGATGAATGATTCAGAAAGTGTAAAAACAAGATCACAGATGTCTACCATTTTAAACAAACACATTTAACAGTTTGCCACGTACGAGTGATCATCGGTCCCGTGTCTCATGTTTTCAAGTGCTTTTCTTCCTGCCGAGCTGAACATACAAAATGACCCACTTCAGTACCAAGCTTCAGTCTCTTTCCCAGAAAACCCATACGTGTATTTTTTTAATTGTTTTTTTTTGTGTGTATGTCATCATGAATGTCGCACTCCAAGTGATGCTGCTGACTCTTGATTGTTCTTTCTAGGGGGTTGAAGTGCAGACAGATTACGTTCCGTTGCTGAACTCCCTTGGCATGTACGGCTGGCAGCTGACGTGCGTGCTTCCCACTCCCATTGTGAAGACAAACAGGTAGGGAGGGGGTGAGAGCTGCCTTTCTGCCAGGGAAGTTGCCGGGTGAGCACTGCGGTCCCCACAGGCAGTTCTCCGTGCAGTTGCCATGGGGTTTCTTGCCTGCACACAGGAGCTGCCCTTGCAAACCCTGATGCAGCTGGTCGCTGGGCTTTCTGAGCAGCATAAGCTGCGTGGGGCAGGAAGCACGTGTCCGAGGGGCAAACTACTGCAAGGTGGTAGTGGGGTTTCTGCATCCGTTTTCTGGGTATTGTCTTGGCCTCTCTGCAAAGTCCTTGGGTGTAAAATCTCTGCTCCACATCTCCCAGTAGCTCCTCTTAAAGCAAAGACAAAACTTGTGATAACGTTTGGAGCGAGATGTTGCCCATCTGAAGAAAAGTCATTTTATTCTTAGTGATATCTGTCTAATGCTGGTGAGCAGAACCATGTGAGATTGGTGTGTTACTAGTTTAGTAGCCTCCTTTGCATATATAATCATTCTGTGGGCTACTTTGCTATTATTAATAGTCTCAGTTTTTAACTATAAATGCAAGTCACTTAATGATGAAAAGCAATCATCCCACTTGTTAATCATAAAGATGGCACTTTCTGAATTTTCACTGGCCAGGAATTTATTTTTATGTATACACCATTATAATCAGTTGTGATTTTTTAACTTTAAAAGAGTAAAAATATGCCCAGTTCTTTATGAGATCTAGATGAAGACTACTCCTACACATCAAAACCTAAAAAGTAAAGGCCATCTGTGCTGGAGGAAAAGTGGTATTTAAGTTTTTCTTATACATTTAAATATAGGAATGAACAGAAAATAACAATTTAGATTTGTAAGCCGTGTCTCTTAAAGCCATACATGGTTTTATTTCTCGTCTACCTTTCTGTATCCCATTTATAACTTTGATAACACCAGTCACGTTGACAATGCAGAAGGGCACCTACCCAGTCTATCCACTGGTGGCATTGAGTTATGCCTCTGCTGTGCTACCGACCTGTAGGGAGCACTCAGCCCCGTTCTGGATCAGTGCCTCAGGAGGGAGGGGGGCAGGGAGGGAACACGCTGGTGTCAGGGACACTGCTGTACGCAGGCACCGAGGGGCTCAGGCTTCTTGCTTTTTGCTCCAAATGATTTATTCTGTGTTTACACAATAATGCTAAAACATTCAGCAAAAGTATGTCACAGGCTGACAGGCTCTGTCAGGCTGAACAGTTGCTCTTTTTCCCCCCCAAATACCAGGCTGCTCGAAGACACCGGGGACAGGCGATGTTTAGGTCATCCTTAATTTTATTTTAGTTTGACCTGCAGAGATAAATGACTGAGATGCATTTTTGCTTTGAATGATGCTGGATGTGAATTTAATACATTCTCAGGAGTGTGCATTTGTTATTTTTCAGGGAGGGGAATATATCTACAAAGCAAATTGTATTTCTTCAGAGACCTTCTTTGCCCCAGAAAGCAAAGAAGAAAGAATCTAAGGTAAATAACCTTGAGTTCCTGGTTTCTTTGGTTTCTGTTGGAGGTATTTTAATATTGTAATTGATTTCCCGTAGAAATAAAAAATGGCATCCTCAATGTTTCTGTGCTACAGTAGCAAGATACAAGGAACTGAACTGTTCAGATGAGAAAAACAAAAAACACTCAGATGATCTGAAAACTCTTATGTTTCATTCTCTGTTGAACTCACGGTGGCAGCAACAGAGATGTGGATTTCTTTTTACAGCTGGGCCATAAACCTCCATATGTGACCTAAAATTCTCTGCCCGTGTTTCACTGCCTGAAAGGTGGAACCAATACTATTTTCTCTCACCCACTGCCTGCGTTTTTCTATTTAAATTGCTCCATTTCTTGCTGCCTGGCACGGTGTAGGCCTGATCTTGGCTGCGCTTTCTGTCTGTTGTGTGAACGCTAATGAATTACCCGAGAACGTAGCTGACAGCTAATGATGTACATATGCAGATACACATACATATTTCCATTCCATGTTAATATCTGTAGCTGTGGGAACGTCTGCCCAAACCTGTCATGCCATACAGCTGAGACGGAAATAGAAGGACTGGAAACTGGGAAAGCACTGACATTCTTATACTACTCAAATTTGCCTTGTCCTTTCAGTCTGCAGGGGGACCAGAAAAGCCAGATGAAGTACAGAAAGGATCTCAGAAACCACATGATGAAAAGGTTACTAGTTAATACGGGCTTGTTTTTGTTCTAGCTCTGTGCACTTAGGTGAGTCAAGCCACATGTCACCTGAAGGAGAGGTGCACTTGAGGCCCTGCAGAAGCTGAGCCGGAGTAGGAGATTGGAAACACTAAGCAGAGTTGAGCACTAGGAGCATTTTAGCCAACGTTTTAGATAATTACAGATAGCTTTCATCTATAAAGCCTTGACTGTTTTGGAGCCTGGTTCTGTGAAGGTTGTCTTTTAGATACAGTGCAGACTAGGAGGGTGTTTGAACTGACTGAAGTAGGAGAGAACTGCTGGGATCATGACTGTGATTTAGGATTTATCCTCTCTCATTAACCTCTCTCATCTCTCTCTGGAGCCCAGAGTGTTCTGTGAACACGTTACAAAGCCTATCTTTCTTGTGTTTTTCTCTTTGTTTTCAGGTAATTAAAGGGATCTTGGGATGAGGATTGGAGTGCCTGTATTTGGTCATTCTTTTCCTACCACTGTATGTGGTTTTAATGGAAGGGGTGGAAACCTCTAAGTGATTGTACATCTTCAAATAGAGAAATTAGTATGATTTCTTGTACTATAATAACAAATGCATACTATCCAGACGACTCAAAACTCTGTTTAATTTTTTTTCATTCCGGGACACAAAAACTTAACAATGTCTGGTTGACAAAACAAAGAACTTACTTATTGGCAGTATTAAATACACAGACATATTTGAGGGCTAAAATCACTACAGCACTTTTTCATACCGAAGGTCAAGGAGAAATGAGGTACATTGGCTATAGTTTATATATAAAGAAATGTAAGACTGGTTCAACATCTGTAAGTGGTGTTGAGTCACACCGAAGATGTGACCTCGCAGTTGATTAAGTTGCTGAATATTCTGCGCATAAAATGTCACAGGCTTTCAGCGTTTTTTTAACTTGTGATACAGCATATGTAAAATGATTATAGATAACCCCTTGGAGGAGGAAAATAGGCTGAATCTTAAGGATGTTGCAGTGCTGGAAACTGATCCATTGTTTCTATGCACACCAACCTACTGCAGTTCAGCTGAGCCAGAGGAACAGAGCAGGAAACATGCAAGGAGCGGTACAACTTATTTCTCTCTTCAGTAAGACAGAAGTGCTCTTATTAGTGCAGGCTTCAATCACTGATGAGGTCCTTCTGTTCATTCACTTCAGACAAATGTGATGCTTGTTTCAGCAGAAACTGGCTGTGTGCACTTCTGTGAAATACAATGGAAATACCTAAGTATATGCACATTTGCTCATAGACAGTCTCCTTAAGTTTGATCTTTATCACATTTAGGGCCCTGCTCTTACCTTCTGTCCAAGACAGCTTTGAGTTAAAGGGGAGCTGTGGGTGCCCAGCACGTCTGCAAATCAAAAAGGAAAATGTTCATGTGTCCATGAATTTTAAACAGTCGGACTCCAGAACTGAGATGTCATCTCTCCTCTTTCTCTAAATGGTAATGATATTGAAGCAAAGGATGGATTCCTCTAAGTAAAACCAAGAAGAATCTTGTGAAAGCCAATTTCTTTTGTTTTTTTTTCTTTTTCTGTGTTAAGTTCTGGCTTCCAGAAGGGAATAGCATTGCTTCGTCTTTGTAATCTAATAAAGTTAATAGGTTTTGAATGTCTTTTTGATTGAGGAGTAAATAGCTAGATCAAAAACTTAGGAACATGAGGCCTTCTTTTGACCAACTTCAGCACAGACCTTGGGTGCACTGGAGATAATGGCTTTTGGACCACAGCTGAATTTCTTGAATGTCCTGATGAGATTCTTTATGCCATCTAAGAATCACCTCCTAACCCATCCCTGAGTTTCCATTAGAGTGGACACTGCTGGTGAAAAAGGTTGTGCACATTCACACGTACTTAGCAAGCTTGTGTGGGATCACTTAGCAGTGGCTTGGAACATGGGCTGCCTTTCCTTGGGAATGTCCATTTCTTTTTTGACAAATGAAGCAGATGTATTAGTGACATATTTGTCAGCCTTTTTATATGTTATATCCATCAAGTTAGTATTTCCAGGTATTGCTAGTTCCCTTATTTTGTTGTGTGGGGTATTTTTAATAATAGTTAAAGCAGTTTTTCTGAAATGGTGGCCGAGGTAAGTCTTGTGGCGAGCGCTGCAAGAAACAGCCTTGTGCTTTCTCACCAAAAAACATTCATACAAATGGTTCCAGATGTTTTACTGTTTGAGTATAGTCTTGGTTATGGTGTTAGTTCTGCTGCTAACCCAGTGATAATGTAGGAATATTACCATAGGATTACTTCCTCCCTCTGCACCCGTGCAGCTTTGCCTGTCCCTGCTGTACGCACAGCGCAGGTTGGCAGCTCTGGGCCTCGGCAGTGACCCGATGTGTGGCGAGGAACCGCTTGGGCACGTGAAACCACAGAACCAGAATGGGCCACGGGCTCTTGTCTCTGTGCTATAGGTATATATGTGTAGGCACAAATGATCTTAAGCTGTCTGATTTTGTCATGCGATTTTTTTCAATTTTAGGTCTTTTTGGTCAAACTAATCTTTGAATTAAAACTAAATAATAAAAACATTTCTACTCAGGAAAGTGAATGTCCATGTGAAATTGTCTCTAATGGTCTTTAACATTTGGATCTTTTATTTGTAGTTTCTCTGGAGGTTCTCCAAAGAAGACATGCACAACAAACAAATGAAGAATTCCACAAAGGCTAAATTAAGTACTAGGGAGAAGCAAATGGCAGAGGAGAAGCAGGAGTTTGAAGTGGCAGAGAACACACGAAACTTAGAAGCACAAATCTCAACAGCAACCAAGCCTGATCCAGAACAGCAGCTGGATGGTGTCATAGACTCAGGAGATGAGGTTGCTGGGACTAACGACGGAGGTACCCATCACGATGGGGCATCAGAGGAAACATGTCCTGCCGGTTGCGATACTGATGAGAATGACGGGCAGGTCTGCCTCAGCCAGAGCACGTCCGGCTGCTGTGCGGATCAGGGAACAGAGCCGGGAGACGGTACCCCGGTGTCAGACGGCTGCAGTGACAGCCATGGGGCAGTGGACTGCTCCTGTGAGTAGAACCACGTTTCAAGAATCCTGTGAGTTGCCGATACTTTGCCAAGACAAAAGAACCGATTTTGCTAATTACCATCGCTAATTCTACTGCGCAGTTCAGCATTTTTTGGCATTGTACTTACTTTGCTTCTTTTATCACACCAGTATCTCGATGTTTTAAGTAACTGCAGGGCCCGGGCTTTTTAATCCACAGAAATTAATAGCAAAATTCCATCCCCTGTACAGAGTGGGAAATGTCCTACGCTATCTCCTAGGGCTACGTTTTAAATTAAAAAGTAGGGACAGAAAATGTACTCAGGTTTTTCTGTGACCGACCCATAGCAAACTGGTTTTGTAACTGGGTCAGGGCAAATGTTCCCCTTGGTCATATCTTCACTATAATACTTCCTTGTCCATGTATCTTTGCTGGAGGAGTTACGGTGCCATATGTAATTTTGTCATTAAGCTTGTAGCGTCATGAAAATGGTATTTGGACTCAAATGGGCTGAAATTGGAAAGCTTAGATAAGATGGCTATTATCTGTATTTAGCTCAAATAGCATACTTACTGATGATACTCTCTTCTGAATTTTATTAACTCTTGCAGATCTTCAAGCAGTAAGTGAATTGTGTACCTATTTTAGCCGCACTGGGTAAACAAACCCCATGGTAAATTTGTGTGAGGCAGATGATTCCAGCAGAAAATGCAGTTTCTTATTCGCTCGCATTTATGTTCTCTTTGCCAATCAACAGTTCAGCAATAGTTGTGCGGGCTTTAGAAGAGAGAAAAACAGGAAACAAAAAAAACAACAGGTAAAATGTACTTCTTTCAGTGGCTATCTTTACTAAAATTTGGATTAGCTGTTACCTCCTGACCCTTCCAGCTCATTTTCAACCACTTCCTCACTGTTATCAAATATGTTGGGGGAAATAACTGAAATTGTAGATAAATAACAGGAATCAGTAGCCAACAAACATCACTAAATAACCTCACAAAATGCAAATACCTTAATAGAGGGTTTTTTAAATACAAGTAACCGTATTTGGGGACTGATACCTAATGGAATTCTGTAAAATTGGCAAAATTTTTACATTTGGAGCTCCATTAAAAATATTTACAAGTGAATGTACATGTGTAATACAGTTTCTGTGGCAATGTTCTCCAAGTATTTCAGTATTCTTAAGAATGTAGGAAGTAGTTGTTTCTCTCTTATGAACCACCTTCATCCCTATTTAAAAATGGTCAGGTGATCTGGTAAGAAGGTGAGAAATACCATTTAAATTCCTCTGCTTCCATTTTTCTAAAGCAAGAGCTCCGTAAGTGATTTGCTATTTTTTCCCTTGACTGATTTGTGCCTGGTAATTTTCCTTAGTCTTTAAATCAAAATGCTGTACAAAGAACTATGTTATGTATCAGATGTGCACCTAGAGTGGTTCAAAAGCATCTTCCACGCCTTAAAATTACACAGTTGGCAGAACATTGCAGAGAAGGGGAAAAACCGTACCGCTTTGAATATTCATCTAATTGGGCCAAGGGCACTCAAGTTTAAACCGTTTGATTTCACACACACAAAGCACGGTGGTATGTTTTTCATTGATTAAAGAGTTTTTTATTTGATTTCAGTGGCTTAACCACAGGACTATAAGCAATTTCAGTTTATGGGGGTATTTTTCAATTACTTCATTCTGTTTCTTGAGATTAGACTGGTGTCCCAATAGGCTGAAAAGTTGGTCGTTTCAGTTGTTCTACTTAAATACAAAGTCTCTGCTCTGTACAGTTTGAAGTACCTGTTCGCAGATTTTACTAGCATAAGATCCTTCTACTGATGATTTCTATTTCAAGGACTAGCTTTGTATTAGTCGTGTTTAAAAATTCAGTATATTTAATGAACGTTTTACTAGTAGAAAGTGTTGCAGTAGAAAGAACTCTCCAAAACTTTTGAATAGAAAGCATTTATTGGATTAAGATTTGACCTTGTTTAATCCTGACTGCTTACAAAAGTAAAGAAAAATAAAGGTCATGAGGAGATTTCTTATTTGTGGTACTTGCACAACTGCCAATAATTTGTCCCCAAAAGAGAGAACTCAGGGTCTCTAAGTGGTGATGAAGGGAAGCACTTTACTACTAACTTAGCAGTAGTTACTAGTGCTAGAGAACTGGCTGCTGGGTTTTCCATCACCGGTTTGACAAAGCACGTCAGTGTCTATGGGGAAGTTGCACTTGTTTAAGTGAAAGCTTGATTTAAAACTGTTCCTGTAAATGCCGGAGCGGGTTAGGCTTGGGAAGTTCCAAAGAGAACTTCGTATTTTATCAGTTTAAAATGGACAAACAGTTTTGGTTTTTTAGTCACATCATCAGTTCCAAGTTGTGCTTTCGAGTTACTCTGAGTTAGTTCATCTGGCTGGAGTTGTGCAGGTCCTTTCACCATGCCCTGTCTTAAGTAAAGCGAGAGAGCTTCAATCACCTGGTAGGCAGCTGACAGAGATGGGCTGAAGCTGGGGCAGGCAGGCTTAGGGGCAGCAGCAAAGGCTCCACAGCCATTTGGTGCATTTTATCTCTGCTGCCTTTGCCATTTAGAGCTTGAAAAAGGAAATCCACCAGAGTGGCCAAGGAAGTGAAAGCAAGCTGTCATCATCTTACCTGAAGTCTCAGGGGAGAAGAGAAAGAGCTAGGCCAGAGCTGAGCTCCTGTAACTGAACACCTGACCGATGTGGGGAAACAGGCCACCAGTGGAGAGACCATACGTGGGAGGAGCTGAAATGGGCGTTTGGCTGCAGCGGTAGGGCCTCCATTGCCAGCTTGATGGGGCAGGACAGGGCTCCATATTGACTCCTCACCCAGAGAAGCCACAGCTACTCTGAGCCACCAGCTCCATAGCAGGGCTGTTACCCCCCAGCAGAAGGTGGAGAGAGGAGCCAGGCCCTTTCCTTTCCTACAGAGATCCACTATTTTAAGCCCAACCTATTTTTTCCCCCAAACTAGGCAGAATCTCCTAAGGATGCAAATGAATATGCGGGCTACTCTGTTGGGAGAAGGAGTTAGGTATGCTGTTGTTTAGAGCAAGTGGTCATCTGAACAGGAAACCTATTGTTAGATGGGATGAATTTAAAGGAGAAAACCCAGCTCAGATAAGTGAAGAAATGTCAAAGGCTGAATGAGGATGGCAAAGAGGAGTGGCTGAAACAAACAGCGAGGGGCAGGGGTAGAACTAAGATGAGTAGGAAGTCCAAAATATTGAAGCATCACAACAAAAACAGTTCATGTAGAGTTCAGGAGGGGTTAAGTGCACTAACGATTTGACTGGCACTTCATCTTGTATAATTTCTTTGATTATTGGCTCTGTGCACTTGAAAACAGTATCATTGAAATAAATACCTCAAAGTAGTTTTAACATATGCATGGAAATGAAGCTAAGTACAAAACAANCCCCCCCCCCCCCCCCAATCTGGCTCCTCTCTCAGCCTGTTTCTGAGGTGAGCAGAGGAAGGGCTCTGCATTTGGATACCCTGCTTTTTCTTTGTAGTTGCCATGACTGTACATTTGCCTCAGGGAGCCAATTATAGGGCAGAAATAAAGCACGATCAGCTTTTCATGCAGGAATTTCATCCTCTCAGAACTGAAGGGTGTAAGAGGAGCAGGTATGAATTTCTTGCTCATAAATGCTGCTCAGAAGGAATGCCAGCCAGCAATACCAGTGCACCTATGAACTGAGAGGTATAGATGCCATTCGTGTGTCTCCAGGGCTGTTGGTGGAGGTGTGCTTCTGGCTTTAGAAGGCCATCCTTGCCAAAGCTTCCAGCAGCAGAAGGGTGCCTGTGGTGTTGAATGTGGCAGTTGACTCTAATCAGTACCTTACCCATATGCTGAAGGGGGAAAAAAAGGCTTTTCAATTTGAGTGCTTTCTGTTGTTCACTATAAAAGCACCCTACTAACTAAAATGAGGTAATGATAACTGAATAGCCAGCCTTTTTCTGGTTAATTAATGCAAATCCTATAGGAATACTTCATATTCATTGTACCAGATGAACACACAGCAAACTGATAAAATAAATGTCATAGGAAGAAGAAAAAGATTGAGGCTAATAAGGCTGTAACACCAGGTAACTCAGAAACCATCTCACCAAGTCATTAAGCTTAAATATCAATGTGCATAGATGGACACATTTCTCATACTTTATTGCAATAAATGAAAAATTAGTCTGCTTTTTCTCCTGAAGTTGCCTGTAGGCTGATGACACAAATGGAAGAGGAATAAGCATTTTCTAAGATTGCATGTTGTGATTCGACAATGTGGTGAGAATATTTCTCCAGCTCGGTAGCTGCTGAACAGCAGGGGTTGCTCCATTCCTGCCAGTGTAGGCTACGATCATATTTATTTAATTATTTGTAGAGCATATGATTATATAGGCTAATTTTCCTGGGGTTTTTCTCTCTTCAGTTGTGGCAGAGTCAGATCCAATAATAGACTTCATGGTGAAACTCATGTCTTACCTCAAGACCACTAAACTCTGGCAAGAATAGAATTCCAAAAGATTTTTAAATGTCACCAGGAAAAGGCTACGGAGGAAGGGGATGTGAACAACTTTCCTGGCTTCTTGGCTCAGAAATGTCATTCATTACAATTACGCGTGTAACGGAAGGAGAGTGTTCTGTGTCCTGTGGCAGGACAACTCTGCAAGGTAAGAGAGAACTCCTTGTTAATGGTACCTGAGGTTACTAGTATTTGGGGCTGGGGAGGTAAGTTGTTGGTTTTTTCCTCCAGAGTGTGCATGGTGTGGGGGTGTGCTTAATATGGGTGAGCCCATACAGTCAGAGATGTGTCCTTCCTTGCCCTACAGTGCTCCATCTGAATGTAACAGGGGATGACAGAAAGAGGTTAGAGGGAAAAGAAGATGATTACAGACACAAAGGGTTTTGAAATGCCTTTTGTTAAACGGACATTTTGGTGCAAGTCTGAGGAGTAGTTTGTGAAAGAGATGTCATTTGGGCTGAAGAAAGCATGTGCATTAAGGAAATAAAACAGTAAACCTGTTTCTAATCCATTTAATGATTTAAAAGTCGTAAGAAAAACATTTAAAGGCTTCTCAGAATCTTTTTATCATTACAGTGTTAAGACATTCGGGAGCCCAGTGCATGTGTTTTATTTTAGGGCACCAGTACTTCCCGATAGCAATATATTGCACGTTTCCAGGAAAAAAAAAACAAAAACAAAACACTTCCTTCAAGCATCAAGCTCCAACATGTCAATTGTGATCGTTGTGAACAAAAAATCCACTTGGTTTTATTTTTTGTGACAAGCCTGCTGTCCTGTTTACGTTCTAGAGTGAACAAACAAGGAGCCACGCCTTGAAATAGGGGTACTCAGAAAGAATCTTCCTCTCATTGGAGTAGGAGGGGATTTGATGAGACGTGCCCTCTGGGTCTGCAGTGACTGCCGAGGAGGCCGGTACTTTCACCTTGCGTGTAGCGCCGAACGGTAGAGCAGCACAAACCAAAGTGGATGAGGCTGCAGGCACCAGAAGATGAAAACTTACAGGCAAACCCTCCTCGTGGCACTGTCTCCAAAAGGCAGCTCTTTAAGGTCCATCATTCAGAGTCACCTCTTCCCGATTGAAAATACAGCCTGTTCCCCTAAATTTTGTTTGTTCTGAGCTGCAGTGAGGAGGGATTTTTCTCTTTGATCCTCAGAAAGCACTAGGATTATTTCAGTTGTGCCGTCAACTTTGCAACAATTTCAGTAGTATTCTTGTCCTGCACTGAAAGCAAGGGCTGAGAGTTTCCCAGTTAGGCTGTCTCACTGGTTTCTGCAGAGGAGGTGAATGCAGATGTGCCAGTAGGTATCCTACAAGCTGTAAAACATTATCAGACACTGATAAGAAGAAGTTAACACTAGAGGCTAAACTCAGCCTACTGAAGCTGAAATGATTTCTTGGGAGAGAACTACAGCTGGGCTGGAGGCCTTTTTAGCCAAGTACTAGGAATTGATGCTTGAAAAATGTAAGTGCTTACCACCACCAGTACTGTTGCAGGCTGGATCAGTATCTTTGCAGCCTCTCTTTAAGGCAGAGCAGATGGATGCTGATGGCAAGAAATTTGCTGCATTACCTGTTTGAAATATTTAACTTGAGGGAAAGAGTTTAACATTTTAAATAATTCACTAATAATTTAGTATTTTTAAGTGTTCCTTACTGAGGTCTTCATATATACAATAGAAATCTCTACCACTTAAGGACCTGAACTGTCTATACAGATAACTAATGAACTCCTTATGCCTTTTTGTTAGTCTCATTGCTCTGGTGAGTTTTTCTACAAGTGGGGAAAGAAACTTCATTTGGGAGGGGCTTAGGTGTCAGCCATTACCTCTAGAGGTACACTCATACCTTAAAAGGCCAGGCTTTACCGGAACTTTTTTCCAAATGGAACAGGTATGTCCTGGAGACTTCTAAAACTCTGTATGGCAGCAGGGTTACAGAGGTTTCCTGTCTTGGCTGCTGCTGCCATTGCTGCTCTCGAGGACTGCTCTCGCCGTGCTTTTAACTCAGGTCTGAATATGATTATGAAAAAATGTCTTTTACTTAAACCACATAAAAGGCTTTTTTTTTTTCTTTTAAGAAGAAGTGGCAAAAGATAAAGTCACAACACAGCAACTCTATTTGTATAAAAATATTAATTTATTATAGAGAATGAGAGAAGGCAGTGTGTTAAATCATTAGCTTAACAATTTGGTGCAGATTCAGAAGTTGTGGCCGGAATTCGTTATAAACTAACCTGGCATTGCCCTACAACTAATTCTCTACGACTGCTGAATTGGGCACTGAAAGGCTTTTAAAGGGTGACTAACAAAACAGGTGTCTAAAGTAAGAAGTAAGCAAACCATCAGAAAAACAGAAGAGTTAATGTCTTTAATATAAAACCGCTTTCCTCCCCCAAAAAGCAGCAGCACTGTATTACCAGTATATTATAGTTAAATTAAAAGAACACCATCATGATTGAGGACATCTTTATGTATGAAGTCAAATCTTCAAATAATTCATAGTCCATTTCTGTACATTTTAGCTTATCAAAATACATTGGAAACAACTAATATATTTTCTGCTCAGCAGGTGTCACTACCACCATTTCTCAAAGAAAACAGAGTTTCTAGGAACGCCGATGTTGGACAGTAGTTTGGATATAGATTCTATCATTGGAGGTGGACCACAGATGTACCATAAAGTATCCTTAGATACATGTTTTTCTAGATCCTTTTCAGATATTCTTCTCTCTGACAAAGAAAAAAAGTAGAGGAAATGAGAACAGAAAAATTAATCATGAAGTAATTTCAAAAAGCATGACTGGTTAGAGGTATTTCAGGCATGCATTTCTTAAAAATGCCAAGCCTGTTTAAGGATAATAGGTATCAAGATTTGAGGCCTCCAAAACCATTTGTTCTTCCAGGGGTTTAGATTCCAGCTGGAATGCATAAGGATAGTAGTCACTGAAGAGGAACATGGATTACATACAACTAACAGACCCACGTTCACATGAAAAAAATAGGTACGTATCTCTAACACAAATACAACAGGAATGGAAAAAAGAAATACCTCTTACAAGCAGTCATCTTATCCCACCTTAAGCAAAGGAACAACTTTGCTTAATAGTTTCTACAATAAACTTAATACCAGTATTAAGTTTAGAATTAACAGAGGTTTACTAGAAATGAAAACAAAAACTGCAAAGGGAAATTTTTTCTCCAAAGAGTGATTTTTACTGTGGAATTATTTAGGTTTAACTCGCATCTCGTTTTGAATCTTTAAATGTAAAGATACTAAATTATGCATGTAACTTCATCCTCTAGGATGTAATCAAGTTTAGACTTTAGGTATCCACCTTGTACACTGCCATTATATTTACCTGTAACGTGGGGCTGAAGTTCTTTACAGATCTGTGAACTCTGTTGGGTAATGTGGAAACGACACGTGATCTTTCCAGGAAATGCATTCATCAGACCAAGAATATTTTTCTGTAATGTTAAACACAGTTGCTTATAGCACAGGCCATTAAATCAGAGCAGCTGTATACGTACAGTGCCAGGAATTAGCACCCAGTAGCGAGACTCTTGCACTTTGGCACTGAGAACCTGAGGGGCTTGATTTCCCGGGGCTGACCCACACACGTACACACAGGACCTCCATACCTGGAATGTGAATACACTACCAGCCCTGTTTAGTACCTTTCTCCTTTTTTACAATAGATTACAATCTGTAAGATTTGGACTTAAGAACCAGTTATGTCTGTCTTGATTTCTTACCCTCATAAATTCTCACCATTTCCTCCTTCCAGTTCCATAGAGGTTTCCATTTAAAACAGTTCAACACCCTGCAGTAAGTATTTACCAGGTTAGGAACTTTTTGAGTCTCATCTGCTTTAATTGGTAAGATTACAAGACCCTTTACTCTCTTGTGTTCTCCAAGAAAAAAACACCTATGCTGTAAAACCAATGCTGTTTTCACCAGAGTAGATTACTCTGTAATTTTCAGTTCCCCAAGTCACAAGTGTGGCAGTTACCACCAAAAACCCAGCAGCTTCAGTTCAAATCACAGTAAAAGAAAAATGTCAGTCAGGTGCTGTACTTAGTTCTAGAACAAAGATAAAGTTACTGTGTAGATTCTGCACTATTTGGGATTTTCAGCTTCTACTTTATAGACAAACCTGTTTCTGATTCCCTAAAAAGCCATGAAATGAAGAGCAGCAGACACAGACGCTGCTGTGCACTGCTCCACTAGTACCTCTACTGTTGGCCTGCTTTCACTGTCTGGGTATGACTCTCAACTTCTGTCCCCTTCAGACAGAACCACGTACAATTTGATAGCACTTTCAAAACTAATGATGCCCTGTTGGAGTCCTAGGAGCAAGGCAGAAAGCCTAAGGTAGGACTTCACCTGCTTAAATAATCCTGCAGCCATTCACAACACCTGCTTGTAACCTACGACTCTGTACTTCAGTGACACAGAAAGTGGCAAATCTTGTACATATGTTCCAGATTGGAGGGACACATGGAGAAGGAAGGGAAATGAACCTCGGGACGTTCTCGCTCCTGCACTGAAAAACTGTCTGTGCTTAGAGCAGGCTGGGAGATTAGTCGTTAGCCAAATGGAAGAGTAGATAGGTTCCAGTTTATTATTCTGCTTCTGGCAACAAATAAGTGACTTTTCAAAGAAAGTAAACATCTAGAAATATGGTAGAAGTACAGAAGCAAAACTAGTGATGGGTCCTGTACACAATTTCTGGAATCTGGAAAGATTTTCACCTCTATCTTACAATCAAAAGCTTTCAGTACTTCAAAGAAACCTAATCATTAGGGATATTTCTTTACAGAAGCTGTGCTGATTTGACCCTTAAATGTTATCAGTGAACCCTTAATGGCTGAATGTGACAACTGATTTTTAAGTGCTCTCTAAATGTTGAAGTAGTACCATACAAGCGGTTATAAATCCTTCATTTGTACCCAAGAAAGCATTATCAATAAAGTTTTCCCCTGCTACTTTAGGAGGTATTTCCTTTGGATATAATTGCTCTTGCTACTTTAAATTCAATACATTCTATGATGAGACAATATGGTTGCAGTATTATAGCACAGAACATTATGCAATACTATCAGTGTGTATATACACATGTATTATAACACATATAATCTTTAGTACATGATGATGCTTTTATGAGATGACAGTAAAATGTAGACATTTAGGGCTAACTGACTTATCAGTGAAGTCAGTGAGATCAAGTATGTCCAGTCACTGCCTTAATTTGTACACTGGCATAAGTAATTAACAAAACACACATGGCAGTGGAGGCAGAAGGTGACTTTTGTCTCTGCGGTGTCTTACAGAGAGGGGCTGCTCTCTGCAATTTGACAACAGAATGATAAGCTAACAGATGAATATCAAGACTTCATTATTAGTATTATTATTTACCTTAAATAAGAGTTCACTTGTCTTTTTTGCACTGTAGTACAGCTTCACTGTTCCCATTTTGTATCTGTTTCCTTTACCCTCTTGGTATCCATGAAGATCTGCTATATGCAGCAGTATAGAAAACAATGGGTTAATTCCAACACCCCCTGCTATCAGCACTAGTTTTACAGGGGAGTCACCAGGCTGAGGATCAAAGAAGAAATCACCTCCCACTCGCAGAGCCACTTCTGAGTCAAGAGTACACTAGGATGGAAAAGAAGATACTTAATTTCAGAACTAAAAGCCAAAGTTGAAATAAATACTATTCCTCTTGCAGCACAGTCACAAGACTTGCTGGGCTGTGATTTTTTTATTTTTATTGACCAATGAGGGAAAACTGAAATACTTTAAAATAAACGCGCAGTTTCCGGCTCTCTGAAATAATCTGTTTCAGTGTCTCTAGGGATCTAGTTCCTATTCTCAGAAGTTTCAGTCTTCTGATAAGGCAGGATGGTGACTCCCCCTTCCCACTCCCATAAGAGCTGAAAGAGGAATAATTCATGCAAGAGTTTTTCCAACAGCAGCATGTGGTTGTGAAAACCTGAGGTTAACCTGTGAGATTGCACTTTTACTCAAACTAGTCTCATGTCCAAAGTGGCCTTGCTATGAGGTCACAGAACAAAGTCAGAATGAGCTGCACAAATGCAGAAGGTTTTTCCATCCCTATTCCTAAAAAATTAAAAAAAAAAAACCAGAAGAGAAGCAGGTGTCCACAAGAATACTTTTTTGCAGAACCACTTCTGCATTTGCAACTTCAAAGTTGCAGAAGAAGAAGAAACATCAGGGGAAAACCTTCTCTCCTTCTCTCTACTTGTAGAAATTATTTCTTAGAGAAATTTGCCACAGCATGGGGTTTTTTGATACACAGAAAATCAAAGCTACTACAAAAAAAACATTTGGGTCAGTATATTCTCAGTGAACCACCACTGCCTCCCACTATGAAGGATGAAACTGCAGTTCAGAGAAGTCACAGGAGTTCTGTATGACTGCAAGCTAGCAAAACAAATAATAGCAGAAAACAAAACTCATTTCTGGCCATACACATATAGAGTCATATACTATATATATATGGCCCTATATATATAAAAAATAAAGAAGGAGGATAGGGAAACCAAGGAAGGTGGAAAAGGAGGAAGAAAAAAAAAAAGCTAAGCTACAAAAACTGCTGAAAAAAAGTTAACACTTAGAGAAAAACACTTCCTCCAAAAAATCCTTTTGATATCAGGAAACAGTAATTTAAAACAAAAGGATTTGCATTAATGACAACTGTATAGTAACCAAAGCTCCAAACATGGAACACTTCCACCAGGAGGAAGGAGGCGGCCCTCGGACGCAGGTACTGCACAGAACAGAGATTTCTCAAGTAGTAAGCATGACCATTAAAAAAAAAAAAAAAGTTTCTTGCCTGTCTTAATGATTGCATAAAGTGTTATTTCTCAGTTATAGGGTAAGACAATCAGCATTCATTATATGAAACTAATTTCTCTCTCCCTTTTCAACGTACATTGCCAGCCTTTCCCACCACGTTTCACTGTGTTTTAGAGAAGCATGAATCCAGAAGTGTTCCAGATTCATCTGGCAGAAGGAGGATATAGAACATGGTACCTGCTGTGGAAATAAGCATTTTTAGGGAGAAACAAGCTCATTATTGTCTAATCTGCTTCCTTAACCAGCTATAGCTCATCAAGATTGGACATAGGACACAGGAAGAATCTCTCTTACCCACCAGCCTCCCACATATTTCAGTGATTTAGCCATGGCAGGGATACCAGGAAGTCAGTATTCAAGAAAAGAAACAATCAAATTCTGGAGTAATATGGTAAGAAAGGGGTGTCCTTTAGCCTGGTTTGTAAATCCAACGCTGAAGCAGCTTAGGCAGAAAAGTGTACATGTAACGTATTGATTGCTTCATTTTTTCTAAAGAAAAGGCTCTATTTTCCTAAAGCTACAAAGTACATTGAGCCAAAATGTATTATTTTATACACAGTAATATTAAAAAATAAATATCTCTAAGAAATACAGGTATAGTGAGTAAATGAGTACTAACTACTCCCATTACATCTTTACCCTGAGATTTCAACTTCCTTTAGAAGTAACTTCTAAACAATTAAGTACCAGAGGTGGGGTTTTTTACCATATAGCAACCTAGAATTTTGAAAAGGTTGTATATTTTTCTCTTCTTCTTTCTTCAGGAAAAGCATACACTTTTGTTTATCTAGAAGAGTCTATATAGACCCTGGAGGTTTCTGCACAGTGTGAGGTTTGACCTAGCTCACCCGCTAAGTAAAGATTTTCCTATAAATTCAACCAGAAAATTCAGCAACAGCAAACTGACTTACATCAAAAATCCTAAGAGATTCTTCAGAGACTGGGAATTAGACAGTTTGGCCGTCCTGCTCTCCAAAGAGCAATACCAGACAGTCTTCTGGGGCACTATGGGGTGTGCTAGCACCTGCACTAGAAGTTCTACACACCACCTCAAAAGGGTTATTTTATGTTCCAGCGGAGATACCATGTGGCATCAGACCAAGTTAACTGATAGATTTGAGCACCACTCTGCATATTCTCTGTTCTAGTCAATGCGCATCAGACGCTGCTGGCCATGGAACAAAACTGCAGCATTTGTAAACTGAGAAGAACCTGTCAGTTTAAACTTTTCAGCCACGTTTAAGAAATGCAAATATCAGGTAGAGAACAGTAAATCACAGGGCCTGGGAAAAAACCCAAAAGTTGATAGGACAGATCATCTATGCAATAGGATCAGCAGCAGCAATAGGGCTCTTCTGGCTATAACTAAATGGAGTAAACGGATGAACAAAGCACTGCAAGAAGCCAAAGCATCAGCCTTTACTTTTAACACAGCAAAAATCAAGTTTTAGGTTATGTCAGTATTATAAAAACATTGCATATTTAAAAGCATATGATGGCAATTTTGAAGCATTCTGATGTTTTATACTTTCAGAAAAACTGATCTAAATATCTGCCTTTGCTCCCCCTTAATAATCTATATTTGTCTGACAATGATTCCCAGTTTGTATTTGTAGAAATGGCCAGGAATGATGGCAAGTTATCAAACGTAACCGTCAGGTGCGACACAGCCTGTTCTCAAGTTAGCACAGAGGTTTTTGAACGTTTGTCAGTTCATTAATTCCAAAGGCATGAGAACCCTTATATGCATTAACTACAGTAGCACTGGAAGTCCACCAAACACAGGTGGAGTCAAAAGATCACAATAACCATATTCCCACATAAACATCCAATTTCAGTCCCTTAATGAACAAAAGGGTTTAAGATTTACATTGTATTAAAAATGGTTGAACAAGTCAACAGTTTTGCAGTCAATAGCAAAAAGTGGTCTGAAATCACACACATCAACCCTTCCACCGCCCCAGAAAATATTTATTTAAAAAAAAAAAAAAAAGCAAAATCTCACAGTTAATCTCATTTACCTCAGTGTGAATCCAGTGAGCAGGAGGATGATCAGCGTGCTTTACTGCCAGCTCCAATATTCCTTCTCGTTCCAACAGGCCAGGGCTTGAACATATAGAGAATCCCCCAACTACAGATAGTCCAGGAATAAAGAAATCAACCCTAAAAATAGACCAGAAAAAAAAAAGTTTCAAAGAAAACCAACAACCCCAAATAAGGAAAACACTAACCAAAACAAAACGGCTGCTTTTGTTTCAGTTATCCTTCCTTTACAAAGCCTTCTTCATTTCCATAATGTAACTGTTCCAGAGAAGAATTTAATCTTGAGTAATGCCATTCCCTTTGAATTATTCTCATCTAAAAATATGTCATCACCTTGGTAAACTAGCATGTTTTTCAACTGTTCTGCTTTTAGCATTAGATGCCACATCTCACAGACAGATTAGAATTCTAAGTATTTAAATAAATTATTGGAATATTAAAACAAAAACACAGAATAATCTGATAGAGTGGTGTAAATCCCACTCTTTTTGGTCCCTTTACTGGGCTCTTCAACTTTAAAATGTAAGATCTGGAAACGAATTTTAGGGCAATGACTTTAGATTAAACACTTTTCTTAGGATGATGAAATATCTAAAGTAAAACCACAGCCTGTAAAGTTTCTCATGTGAAAAATCAGTTACTAGAACCAGAACTGCTTTCCCTATTGAAATGCAGTGCCCTCTGATTGCAGATATCTCTTGCTAGTTGATAGGATACTGAACTGGAATAAATTACTATTTTTTTTTTTTTTTAATTAAAGTAAACCACGCATTGGTTTCTACAGATTAGAAGGTAAGATATGGCTAAGCTTTTGCAACACCAGCAATTAGAGTGTATGGAAGCCAAGCCATTACTACACATGTGCTATACTTCGTTTTCATAAAAGTAAGGCTTTGATATTCCAAGTAGCATCACAAAATGTTAGAAGTCAGTTTATAATCTAACATTTAAACTCCTCTGTGTTGCACAAATCTTTAAATACTTCAGTTTTCTACAGCTCATAACAAAATCTGTGTATTTCAAGAGAAAACTAATGTTTGAAACTCTAGTTGTACTGCTCCACTTGGGAAACAGCTCCACCAGTAAGCACTGCCAAGGGTAAAGCAGCATTGTTCAATTCAAGCCTGAGTTAGACTGGCTCAGTATTAGCTAAAGGAGGATGGAACAAAAAATAAAACCTGGCTTCCACTGCACAGGTACTTTCTTTAAACAGCAAAGCTATGATCTTGACAGAGATCATAAATTCTTGAGGAGAGAAGCACTCTGAATAGTTCACTACTCTTTTAAGAAAAAATCTTGCCCGCTTACACCCCACAAAGCTTCGTCCACTGGAGAAAAATGTCCTCTCTTTCTCTCAAAGAACGCACAAAGTGTGATACACACAATACTATAGCGATATCATTTTTAAATTTATAATAAACTTGATGGTGTATAAAGGAATCTGGCTGCAAATGAAAGGTCAACAATCAGACAATGCAGAGAAGCTTCTTGCGCTGTCCTCAGCTTCTGCAGCCCTGCTGAGCGTGAGGCTCGGCCTTCCTGGCAGGAAGGACCGGAGAGATTAGAAAGGACCACTGTTGTATTGCAGCATTTATTGCATCAAAGACATCTTGAGATGCTGCTACAGCTCTTTACCACCCTCTGGTGGAAAATCATCTTACTGTTTATGTTAACCACCCCCCAAAAAAGAAGAAATTACATTTATGCCATAAAGTAACAATTTGCATTCGAGTCAAATTGTTCTGCTTGACATATAAGGGAAATACTCTTCTGTCTGGTGGGGAAAGGTATGTACAAACCCAAACATCGCTGTAAAATCTCAATCAAACATAGATTTTACCCTTCTGAAGTACTAATGCAGGCAGTACATTTCTTTCTATATTACTGTTTCTCTCGCAATGATATAATCATGAAATATTGCAAGGCGCAGTATATATTATATAATATATTACAGTCCACTATATATATAAAATATATATTATTCTATTCTATATATGTAATATATATTATTCTATATTATTGCTTTTCTGATGGCCTGTCTCAGCTGTGTTTAGGAAGGGTAAGAGGGCTCCTGAAGAAATTCAGTGACACGTTCAGCAAAAAGCCTAGTTGTAAGGAAAAAAAAAGAAAAGAAAACCCCTAAATAAGCCCACAACAAGGAAAGGCACAAAAAGCTGTAAACAGAGATCTTGTGGTGGTTTTTCATTTCCTGCCTCTTAAAGGCTACCTAAGCCAAATCTTTAAGGAAAGAACAACGAGCAATTGCTGGAGGAAGAGATCAGAAACATTAAAACCAGAAATCCATTTCTTCCAAGTGTTTATAACATGCATATACCTCAATGCGTGTTATAGTAAAGCAAAACAGGTAACAGCAACAACTATCTTCGTTATTATTTCAAGTCAAGAGAAGGCCAGTATCTGCCAGCATACTTGCAAAACAAATTCATTTCTGCTTCTGAAAATCTTGGTAATAAGAACACTTTCAAAAAATACATATATTTTAGTGACAATCTGTGGCTGTAACATCTTACTAGAGCAAATTCTAACAAGTTAGCCTTTTCTACTCAGGAAATTGTGGCCTGCTGTTTCGTAATGCTCATCAAAACATGCAAGCGCAGTTTATAGCTGTGAGTATAGAAAAGTTGTTGTATACCTTGCAATAGCATTAGAATACTTTCAAGGAAGAAGAAAATGAAAAAGAGTAATTGTAATTAAAGCTTTGAGCTTTCAGCGTGGTAATTTCTAAAACATTTTTGGAGTGTAAATGCACTTTCCAAGTACTTTGGCAAGCAAGAATTTAGTATGAGTCACTGCACATGTGCAAAAACTGCAGCAAATTACTCCACAAACAAATTATTGCAATCAACATCTTGTGTTCTGGTTCTAAATTTAAAAGCCAGCATTTTAACATTACATGAGTAACACACGCTGCTAATACCCTAGGAGCTATACTTTGATTCCAGCAAAACCACTTTCAGATGGCCTAAGCCAATAAAAAGTTTAAGAACATTTAAATGTCCAATGCCAAAAGCAACTACTCATAGTTTTAAATTAATGTCTGAGAGGAAAGAAAAGAAAAACAAAACTGATTGAGTGGGAGTATTTTTAACAAGGAAAGACCCACTATTTCCCTGGAAAAAAAAGCTGTGTGGTTGCTTAAACAAATAGCTAATTATTTCAAAGGCTTAATAATTCAAGTTGTTTTTTTTTTTTATTTTCAAGCTTGCCTATGTGTATTTATATATTAATATGACATGACAGGCTTAATTTTCAGAGTGGAAACTTCTAGGGGAAAAAATAAAAGTTAACAGGCAATTTTGATTTAATTATACAGCAAAACTAAGTAACTTGCAAATGAGCAATCTCAGCTCTGCTGTAAAACAGACGACTAAATACAGTAAAGACAGCTTGCAGACTAAAGTGCAGTGTACTTCAAAGTACTCTTGAAGGAACAATGTAATATACATAAACCAGAGGAAAATACCAAAACAATCAAACTAAACTTGTCAATATGCATTTTTTTCCCTTTTAAAATTAGTATTAACATATTTAATAATGGCTATTTAAAAATTATGCCAAATATCGGCTTATTTGACAGCACCCAATAATAAAATACTCTATTATATAAATTAATGCTTTTTTTCCAAGGCTCAAATATCAGAAGCCATTTAACATTTCATTACAGTGGACTTCTGCTAGTAATTTCCCCCTCAAATATCAGAAGATCTTACCACTGTCCCGCTTTGAATGTAAAGTCTTTATTTGCAATAGCCAAACGAAGTCTTTTGACTGTCTCAGATTCATTGGTGATTCCACAGACTTTTGCTTGTGAGATTACCTAAGAGAAGGAAAAGAAGCCATTGTGTTATGTAGAGATCAGCAGCAGCAAAAGCAATCAAGGATCATTGTATGAGACACCTATCATTGTGCATGTTGTCTGTGGCATTTCATTACCTAAGGCACCAATATTTTGAAAAAGTGAAAGAAAAATGGATTCACTTACATACTCGCTGAATGGAGAAATGGTTTTCTACTTACAGTTCCTCCAGTTCATCAGTTTTATCAGATTATAATACAAACTTAATGTATTTCAGTTGAGGAGAACATAAGATAAAGAGAAGCGATTGCTAGTTACCACTCCTCAGATTCTTTTGACAGCTACACAAGGCAAATACTCCTGTATCTTCCAGCAACAAAATAAAAAGATCTCTGATATAAGGACTGACAAAGGAAACTTGTAAAAGATCAGCTGCTCCTGAAGTCCCAGGGAGAATTCTGGCTGGGTATTTAGTTTTATTGAAGTAATTAAATGCATTACTGAAAGAGTACGCACTAATGCATAATGCATTAGTGAAAGAAAACCAACAAGCTCTGTGTTACTGCTTTTAGACACAAACCCATTTGACCACATATGTGAGCTATGAACACAAGGAGACTGTAACACAGGCATTCATTTCTAGTTAAGAGTTTTTGTTTGGCAACCAGATGAGAAAGGATGTAAGAGTCATAGCTGATACTGCTTTTAAAGAGCTCAAAAAAAAAAAAAAAAAAAGTTTTTCTAAATGCAAACCAGATTTTTCAACAGGACCACTGGGGAGGAGCTCGCCGCTTAAGTTCCTTGATGCTCATCAGTAGAACATGGATTTCCATCCTCTCCCCTCCCTGCCCTGCCTCTTCAGGTATTTTTGAGTTACAATTATTAAACTTTTATCCTCTACGAACAAAGTAACGCCCTAAGTATTTTCTATACAGGCCAATAGATGTTACTCTTAAAAAATGCTGATGTCGTATACTGCACTAGGAAATACTGATAATGCCACCACAACTCTACTATTTCGCATTTGTATAAGATCAAAGAGATTAAAAGAACCCCAAACTTTAAGTAACTATGCTTTAATTTAAAACATATGGCAGGAAATTAATTTATTCTTAAAGCAACATTTGAACACATCCACTGTCCCATTAAACAGCAGGACATTTACCAATTTAAAATAAAGCAGCATACATTTCCTCTCCACTTTAGCAGACAGTATTAAATGGGGAATGCAGTCACTCTAAGTTAACGACAGAAATGTCAGACACAGGACTTAAGTGGCTGTTCTGATGAAGAAACCTTAAATGTGGGAAATGGATGTTAAGTTTGCAACTTCTTCATTCCCTTCTTTACCCTTCAGTGCACTCCCTAATTTGTTCCTCGGCTGATACATCTGACAGAGCAGTGGAAATTTAAGTCTTGATCAGTATAAAGTTATTACAAAAACTGAATTTGATTCAGGGTGATCAAAGATATTCAACCAGTATTTTGGACCAGAGTATCCAACTGGCCCAGAGCAAGGCTGCAGTGAGAGGGAGGACGCCAGCTTTGCTGTTGTATTTCAAGGAAATGTTAGGCACTTTTTCTTATCCTGGTCCTTCCCATTACCACTCTCCAACAGGCAATATTGTGTAGCCTGCACACTAATGCAAGGTAGACCTATGATTCTTTCATCTTTCTACAGAACTGAAATGGCCAAATAAGGCAGTGCAGACCGAGGGAAGCCAACTGCTGATTGTATGGAATTTAAAACCAAGCAGAGGACTTAAAATAAACTGATTTAAAAGTGGTCAGAAATAAAATAACAAAGAATAAATTAAGCATTAAAAAAAGAAAGAGTGTAATCCTCTGATATGCAGAGAATTTGCAGAAAAAAAACCTGAGCCCTGCTTCCACCTATCCCATACAGCTTCATTCTCTTCTTCAGGCCTTACACAGTTCCCTGTACCACTTTGGAGCTTCCAACACCTCCTAAGGATCCATTTTTCCACATATTTTCCAGTAACTCAGCATTTATGTTGAGCATAAAAAGTAAGCAAGCCAAGCAATCAGCAATATCCAAGATAAGAAAAAAAAACCCCACAGCTGCAAAACTCAAAAGCACCATCATTTTTTCCCATGTCAGGAGCAAACCAACCTGCCCATCTGTCTGTACCTGTCATTCATTTTCTCCATGTACTGAGTTAATTTGGCATAAATTGGATCCACGTGAGCAGCTGTATATCCATCCACAGGCAATCCTGATCCATACTCAAGGAAGAGCTGGCATTAGCGGTAAGCAGCTGAGGCACAGCCCTGAGACACGTGGTTGCCAGCGCTGGTTCACACCCTGACAGGCAGAACCAGGCCGCTCACAGCCTTTGTCACAAGTGCAGAATCTTCAATTCGGGGGGTTACCTATAGATCCCCTCCACCAACCTCCTTCGAGAAGTTGTCACTTGACCTGTGGCTTATTCTTAACTGTAATTAGGGAAAAGACCTATCAGAGAAGGACTTGATTACATACTTGTATGCACATTCACATCTGAGTACTGTTTGAGAACAGTTTGTCTTGCTGTGTGACATATGCAAGACTGGCCTGTCACAGAACGGCTACTCAGGACTGAGAAAAGCTAACTAAACAAAGGAGAAAAGGATTTTTCAGTCAAACAAGTGTCCTCCTTCTCCTGAAAAGTCTACGAAAAAAGCAGAATTATTTCACTAGTGAAACATTTTTGAGAATTGAAGTTATATTCTCTCAATGTTTAAGAATTTCAAAACATCTACTTTAGCTAATTACAGAAAGGAAGTACCTATATGAAACACAAGAGTACATTCACCTCTGAACGCTATAAAAAAAAAATGCTTAAACTGAGATCCAGAATAAGTGTTTCTGGATTTTGATGGGAGACTAATGCTCTATCTTCCTTGTAGTTGTCAATTAAAATAGATACAAATGAAGATCCTTTTTACAACTATCATCTCTCCCTTCAAAACGTCTACACTTTTTAATCTTACCTACTATGTTACAAAAGGACATTTCCTACTTTTTTTTTCATGTGAAATTTGAACCAGAATTGTAGAAATCCAGACAAAGCTGAGAAGCCTGTGGAGAGATGATGGGTATCCATGTGCTTTCAGTACTTACCATATTCCACACTTGATCAGGATTCTATTAAATGTCATAAACAGCATCACACATCACTGACCATTTGAACTCATTACAATTCACCCACTGACCGAAAAATACTCTTTAAGTTACAACAATATAGAATATGACAAATGAGGAGAAAAAAAGTAAAAGACACCAGTAGAAGACAAAATTAAGCCTAAGAATCAAATACAATTATCCAGTTTCTTCACACCAAAAGAAAATTACTTACATCCTAAGGAACAGAATACTAACCTCCTGGCGAAAATTATTTGCTGTTCTGTCTAGATGATCCATTTTTCTTTTTGATTTTATTGTGCTGCAACAAAAAGCAAAAATAACTGTCATTTTGACAGCTGCGCTACTGTCCCTTACTGATATGAATTTCCATTAACATAACAATTGCAATCCAGACTACAGATGATGTATGTCTAAATAAGAATTAAATATAAATATATACTTGGGAGTGTAAAAGTATTTATATGTTTGTAATGATTTGTCAGCTTCATTTAGACAGTACTACCATGACATTCTCTTTACAAAAAAAATCAATAAGTTTTTGTGTGCGGATAACCTACCCGTTCACAGTGCAGTAACTAGCAGCAGAGTGCTGCAACACCACCAGTGCAGAGTGAGCGCCAAAAATTCGGCTTGCACCCCTCAGTAACTGAGGGACAGTAAATCCCACACAAATAGAAGCATGAGCCATAACGACTTGACCGTTTTCAGAACCACCAGCTCCTGAAAAATCCATATAAATATTTGTTAAATGAAATTCTGACTGTTTGACACGGCTTGTTTTCGCCCTTTAATTCCATTAAACCAGAAAGGCCAAAGCTCAGCTGGAGCTAAAACTAGCAATGGACACAGAGAGTAACAAGCAGGAATTTTAAAAGTACAGCAGTATGATAAAGAAGTGACAATGTGCCTCTACTGATTGAAGGGGTATGTATCCTACATAACACTTCCACCTCTAAACAGCTGAGCAAGTAGCAGACACTTCTATCCACTACTGTGGAGACATGGTGCGAAGCTTCAAAGCTACGTACTCCAGTGGAGCAATACCTCTGACTTTAATTGAATCACCACAACACCAAAATGAACCACAAAGCCTGATGCTTTGCTTCACAGGCCAAGCACTGAGAATAAAGATGTAATGATTCTTATTTTGTACTTTTTTTTCAAATCACTTCACATCCTTCAAAACCCTTTCTGCAATTCATTGCTACTAAACACAGCGACAACTGCTGCTAAGACAAGTGGCCTAACTTCAAAATCCAATACAAAGATTCTTGATGGTTTATTTTATGTATTGGGTTTAATTCTGCTGCTGACAGTCACTTAAAACCAGCCTCATTCTCATAAACTGCTACTACTTCAAGAAGCAAATATGTTCAGTTTTACATATAAAAATGTAAAAAACCAACCAACCAACCAACAGTTCATTATCAATATATAACACTGAAAAGACAAATGTCAGCCTGGTTTTATTGTAGCAGCTACAACTTTGAAGTCAGAGCTGAAAGATCCTATTGTTACAGACTATTTTAAGATTGAGATTCTACTCTAATTTAGAAATAACTCTTGAACAATAGTTCAATATACTTGTTCCATTTACACTATCATCAATCACTTTCCAATCCCAAAAAGCGCAGTGATTTTTTACTCTGTAAGTAATAAATTCCAAAATATCTTTTAATGAGTCCGAGTTCTCCTCTACAAGTCTGAGTCATGCCTTTACAAACCGTGAACAGCTTCTCCTCCATCTGTCATCTCTGCGACTTTCTTGGCTCATCCATCTCTTTGGCAATTCCCTGCCCCCTCAGCAGCAGTGCCTCAGCCTTCCCAGCTCCTGTCCGGTGAGATGTTCCCCCTTTGTTGCTTATTCTCTTCTTACCCACACCTGTACAGATACAGCCTCTCAAAATACGCCTTTTCATTCTTTGTTTGATTGTCAGAAAAGGATTAGATGCTTCTCTTAACTTGGTTATCACCACAAAGAGAAGTAAGTGCTACTTATGGATATGACTCCTTCCACTTCTCACTTAAAAATCAAGCAATTCATTCATTCTCCTTACCCTCTATACTACTCGACTTCTAGGAGTGTATCTTTTCCTCAATTCTGCATTAGTATCTGAGGGAGAGAGTTGCTGTTAGTTAACCTGTGGCACACGGAAGAGCAAGTCACTAGTAAGGTAACTTAAGGCAAGAGCACTGAGGGGAAGCCAGGGTACATAAGCAAGCGGGACACAAAATCTTTTACCAAAAGCAGGCATACGGATGGGCAAGAGATGCGCCTCCGGACAAACTCTGCCTCCCGCAAAAGTCACCACCGAATCAAGCTTTTCCCCGCGACCGAGGCCTAAGGAGCACACGGTGCACGCGGGGGGCACGCGAGAAGCCGGCGCTTGGCTGCAGCGGGGCGGCACTAACGAGGCGGGACGGCTGCCGCCCCTGCCGCCCCTGTGCCGCCCTCCCGGCT